>VZTE01002405.1:330874-438219 GCA_013397775.1 Eulacestoma nigropectus
AAAGGCAGCATATCTCTGTATTTATCTGCCAGCTGATACAACTATTACTCTGAAAGCTGATTGTGAGGAGAAAAAAGGTCTGTGACAAAAAGTCAACAAGCAATGGACACCGAAGAGGTGACATTATCTTTTGGAGTGAACTGCTTTGTGTGGTGCATGCTGGAACGGGTAAACAACCAACAATTAGACCATGAAAATGTACTTTTAGAAGGGGAGTTGGGCTTTTTAACCCCTGCTGGGTCAAAGGAGGCCTATGATAATGTATAAGCACGTAGACAAGCCATTTCAGCCCCCTACGAATAGGTCAGGGAAACTCCTTGAATGCTCCTTTCCCTCAGCAGATCTGTAACAGGGTGGTATCTTCTCCTTCTGACACTGAATCGACTCATCTTTTCTGTGACTGAATTTGAGAGAATACGAGTAATTCTTCTCTCCCAATATCTTTTCTGTGGCTCTTAGATAGTGTGAAACACTGCCATCATTTACCTATGCATCCCCTCTCTATCTTATTGCTGCCCCATAAAACAAACCCTCAGAAAGGATGAACAGTTGTCAGTTCGTTGCCTGCACTGTCACTCTGTAAACTCTAAATAATAGTGAGATTATGGCATGCTATAAAAGTACCTTGAGATAAACCTGTCTGAGTGCATGGCTGATATTTGCTTTTGGATTAGATTTCAGTATGATCTCTTTTCTTTTCTTTTCTTTTCTTTTCTTTTCTTTTCTTTTCTTTTCTTTTCTTTTCTTTTCTTTTCTTTTCTTTTCTTCAAGATAGCTCTTGTAATTCTCTTAGAAACTCAAAGAATGGCCTTGAGAGTGAACCTGCAGAACACATTGTTAAGGCAGAAAGGAAGACTGAATTAAGTTTACTTTCAGCTGATTTGTTTGTGCTGTTAGCTGAGTTACTCAGCCTTTCATGTAGTTCTCCCATGCAAGTACTAATCTGGCTCACTGGCTTTTGAGATCTTAAAGGATCCTAACTCAAGCCCGAGCAAAGTACATGTGGTGTCTAGACAGAGAGTTTAATTCGCACTCAGACTGCAAAAAAAGTCTAATGTTGTTTGCCTTTACATTAGAAAGGCTGAGCTTGCTTAAAACTTGAGTCCAAGAGCTTGAGCTCTGGTCTTCCAGAATAAGCAGCTGTTCTTACTAAACAGAAAGAAAAGGTATAACTTGAGTAAGAAACACCTTGGTCATCATAAGCTGATGGACAGGCAGACCCTGGAAGGTAAATATAAATAAACAAACAATCAATCAAAGCTCTTCTCCTTGTTTTGTCCCTTGCTCAGTTACACTTGCAGAGCTGTTCCAGAAGGAGTTGGTGGTTCTTGATATGCCAGTGTCTGGTTTTACAGCTGTCGATGACTGACTTCTTTTTCATCTATTTTTTTTCAAAGTGGAACCTAAAAAAAGGGGAAGTATATTCTCCACCAGAGAGACCACCTTCCTCCAGGACAGGCTCAAAGGCTCCTCTGGCCCCAGAGAGATGCCTGTTGGTTGCTATCCTTGGACCAGTGAGTTAATCTCTGGGGAATAGCCAGGAGGGGTAAACTTGGGTGTGTCTTTCTCATCAAGAAAAGGAATTTTTGCAAGAATTTTCCAGAAGCATAGCAAGCTATCTAGAGGCTGTGATCTCGGACTGCCTCACAAGCTCATTTGGGGAACCCTGCGGTTAGTTTAGTGGTGAAATATCTTATTCCCCAATCCTTATTCTCAGGTGTTGTTGGCAGACCCCTCCACATCCTCTAAGTCCTACAAGTCCCATCAATGAAACTGCAACAGTTTTGTTGATGAAAAGTAAAAAAAAAGTATGTTTTTGGTGAGCTTAGGCTGAGAGGCCAGTGTGGAATTAGCGCTGGAAACTGGAGTGACCTTTCAACTTTCTTGCCCAAAGTTTGCAATCAACTTCACCAAATTCTGGTGAGAACAAGTAGCCGCGGAGAAGCACAGGAGGAGATGCCAGGCTGCCCTGGTGCTTCAGCCAGTGACAGCGTCAGCTACCTTGATTTGTTTTGCCAAACCCATCCACAAGTGGCTAACGGGCAAAAAAAACCCCAAGCCATTTCATGTCGTCTGACAGGCAGCCACGAAGGGGTTGTGGCTCTCATGATTTATTAACCTGGAATGGCTGTGAATTGACCACATAGAGGTACAAGGCTTTGTATCATGCTGTCAATCCCCTGGGCTGCAGAGCATACCTAAATATATTTTAGTGCTCAGAACAAAGCACTTCACTGATACCCATCGTTAATCCTCTACCACCACCTCCATCACATCATTAGCTGGAAAGTCTGTCTCTCATCAAATCGAGAGAAAAACAAATAAAAAACCGTGAGAGAACAGAGTGTGGGTGAACCTGAAGATTTGTTCAATAATTATTGTCTCAGTTGAGGAATAGGAGCAGTACTTTGGAAATGAAACCACATCTCGCTTGACTATTTGACTACATTGTCCTAGGGGCCTTGGTTGAGGTTCTGACAGCATTGTCAGCACTTTTCTTATTTCAAGCTCACTGAGTTTCCTGCTGTGGAAAAAAAAAAAAAATCTGGCTAAAAAAAGAAAACTGCTAGAGCTTAAAAGCCCTCTGTTAGCAGAAGCCAGCAGTGGAGGCCTTGGTTGATGAGTCACTTCACACAAATAAGTGCCACTAATCAATGAGAAATACTATAAGGGGCACTCATAGGCAGGAAAAATCAAAATCAAAGACGTGGGGATGTTAAAGGTGGGGAAAATGGGAAGGGCTGTGTGCTGGTGTGTGGGTTCTTCTGTATGGGATCAGAGAGCAGGTGGGAGTTGAGAAGTGGGGTAGTTCACTGGAGGATGCTGTTCTGCAGGTAAGGACAGGTGTCCAACAACCCTCTGGCCCACAGTCTCATTTGTGATAATATCTTATCTGAGGGTTTCACAGCGAGGAAGGAAACCTGACATTTTCATCACATATTTATGATCTGCTGTGGAGATTAATGTTTCATATGCATTTGGAAATCCAGTCACTGACACAACTGGCTTTGTTATGCTTAGCATGAATTCTGTCATTATATATCTGTTAAGTATGTATTGGCAATTTATTGACATCACTATTCAAATTAAATTCTTGAGTAATTAGTCACCAGTGGATTTGCCTTCCCAAGCTGCAGCAATATGTCTCAAAACCTTTTCAAGCTTCTTCCAAGCTTCACTCATTGGCATTTTTCCAAGATGTTTCCTAAGAACAAGCACTGAAGCTGATATTTAGAACATATGGTGATGGTGTGTTTGTATGTTCATTAAATCAAGATACCAATGAAAGAAAAGTGTAAGGCTTTCTTTCCTTTTAAATGAAATTGTCAACCTAGATATCTATTGCCTTTGCTGAAATCCAGCCTGAAATGACTTGTAAGCAGTGCTCTGTTATGATGACAAATTAATTCACATCAGACTTTGATCACTGCTTGAAAAGTTTTCAGGCATCAATTTCCAGCAGTTGCATTTAGAAAATGAGAATTCAGTTTGGAGCCTCAGATTCAAAACAACAGAAATAAAAGTGCCTTCATGTAGCTGGTATGCAAACCTCCAGAAAAAAAAATGCAGGATATTCAGTAGAAACTTCTGTGTGTAAGATGAAGAATTTCAGCAGCAGCGGCTGATATGTGCAATTAATGTTCTACATATGGCTCACTTTACACAAAGCCCCTCATGTTACTGTTGCTCATGAGCTCAAATGCATGCACTCGCACAGAATATATCTGTCTGTCTGTCTGCCTGTCTGTCTTCTCCCATTGGTCTGTCTCCTTGCCATGTAACATGTCAAAAGGAAATGAAAAAGGGAGGGGGGGGGAGGGAATCTGTCTTAAAATAGAATGGAATCATATTAGCCAGCCTAATAGTGAAGGTGCATTTTGGAAATGTGGCTCTGTATATCTAATGTTTACCACTTGACTACTCATGCCTCAGGCTCAAAATGCATAATAACTCAAATTAAAGCACAGCAAATGGAAGAGCCAGAATCTCAGAGATAACCACACCTAATGCAAAGTACGACAGAACATCTGCTCTTTAATTAATCTTACGTAAAGATTGAAGCTGTGCATTAAGATGCAGAGTGTTTATGACAACTGTTTTTGTTGTAGTTAACATGCTCCTGGCCTCCCCCATGTAATTGTTTCTGCTTTGTAATGCACATAAAGCTCTGATAAACAACAACAGCCACCTAGAAATAAAAATATTGGGAGAGGGATGGTTCAGAAACACAAAGTCAGAATGTTTCCAGGGAAGCATAGGAGTAGCATTTAAGTAAGTGGAAGTGGATTTTGATGATGACGAGAAGGATCTGCTTTTGAGAGTACACTGATGACAGCTGAAATCCTGTGATCAAGATTAAAAATAAAGAAAAGCAAGAAACCCACTGAGGTCTTCAGTTTTTAGGTGGTCAATTGAGCTCTGCTTTAGGAGCCAGGTTTTCAGAAGGCATTCTGGCCTCTTTTCCTCTGCTTTTCAGAAAAGGAGGGTTACTTGTGGGTATTTGGATCCAGCTACCCCAATGCACTACTGATTTCTGAAACTCTCTACCATTTATTCCATTTCCCCTTCATTATGAATGCGTGCAGGTGTTTGCATGGATACAGTTGCTACAAAGAGCAAGAAGTATACCTGGAACCTGCTCATTCCTCTTGTTAAAACAGTTTCCTCATTCCAGGATTGTTTATTTTATTGAAAAAGTAATTTTCCATTTATCCACATGGACATGGCTGCACTGTGGTGGACACACTGGGTGGAGATTAATTTGGAGACAACTTGACCAACTAACTTGATTTCATCAAGATAACTCTAAAAACAGTTAAAATCTCTTTTTTGGCTTCTGTCTGGGTGAAGGGGGTATGAATCTGCTCTTGGCCTCAGTACAAAGGTGAGTGAGGGAGTTGTCACAGCAAAACATGAGAAGAGATATCAGTAGATCATCCTTCTCACTGGCTGCAGTGAAAAATGCCATCACCATCAGGGGCTTCATCAAGAATGCATGAAAGCTAACAGGTTGACTGTCAGTGTGGCTTAGGCCTCTGGACAGAAGAAAAACTTCCTCCAAATTTGTTCCCTTTCACACAGTGGTGCAGGCTTGGACACCATCTGACACTCAAGAGCCAGATATTTCCTGTGCTTCCATCTGGAAGAAAGATGTTCTCATCTAGATTTGTGGATCCAAATCTCATCCTATACAAATTCAGTCCAAGTCTGAATGAGAAGCTCAACTTCGTGTTTTTAGGAGATGTTTAGTTGCAAGACATATAGCAGTTGTATCATCTGTGAGGGAGAAGGAAAGGAAGTGAAAGAACTGTAAAAATATCTATTTAGTGACTTGGTTGTGTTTTCCTAGAATAGTGTTTGGGACTCTTTGAGGCACCTTGAAAATTTTTCACTTGGTACAAATGGCTGGAGTCCTGAATAAAAATTATAGGATGCACTTTAAGCTGAATCAAAATAGGTTACCTGCAGAAAACGTAAAGCTGGCATGTGGGCTACATCTGTCAAGAATAATTTTTATTTGCCTAAATATGTATAAGGGAGGAAGACAGATAAATTGAAAGAAAAATGCCATCACAGTAGCGTTCACCCTGGCAAAAGGTTTGTAAACAACATAAAATAGCTGCCTCTCTGAAATAATAGCTTTACTCAAAGTATGTCCAATATATATATGTGTATATATGCACATATATATAATCCAAAGGTAGCCTTTTTGCCATGGGAATTGCCTGCACTATTTTCCCCTTCCATGCCATATTATAATTAGCGATTTCTGTGTCATCATGGAATGATGCAATGTAAATGCAGGCTTTCTGCTCATCCACTTCTTCCCATGTGAAGTTTTATTCCTCCAGCTGAGCCTGTGCAGCAGATGCCAGCGTTCACTGTAATGAGAGACTGGAGAAGGACCTAAGCTTTACCAGCATTTGAATTGCTCTGGACTGCTCATCACCACTCCTTTAATTTACACCCTTAGAGAGATGGCAATAGGGTCTATGTCTCCTATGGAAGTGATTTGAAATCTTGCCAAGAAAGGGCCTCAGTCCCTTCCTCCTATAGTCCTGGCACGTAAAACCACAGGAGAAAACAAAAAGCATTTGTGAGGAGTCATCCAGGAAGAAAGATTAACAATATAAACCAAAGGAGAAGAGAGAAAAGACCCTTTCCTCATTGAAAGTGGGTCTGTGCTTATTTTAATGGACCTTTTACAGTCCCTGAATGTCCTCTAATCTGAACGTAATGCTCATTGCTGTTTCTGCTGCTTCTTTGTTCGACATCCTGCCTGTTCTGCTTGTGGTTGGGCGAGGGGAGGGGGAAGTGCAGTCACTGGCCAGCTTTATCTTTGTGTAAGGAACAAATGTTGTTGTCATCCTCAAGGTTATGGAGCATGTCTGCTCTGCAAAACAAAGGGGTAGCCAGGGCCTTGTTTGTCCACCTAGTTCTCAGCGCACCCTGGACCTCTCATGAAAAAACCAGGAAGGTTTCTAATTTTTTCCTTTCCTGAAACACATCAAAGATCGTGAGTAAAGGAGGGAGATGCTTCCCCCGCTTCCTATAACCCCCCCTCTTTCCTCCCTCCCCCGGCCATCTCTTTTGGTTCTGAAAATTGTGTGGCTTTAACCTTGCTTGTCTAATAATGTGTGACCTTGACTAAATGTGGGTTGGAAGGATTTCAGAGTTGGTTTTATCAGGATTAGCTTTTCATCTGCACAGAAGTATCCAAGGAAGTAAGTCATCTCATCTTCTTTCACCTTAGACTCTGAGCTTTCTCCTTTAGTTCTTAGAACACTGAGGAGAAAATAGACTGAATTATTGCAATGGGTATGGTGATATCACATTCAGTGCAACATATGAAAGATGAAGCCACCGCTTGGTGCGGGGCTCGGGCTCAGTGTGGTAAGGGAGCACGCAGCCGCCTCGTGCAGGAGTTCAGAGCTCTCCTCTTCCAGCACCATGTACTCCTTTTCATGGGCTCTCTGCACAGGCATCCCTGCAGCCTGTGCTTGGGGAAGAGCAGAGGAGGAGGGTTGTGGAAACCAAGTATAGAGGATTTTATACTTCTTCATGTCTTCTCTTCTTCTTGGGAACACAAACTGACTTTGAAAGATTGGCTCAGAAAATGGATACCCAGGACATTGCTCTCTGTTTCTTCGCTGTGAAATTACTTTCCTGACGGAAAATATTTAATTCCTTTGAAAGCAAGTGCATAACATCTCTGGAAGTGAAAATCCTGTGGAAATCACAAAGGAAAGAAGAATGAGGGATACAAAAGCTTTATAACTCTAAGTGTTAATGAGGCTGAGCTTCCTTTACTTTCTTTTTGTGTGTGTTTGTGTGACAACAATCATAAATGCACTTTCTAATGTTGATACAGTCAGTCATGGAATCTTCTCATTACTTACATTAGATTTATGTTTTATCTACAATAAACAGCCAATAATGTGATCTTTAATGCATTGTAGAGCTTATGAACACCCTGAGCTAACAGATTCCAGTTGTTTAGCAACCCCAATCTGCTGTCACCATACCTTGTCGAAATTACTGCCTTCCATGGGGGGCTGCCTCATCCAAGATGGCATAATTAAAATTCCCTTGCAGTGAGCCAACTCCTCAATCTCTTAGTCTCGATCAGTAACACCTGATTCTTCACGTGTTCTCCACACAGCTTCCATCAGAGCAAGGTGCTTTTCCATATGGGAGAGCTGGCAGGATGCATAAACCTCAGTGAAGACTGATAAAATGCATCGGACAGATTTTTGGATGTAGCTGGCACCTTTCTCCTTTATGTGTTCCTTCTGCATCCATCCCAGGCATCAAGGGATGAAGCCGTTCCCCATAAATAAAATTAAATAGGCAGCCCTAGAAGCCAACAGCCAGTCTGAGCATCTAAGAAGACAGAGGACTGCACAGCTTGGCGACTGTGGCCACCAGTTTTCTCTTGTTCAACCCACCAGATTGAAACAAAAAAGTCTCTTGTTGGAGGCAGCCACAGCCCTTTGTTGTTCACTGCAGCTCCCTGCCTAAAGTCTGGTATGTGTAATAAACAGAGAGCTCTGATGTGCTCTAAATCAAAATGTCCAAACAGCTCCTGGGTATTCCTTTAATGGAGTCACAGAGATTTTGTTGTGTGGGAAGGGGAAGTGAAGGGATGCTAGAAGAGGGGTGAGGGGTCAAGCAGATTTTGATCTAATTTTCTTTAATAAAACACCTTGGGCCACAGATAAGTAACAGAAATCTATGAAGGAAAAGGGGATTTAAGTGTGGCGCTGAAACAGCCTCTTCACAAGTTTTCACAGGAAGGTGAGCAGGCTCCACAGTGCAGGGTATGGATTGATTAACTCTGTATGTCGTTCTTCTCTTATTCATATAATCTTCTTGCCTTGCTCATGATTTACATCAGTGAACCTAAACACCTGCTGCCATTTTAAGTCCCCATGATTCCCTTTCACATTGAGTAAGATTCTTAAGATGTAGAATCCCATGCAACTCTGCCCCTGCTGAAATCAAAGGAAGATGACTGTGTAGAATTAAATATACATAAAGTACCTTGGAAATTCTCCCTTTTGGACTTGTGATTCAATATTATTTTTAACTCTGGAATGCGAACCTATTTTAGGTCCAATTATATCTGTTTCTGGCCATTGTCAGACAGAGGATACTAATGGTCTGGCTCATGTGGGTCTATAGTGATCTTCATGTGCACATATACAAAGCTATATAAGAAATAGCTGGCGCTTTCATTTTCCAGACTTCGTTACTGTTATATGCTGCTAACAAAGAGATCAGCACTGCTACCCAGACCCGTCTTCTTCACTCTGATCTAGAATCTGAGCCTGTTTGTGAAATCTGCCTGGGCGTCTAATCCTTGGGCCAAGGTATACACACCCCAAACAGAGTTCTTAGGTGTGCCATTTTCTGAGCTTCTTCATCAGCCTGTTCAGATGATCACAATGGAAAATCACCTCTCACACTGGGCAGTGTCTTCAGCTTTCCTCACAAACTCAGATCTCTACTGTAACTTAATCTTCACATTGTTTTCACATCATATTTTGCATGACTGTGTCCTCTCTACCTACATCATCTATGACTGGTCAGGGTCCTCACACCTTGTGCTGCAGCACAAATATTCTAGTCTTTGGCAGAGACCTCAGCCATGTTATCTCATCCGTATAAATCTCTCCAACCTGTCATTTTGACTGAAACTCCCTTCAGATAACATCTGTCCACTTATTTTTCCTTCTTTAGCGTTTGAGATGTAGCCTGCTTGCCTTCATTTATGAGACTCTTCAGACCTTTTCTACCTATTACCTCTCATTCACTGAAAGATGCTTCATTAAGATAACATCCTCCATCTCTGATCTCCACCTTTGGTGTTTAACAACTCTGAAAGGGAACCTTCGTGCTTTTCCTGTGCTGCACTAATTTGAAATGAGGTCTCCACCAATATCTGCCACATCTCCACCACAAATCCTTGCTCAAAACCCTTCTTTAAGACAGTTTGTGTGGTCCCTGCTGTCAGGATTGGCTGGTTGGTGTGTGGAGACGGCTTCTCATGTGGCTAACATGGCTCTACTGTTTCTTTCTCCTTCCCCATCAAACCTTCCCATCCTTTCTTTCTCCTTCACCACCGTGGCTGTTTTTACCTGTTGACTTTCCAAGGCTTTCATATTTTTTTATGCTAAGTTTGGACAGAACCTACAACAGTGAATTCTTAGCCAAGACTCTGAGAACTCTTGTGACCTCCTGGAGTACAAATCAAGAATATGCATTTAGAGACAAAACCTGTGTTACTTTTGGGTCTTGCAATTAGAAAAGATAATACTGCCATAAATTCTTTGAGCAGGAGCTAAGCTCTCTACACGGTTTTAGCTGCCACAGTCCTCTTGTATGCCCATTAGAGAGTCACTTAATCTCACTGTTTTTCGACACTCCCCTCAAGACTGATAAACATTCATAAATATTTTGTTATGGTTTGAAGTTATAAAGTAGTGCACGGTCAAGTCACAGCAGTATTTATATAAAAATGCAGGGAAAATTCTTGATTATCTGGATATGCAGTGGAGAAAACAAGTTTATTGCAAGTAACAGTATCTATGATAGTTAATGTCTGTGCAGAAGGATGATGATGGTAAGAAATATCTTTCCAGCATCTCAGCAATATTTCCTTAGCAATCAAGAAATTAAAGTTGAGCTACAAACATTTTTCTTGCTTTGTGAATGACAATTTCCTCTAAGGATCTCCTGAAATCTGAGATGTGCAATAGCTCTAACATTTTTTTTCCCATACAGAATTAGTTTTGTAAGCAAGAAATAAAATTAAACCCAGGCATAGCAGTATTTTAAAAGGGAAAGGCAGTAGCCTTGAATTATCCATGTTGATTTGACAAAGCCAGTGATGCTGCAGATATAATACACGGCACTGCTGTCACATCACCAAGTGACATCTTTTTATCCAAAGTGAAAATGAAATGTCAAAGTGAAGGAGTTCTGCAAGTCTTCTCGTGCTGTTTGCAAAACATGTAAAACTCCCTTCTATGCAGTAAGGTGGATATACCAGAACTTTGCTTTAAATTAGAGGTTGCTAAGGTGGCAAGGTCAAGTTGAGGTTCCCTAACATTCTTCTTACCTAGGACCCTGTTGTAAGTTACTTTTAAGCTTGCCAGACATGAGTTTTTTGGCTTATCAATCCTTTGTATATTTGCATCTTGGGATTTTTTTGGAGATGCTTTCACCATTTAAACATTTTTTGAGAACGTTAGCAGAAGGAATGCATCTATAATAAATGTTTTACCATTGTTTTCATGGTAGTCCTGTTCCTCCTCTTTTTGGAGATTCTCTTCTGATTTGCCAGGAATGCTTTCCTGTAGTAGGGTCCTGCTAACACCCGTATGGAAACTTCATCCAGAGGCCCTTTTCAGTTTCTTTGTGCTCAACAGAAACTTCCTGACTTATGACCAACCTTCTGTGGAGATTTGTCTGCACTGAGATGGCTGCCACTGAAACCAGCGTGTGCAGATCATTGCCAAGGAGAGGATGACCAAGGTACAAACAGTATTGCTGAACTTTCTTCTCAATCACTACCATAGCCTGCTGAAACTGGAATTAAAAAAAACTCCTAAACTGCAAAAAACCCTCAAACCCCAAACCACAACAACCACAACAAACAAATGAAACGTTCTCAAAAATCAACCAAACAAAAAACTCAAAATGCAAAATAATCCCCCCCCTCCCCCCCAGTAATGCAGCTCTTAGCTGAGCAAACTTAAGCTGGTGGCTGCCTTGTCAATTTGCACAAAGATGGGACATGTTGAAGACATGTTGAAGACAATAGGGTTTGATCCTTAAGCTAAAGTAGGCCTTAAAATAGGTACTCCATGTCTTCTATGCTGAGATGTTGTAAGAGGTATTCTTAGATTGTCTTCACCATTGTGGGTTTGACCTTGCAATCTTAAAGATTTTGCCTAACACAGCTCTTGAAATGGGTGCAGAAATCAGGATATCCAATGCTCAAGTAAATTCAGGCCAGTGTTTGCCTTGGGGACCTTCTATATACTTTTAACCTAGATGCAGACAAAAAGGAAGATTAGAAAATTTCTGCAGCCTGTATAACTTCATCAGCATGAGAGAAAAGCACATTTGTGTGCACACAAATTCCTACATGAATACAAAAAGGAATATATTAGAATGAATTTAGTTTGCCCATCTTCTTCTAACAAATTTTTCAAAATCTGAATGATACCAAATCATAGGCAGAATACAGTCAGAAGGAAAGACCAGTTATGAGCAGTACTTGGGTTTATGAGATTGGCAGTGCTTGGTTGACATCACTAAATAATTCCCTTTCCTCGCTTGTTCTCTTGTAATTCTGAACCTGTTAATTTGTTAATTTGTCACCTGTTAACTCTTACACGAGGAGGGCAGAAGCTGTAAGAGATTTTGGCTAGGACTCTTCAGCTTGTATCAGCCAGTTCTTGCAGGTAGGACATGATCATTCTGTCTGTGTTGCTCTTGGGTTCTCTCCTGGGATTGCATTTGCTTTTACTATAGGACCGCCTGTGGTCCAAACGTGTTGCAGGTCATATATGAAGAGAAAATTTTCAAATGAAATTTATAGGTGAGGAACTGAGTCATGGGGAGATAAAAATGACTTAGCTTAGATAGGAATCCATTGGAAAAGCCATGAGATGAAACAAGCCCCAATTCAGTGCCCTAATTATGCAACCACCCTTCTACTTCAGCTAACATTCAACTGAAGTCATTGGAAGAGTCTTGAGGGCATGAATACAACAAAGACTCAGATATGGTGTGTGTGAGACAACACAGTAGGTCATAAGTGAACTAAGAGGTTCCTGGAATGTGCTGATGGCAACTTCCTTCTCCAACTGGCAGTAGAAATGATGAGGAGAGCTTCTGTCATGTATCTTTTCCTCACCAAGAGGTTGGGGGAAGTGGGGAATGTCAAGCTTAAGAGAAGCACTGGCTGCCGTGACCATGAAACCTCATGATTCTATGAAAGGCTGAATTTCAAGGTTTTTTAAGGCAATATTTGCAAATTTTCTGAGCTATGTGCTGTGGTGGACATGCTGGAGGGAAAGAATGGATCCAGAGGGACCTTGATAGGCTTGAGAATTGGGTCTGTGTGAGCCTCATGAAGTTCAACAAGGCCAAGTGCCAGGTCCTGCACATGGGTCAGGACAATCCAAAGTACAAATACAGGCTGAACAGAGAATGGATGGAGAGCAGCCCTGAGGAGAAGGACTTGGGGGTGTTGGTTGATGAGAAGCCAAACGTGACCTGGCAGTGAGAGCTCACAGCACAGAAACCAATGGTGTCCTGAGCTGCATCACAAGCAGCAGGTCAGGGGAGGAGATTCTGCACCTCTACTCTGCTCTTGGGAGACCCCACCAGAAATGCTGATGTCTCCAGCATAAGAAAGAAAGGGAACTGTTGGAACAGGCTGGAATAAGAATTATTATATTATTTCTGCTGGAACAAAAATTGTTAGAGGGATGGAACTCCTCTCCTATAAAGACAGACTGGGAGAGTGGATAGGGGTTGTTCAGCTTGGAGAAAAGAAGGCTCTGGGGAAACCTTATATACCTCATACCTTTAGATACCTTCCAGTATCTAAAGGAACTAAAAGAAAGCTAGAGAGAGCCTTTTTACAAGGGCATGTAGGTACAGGACAAGAGGTAATGACTTTAAACTGAAAGACGGCAAGTTTAGATCAAACATTAGGAAGAAATTCTTCACTGTGAGGGCAGTAAGAGACTGGCACTGGTTGCCCAGAGAAGCTGCGGCTGCCTCATCCCTGGAAGTGTCCAAGGCCAGGCTGGATGGTGCTCTGAGCCACCTGGTCTAGTGGAAGGTGTCCCTGCCCATGGAACAGGGGTTGGAATGAGATGATCTCTAAGGTCCCTTCCAACCCATACCTTCCCATGGCTGTATAATTCCATGAATCATTTGTTTTGCACAGCTTGGAAGTCAGGATGGCCAGGTCATTCTGCAGCCAAAGGGAGGGCAGGAAGCAATCAGGCATCAGGCAGTTTCCAGGTGAGGCACTTCATCAGGTCACCTTCGTCCAACATCTTCGCTGTTGGCTGGACAACTGCAAACTGCAGTTTATTACTGAAAACTGCTCCCAAGAGAAATTATCTTCCCTGAGAACAGAATGTTGAATACTCAGTCCAAGACCCCAGATCCATGTTTATTATTTATATGTTCTCAGAGTATGGTGGTCCAAGCATACTTTATGCAAAAATAAATCTCTTAACTAAGCTCATTTTCTTCTCTGTGAAGTCCAATTTGCTATAGCTCTGTTTATGTAAGATACAGACGAATCTTATTAGAAATACTGGATTACAGTAGTCTTGACAGATTAAAACAATTGCAGGAAAACATGGACCTATTTACACATTGGAATGTACAAGACTATATCATGACCATACCAACATTAGTCCAGATCAGTAACAGTGATTTCTGTTAGGAAAAAAAGTCAACTTTTAACTCATGGTGGTACTTGAAACTTTGGGGTTTTTTGGAAGTTTTAGAGAACTGTGGGGTATTAAACTAAAAATTGTTGTATTGAACAACAAGATTTACTGAAATGCAAAGCCTTTAACACTGCAATATAATACAAATTTAGAAATTAAGTTCTTTAAGTCTTCAGAGATGGAAGAAAGGGCTGCTTATAACTTACATAGAGTACAGCTGTGTTAAATTGTTTCATCATCAGAGAGTCCCATTCCACATTTTACTGAAAGATGGTGAAATCTGTGTCTATTCCATCAGGTAGTAATTCTTATTATGTTAAAATCTTCATGATGACCAACGGAGGTTAAGATAAGACCAGTAGTTTGCATTTGGCCATTATTTTTTTTTTAATGAATCTGTAATAGATACTAATTAGCCTGTCATTTTACTTATCTTCTCATGACATGTCTTAACATATACAGCACAATGTCACACATGCTTTAGTTAATTTTTATGGATGCCTCCAACAAGGAGGTTTCGGACCCAAACCCTTTTTCCGTTCTGAGAAATCCCTCCTTCTCCTGCATGAACAAAAGCATAGACATAGACTCCACTTTTACTAATTCAAAGGTTATTTAAGCCACTTTACTAAGCATTTTTACTATTTGTTTTTAAAGGGCCTCTTTCTAAGTTGCTGTTTTAGACAGTTAGTGTGAAGCAAATTTCAGACTGTTTTAGGCCATGTTCAAGAATTACTCAAAAGACAGGAACTGCTTACTCATGTACTTCCTTTAAACTTGCTTTCTACCTGTATCACCTCATACAGACTTGGTTTTGGATGATGAAATAAATAAAATTAAGCGGTGGTACCCAAAATCTAAAAAACTCCTTTGAATCTGAATGGGCATAGTTACGAGCATCTCAAATGTCTAAAAGAGGAGAATTGTACATAAGAGTTCTGTTAAAAAAAAAAAAAATACAGTGATCAAGAGATACTCAATAAGGTCTTAGGGGGTTTGTGCGCAGTTTCTCACTCTTCTTGAGTATCTTCTCCCAAAAATCTGGCATCAAGGATAAATAGTGTGCTGATGTAAGCACGCCTGTGTTATGCATATGCAGAGCCTTATTGCACCTTGATGAACTTTGGTGAATATCCCGTTTATGTCTGAGCTGAACTGGTGAAACCAGTTGTGAAATGAGTTGCTGGAAGATGTACCAAGGACATCAGAATCTTGTCTACAGAGAGTGTGCGACAGAGTAATCTCAACGGTGGTGAGTCAGGCTGATCCAACCATTCCCTGTGGATGGAGAGCTCTGTGAACATGTCTCTAGCAGAAGGCTAGGTGAGATGTCATGTGCTTGGTCACAGAAATGTGATTTCACCCACTCCCTTGGTCAGCATCCAGAGAAAAACTCACGCAGCAACAGTGATTAAAAGTGTAGATCCAGGTCCCAGTGTGAACACCTCCATACCTCCATGCCTTGGTGAGCATGGGTTTGCACCTGCCAGTCAAACTCCAGTCTGCAAGTTTGGCATGTGGTTTTGACTGTGGTTTCAAAATATGACTGTCAACCTGTCCTTGGAAATTCTGGGGACAGGCATAGTTGCAGAAAAACCAACCCTGCTCAAGGCATTCAGTTTGCCTGCTACGGAGACTGCAGCTGTTGCAGCTCACCCAGCTCAGCATTCCCAGAGGAAAGCTGGTGTTCTGTCCCTCAACTCAGTTATCTATCACATATCTGAGTTTAGAGAGAGCTTCCAAATCCTGTCTGGCTTGTAAAGTTGTTTTCTCTTGGTGGAGGTGGATGGGGAACAAAACTCTCTAGACTCACTACAGTCAGTGAAAACACCACAGAATATCTGGGACTAAGGAAGTGTCGACATTAAGAACAGCCACCACTTAAAATGCCAGCACTTACAGAAGCTGATGTGTTATGGCATCAGTATTGGGCTCCCATACTCAGCAAGAGAGAAACTTTAGGGTATCTCATTTAGTCCTGGTAAGTGCTGGGCACCAGGAGGTCTCTCATGTTGTGTGTGCTGTGTACAGGGCTGTAGCTTTCAATGGATTCCCTTCCCAAAGCTCTGTTAGGGAGGAGAACTCATCTTCATTGTTCACTGCCTGAGACGAGATAATGGGGGAAGGCAATGCTCCTCCCCTGCTATCTCCCCACAGACTTTGAACAGGTAACTACCTGGAAAAGTCTTTGAATCTCTTATAGGGAATTCGTGGATCCCCTTTGTCAAGCTGAAAGAAGTGTGCCTGCTCTTGCCAACACTGAGCTGTGTGTCAGCATGCTACTAAATCTGCTTTTAGCTGCTTCAGAGGTATGTGAAGCAAGGAAGAAAGCAGAGTATCAGTGGGTGAGCTTTTAATGGGGTGGGAGACAGACTGCTGCTCTTTTCTCCATCGCTCTGGAGACCATCATGGAAAATGTTGCTATTTCCTTCTCTCTCCTGAGGTTTTGCACTGTTACTGTACCTTCACTCAAAACTGTCGTTCTCCAGGTGTGTCACCCTGAGTGATCCCTCAGGTTTGTGTATGTCTTTGCAAGAAGGTGTGATACACAACTTTCATCTCCAGCTTGGTGAGAAAAGAACAAATGCAGCTCTCCAGCAGTGTAAAGCAAGTCCTGCTGTGTTTTTCCACCCTTACTAGTATTAGACCAGAGTTAGAAATATAGGGAGATAGTAAGAGTCTCCAGGCATAAATTTGTTGGCTACAGTTTGGAAATCCTTCAACTTAAAATAAAGCCATAATCCAGCCCCGTGTCACCATTCAATGTCCTATCACTCCTCTTACATACAGTATCTGAATACATTTGTCTGGGGCATCTAAAGTTGTCTTTTTTTTTTTTTTTTTATGGAGACTAGTTTGATGTTTACCTGTCTTCTGTACCCACGTGAGTATTTAGAAGCAATGTATTCAAAATCTTTCTTGCTACATGTGTCCTATAGATTATACCTGGTTTGGTTCTTCCTCGGACAGTTAAATTGAAGTAGTTCTTGCATCCTACTAGTCTTTACCTCATTGCTTTGTACAGACAGTGCTGGGCCAGATTTGCGGTGTTCAGGAGTTGAAACCCATTCTCCAGCTCTGCCACATTTAGCCTGATTTATTTTTTCAATGACATCTTTTCTTTCCATCAGAACTGCTAATGACAGCGAGCCTGCCATTATAACATACTATTTCTGCTTGAGGTGAGATTTTTGACTCATTTTGCAGCTCCTTGAAGGTGTGGAGTCTATTTAGAAATGCTGGTTTTCTCCCTTGTCTAGGTCTTTTACATTCATTGAGTATTTAGTGGGCAATGCTCTGTGGAGTGTGGTAGCCATGGACACTCCTGGTTTTTCAAGCTTTTGTTGGTTGTGGCTACCATCTAAACATCATGGGTCTCCTTTCTGGTAGCCTCAAGATGTGAAGTGTAGCTTACACTGAAGACAATCCATTTGATTTCAGGGAGAATTCTGCCACAGTCAAGGGCTGCTGAGCATGTTGGTATCTGCTTTTCTGCTTTTTAAGCTTCCATTCCCACTGGATATCCCATTGGGATACCAATCCTTGACAGCATGGGGATGAGGAAACAAATGGCTCAACAAACTCATTGCATTCGTGATGACAGAGAGTAACTAGGAACAGAGCTCTGACCAGACATTTCAACCTGAAGAACAAACCTAGAGCCTTTTAGAGTTCTCAAGTAAACGTTAATCAAGCCTTTTGTACAATTACTCTTTCTTTGCCATGACATCATCTGGAAGCAGAATCACAACGTGTGTATGTGAATGCAGAATGTGACGTATGCTTAATGATGTCTTAAAGATTTGTTGTTACAGACAGTCAAGTGGGAGTGCAGCATCACTTCCCCAGCAGAATATTTTTAAAGAACACACTCTGATTTTTAGTCTATTTTTCACATTAGGAAACGTAGGCCTCAAATACTTGTAAAAATGTGGATACCAACAAAAATTTAGGTTGCTCTCTTTCATGAGAGGCAGAGATGCTTAAGTCTAATAATCACAGTTATGGAATTTTTTTTAAATAAGAAAAACGAAAATCAATGAATACAAACATCCATACCCTGTTACTAATCCTACACTTAATCTGACTAGGCGCTGCTGATTTTGCATGTGAGAGAAGATGTGACTTTGACAGGGAGTTTGAGAAAGTGACAATTTAACTGGCAATTCCCCTGTTGCTACTGAGATCAAAGGCACACCAAAGCTGCTAACCTGGAATATGAAGTGTGCTAAGAAAGTGTGAAAAGAAGCAACAGATACCTCAGGAAAACAACTACTTTACAGTATTGCTGCAAGAACTAAATTTGTTCACTTGTTTTTGGCATTGCTCCCTGTATCTGACTCAGTGATACCTTCCTAGCTGCCCTGATGGTATTTTTTTTTGCTCCTAAGAACCAGTTTGGATAATAATGGCCCTGTAAAGTGTGTCTTGCATGCCTGGTATTTGTCATACCATCTCTAGTTCTCCTGTGCAGGATGGCTCAGACATTCTGCTTCGATAGTGTAGATGGTCCTTAAAAGGGTGGGCAGGTGCAGTATCCCTCCTCCCTCCACCTGCTGATGAAAATCTGGACCAGATCCCTGAAAATGTACCCCTAGTGGGCCACATGTCCTGGTGCTGTGAATGGTACAGTGTTATGGACTTGCATGGAACTGATGATCTCGCCTTTAACTGAGCACTCTGAATGTGCCTCTCTGTTGTAGAAGAAATATTTGCTCTCGGCTGGCAAGGCAAGACTGTAGAAAGAGGAAGTGTGTCTGTTCTCCTTATTTAAATGTTTCTCCTTTCTTGAAGCTGTTAGCTGGTTAGATTTTTCACTTCGTTATTCATCAAGCCTTGGTGAGCTGCCTATATGCAGAGGCAGTCAGGAGTTTCCAGAACTGTGACTTTACCTCGGTAATTCCGTGGAAACGTTTTCACTGACCTCTGACTAAAGGCAGGCTTGGACCTTTTTAGTGTTTTGTTCCAGACATCAAAAGCAGGGCAGCCTTTTCTGCAGGGGAATTGGGCTCCATCACTCTTTGCTCAGGACTTCCCCTGCCAGCACTGAGTTTGGAGTTGCCCGTGGAGAGAGTTCAGGCCTTGCTTGATAAACAAACGGTACAGGAGAAAACAAACCTGATGGGAAGTGCAGAATGTTCTTCCTTGTGCAGATGACTTAAAATTTTTATTGTGTTTTTTCCAAAGAGAAACCGGCCCTACTTTGCAATGAATCAATGAAGGTTTAGTAATACGAACAAATGAACTTTGAATTGTGCAATTGAGTCTTTCAAACTGCACTATCAGGAACTATATTGTCTGCATCTCTTTAAAAGTCCAATTTGTTCCTAAGCCACAAACACTTTAAATTGTCAATGATTTTGTGAAAATCAATGAGAATCATGCAGACAGAACTCAGAGTATCATTTTAACCATAAATTATACACCTGATGAATCCTATTGCATGGTCACAGTAGAAAACAGAGGACCACAGAAGTACAGTACTTTTGTTGTTTTTGTTTCCTTTCCATGTGCTGCTTCCAGTGTTGGTGATCAGGAGGGAAACATCAGTTACAAACCTCTTGGCTCTGGAAATCAGGCAACATTTTTAGTGATGCAGTTGAAGAAGCGCTCTTAGATAAATTGTATACAGCATATAATTCAGCATATAATTTATCTTTCAAATGTTCTGTCAATTTTTCCATTGAGAAAACTCCTCAGGTTTTTCCAAAGCTGATCTTCTGTCTGGTGAGCCCTGTTGTTTTCCCAACAATGGCTCATAATGCTTCTTGCAGCTATAAGAAGGTGATTAATCAGTTTAACCTGACAGATCTTAAGTCTTCAAACTGCTAACCTCATGAAAATTCCAGCAGACTCCCAACAATATCTTGATATAATCTTAGTGATATGGAGTCTGAGCCTCCTGTTCTTGCAGGTTGTTGGCAGTTCTGCTGGAGCTGGTGGTACGCATGGCATATGCGTGTCCCCGTGCTAGGTTATTAAAACCAAAATTGATTCCCAATCTTGTGCATAAATTCATTTTCAGATGAAGAAGCGGGGTGGGGGGTAATCCTTATTATTTTAGTGCTGAAGAGGACCACAGGATTAAATCTCATGATTTCTTATCTTGTAGAACTCCTTCATAAAAATTCTTTTATCAGCGTTTTCCTTTCTCGATGCTCTGTTTTTGGTGGAAAGGTGGTAACTCCCTGCTGAATGTATGTGAGGGATGTCCTCTTGGATCCAATGGGAAGAGTTTTACCTGGAGCATAGTGTGTGTCTATGATTACAGCAGCTTGGAGCAGAAAATTCTTGATGGATTTCTCCCAGAGCAGGAGGCATGGGCAGAGATGGAGAGACAGTGATGGTCTTGGTTCAGGAACACGCACTGGGTCTGCTGTGCTCATTCCTAACCAGCAGGAAAATCAGCAAGAGGCGCAAAAAACCTCACAGAGATGTAGATGAAAGCATATAAATTTTTTATTTTTTTTTTTTTTAAAAGGAAGAAATTTAAACAAGACCTTACAGCAGAAATTTTCTCCAAAATCACTGCTGTTCATGCTGGAACAAAAAAAGGGAATGGAGCCTTCCAAGCATCTTCTTGGCAAGTCCTGTTGATAGCATGCACAGTTTTTGTCTCCAAGGATGTCAGGAAGGACGTGAAAATACAGAGGGAGACATGTCCATAAATGAAGTTTCACAGTAGGCCACTGCTAGAGGAAGCAGCACTGGCTAAAGTACATCTTCACATGTCTAGATGAGGTGGAAACCAAGGCCAGTTTCTTCCTTAAAGCTTTTTGGATCCTACCCACATATTTCTCATTTTTGCATAAAACCTGCTGAACTGTTGCTGTGACCAGTTTCTTCTTCATTTGAGTCACCCCCTTTCAATACACAATCCAGATGGTGGCTGTTCTTAATGAAAAGAGCTATTGCTGCATCTTTTTTTTTGTTAGTAAATGTGATTTAAATGACTTGGAAAAAAATATTGACAATTTTTTATTGAAAAAGTTTGCACCTCTCAATTTTCTGCTTTCATCAAAATTAAGAAAGTACTTACAATTTCAATTTGCCAAAACCTTGGGATTTTTCTGCATAATATAATCATCTTGTAAGTTTTGAAAGCTTTTTTTGAAGTTTTCTGGTGGTTTTCAATGATAAAATGCAGGGAGAAATAAAATAATTTCTTTGCTTGTTTGTTTTAAAGTCGTCATTTTAGAGCTGTTTGAAGCAAAAGCAGCTTTAAACCCTTTTGTAGAAAACCCCTTTCATTTTCAGTCAGCCCCGCTGTACTTAAATGCATGGAATAGCAAATGCAGATACCCAAGTTATGAAGTTAGGGTGAGTTAAGCTCACATTGTCTGGTTGCAACTCTGACACACTAATTTTAATTTTTTTTTTGGTATTTAACTTGGATGCCTGCAGAGTCTTACAAAACATCCCCTTAGTGCTGCTGAAGACAGCTAGGAATGGATTATAGCTGTTGGAGGGCCTCCACCACTGCAAGGTCTTATAAAAAGGACTTAATGAATGTTTGACAGGAGAAGTTTTGGTTTTCCTGATCAAGTTTTAGAGTAGTGGGGTAAGATAGATAATGGCTTTGTATCCTTGTTTCCAAAAAGGATGGTCTTACTGGACATTTCTAAAAGTCAGCAGGCTCCAATAATCCATGAGTTGCAGAACTCCTAAAGCTCAGTGGAGACTGCAAAACACACATTGGAAAACCAACCCACCCTGATATCAGGGCTGCTCTGGTGGGCACAGCCATCAGTAGCACAGCTTAAAGAAGTTATTTTTTCCTGGATTGCCTGAAAGGGTAAAGTCTCCTCTGCAGGAAGAAGTTATTCTGAACGAAGAGGAGACACAAAGTCAAGGTGCTATAGCTTCATACAGAAATAAGCCAGCAAAGTCTTCAGCAAGGTCACATCTTTTGTCTTCTGCACTGGCAGGGCTGCAGAGCACACAGTGGTCCTGCCTGGCTTCTCTTTGACCCCTCTGAAAAGCTTGGTGCCCTCAGCATGCATAAACTTCCTGAACAGAAAAATGGAACATTATCTTATCAGAATAGAGGCTTTGATGCTTTGATTTCTGTGGGCAGAAGCTCTGCTCTTTTGTGGACAATTCTGACCAAGAGAAGGCTTTGTCCTTGTGGTGGGGCAACAGCATCTTGTCTTGTCTCCCATTTTCTTCACACCTTTGTGTTCAGGCTTGGTTTATATTTCAGCTATACAGCAATTTACTGAACAGTAATTTTGGAGTTTTTTGCAATTACTGAGAAGTGACTTAGAAAAAGCTTCTCTTTGGAAAGTATCCAATGCTTTGACATAATTTTGGAATAATCCTTGAAATTCATAATAGTCAAATCTTAGTCAAAGACAGACTATATTGCATTCTCCAACTAACAAGCTGCTTTTTCTGAATTTAAATATTCGAATGAAAACAATAGGTGAGATTTTCCATTACACAGTGAAACCTGATATTTGTCAAAACCTATCCTACTGAGTCTTTCTAGCTCTTCAAACAAAAACTGTTGGGTGTTTTTTTCATTATCTGTTGTTGATATGCTGACCTGTTCTTTTTTTTTAAACCTTGATTATTAAAACTTTACAGCAAAGCATTGCTGTTCTGGAAAGAATAAGTATATGAGCCAAAATCTCAATTTCTACAGATTTCTACCCATGCTCCAACTTTATGTGGAAACCCATTTACAGAACCAAGGAAAATAAGTTGACAAGTAAACACAAGCTTCTTCCTTGGCTACATGGAGAGGGAGAAAATAATTCTAGTCTTCTTACCCAGAGGAAGGCTACAGAAATCCATGTGTACATGTGTATGACAGAGCAGTGCTGCTTCAGAAACTTACCTTAAACAGCCATGTCCCCCGCAGACTGAAATATTTTGGTATAGCTGACAGAATTAAGCACTACGTGGGGGTTTCTTGGAGAAATGTAATCACCATTTTCATGCAGAGGAGCAGGATGCAGGGCATTCACATCAAAAACTTTCTGTGACTGTTTTTTTCAACTAGTGCAGGAAACAACTAGTCAGACTGGAAACCACTGAAAGTGTGTTTTGGTTTGAGAATGATGGGATTTAATGTTTTTAAAATGTACTTAAGTTAAATTCTAAGGTAGGCAGTTTGTTCCTATATGTGCATGCAGGGTATTTCTCAGCAGATCTTTTTGAGAGGTATAAACACTTAAACAGGTATAGTTCAACATTCTTGTAATTACAGTAATTTTTGGTTATTCATGTCCTGATCTATAATTTGGGATTCAAAGACCAGCCATGTTTAGTAGTCACCATGTCTAATGTGTTCAGCTCTGCAGTTCTCAGCCAAGAATGAGTGGTATGTGCATACCAGAGCAAACAGAAAAAAAGGTCTGTGAGTATTCATTGAAATTCAAAAGTCAGTTTTAATTCAATGATGTTCATGGAATGCTCCCATTCACTTCCTACAATCAGATTTTGAGCATTTGTGCAAGAAATCAACCAGGCCACAATTTTGCCCTGAGTTTTCATTGCAAGTTAATTTTAAATTGAATATTTAAGGCATGAATTTATGGGAAAAAGATTGAAAGCATGAAACATTAATAATATTTTCAAGCTGGGTTTAGTTGGTTGGATGATATCATTATGCTCTGCCAGTTCCCTCTTGGATGCTTTTCATGCATGACCAAGTGTCTGCAGATCAAACCTTATAGACAAATCCAGCTACTACATTTTCTTACTGATTTCATGCAAAAACCCAGTTTGAAGTAATAAAGTCTTGGGGCTGGTTCACTATAAATGTGATAAAGAAAATAGATAGCTTTAAATCTAAAGTAATCAGGAATCAAGAGAGTATATTGGATCCTATTGGATCCTAATTTTTTTCCTCTCTCTGATTTGGTTCAGGAATGATGGTCTCACCATCAGTTGAGATACACTGGACTGGATTTTTTTATAAATGTTGCCCCAGCAGAGACAAGATTTTGCATTTACCATTAACAAACATGTAAGTCAGGAGATGCTGAACCTCAGCTGGGGTTTCTACAGACTGTAAGTCGTAGTATTTTCTGAGTTACAAACATTCATAGAGACCCTGTGTCACAGAATCACAGGTTGATTTGAGTGGGAAGGGACCTTAAAGCTCATCCAGTCCCATTCCCTGCCATGGAATGGCATCCACTATCCCAGGTTGCTCCGAGCCCCATCCAACCTGGCCTTGGACACTTCCAGGGATGGGGCAGGCACAGCTTCTCTGTTAAGGACAAAAAGGATGAAAGGAGCTTGGTGAGTGTGATATACGTGACAAATGTTCTCCTCGGGAGGGAAAAAAAAAGCTCTGTTAAAGAAAAAAAGACACCATTTCATAAGGAACTGCGAAGAAATTAATTTTTCAAGGTGTTCATTTAAAGTTTGAAAGTTTTTGACATGTAAAGGGCTTAGCAGCCCCATGAAATCGTGTAATCTTTTGGTTATGATGTTACTGTCCATGTCAGTCTATTTATATATCTGCCTAGGGTTAAGATCAAGGGCATTTTTCAAAAACTTTCTTTAATTCCTGGATTGCAATTCAAGTAAAAATCAAAGATACCTAAGAACATCTTGTGACTTGTAAAATTTTCTCTTCTTGATGTTAAAAATGCTGTTGAAGATCTCTCTTCCTTTATCTTACAATCAGTGCTATCCAGTGTGATCTGGATTACTCAATTCTCACTAAAAATTCTTTGGTAAGGACTGTTTTTTATTTTATTTTATTTTATTTTATTTTTACAATTATGTATGAAATTTCAGATGCCTTGTTTCATACATGTCTCCTAAGATCCGTTAATGACATGTAGAGGAAAGAGAAATACAATTTGTTTTTTAAAAAATAGAAATGAGATTTAACTAATGAAACGGCAATCACTGCAAAGAGGAAAACCACTATTAAGAGCAAAGTAAGGAGTCATGAACCACCACATGAGAATTTTATTAATACAGTTTTCAATGTGTTCCTCAAGTAATGTTAATTTATACTCCTGATAGTCCTAATAACATGCTGAGAGTGAGGTGTGAGGATTCTGTGACTGTGTGGCTGTGGGCTCAGGATCTCTCACTCATGTGTAGGAAAAGTGAATGTGTGTGCACATTCCTGCTGTGCTCCTGAAAAATGGTCAGTTTCTGCCTTCTGGAATGGCACCAGCTGGCTGCTTTAATTTTTTTTTTTTTTAATATTTTTTACAAGTAAATTAAAGCAAATTGTACAGTGCCCTTCTCTGTTAGAGGAGTTATTTCCACATCTTCAGGTTAGATGTGAAATGAAACCTGCAGTCAGCACACGCAAAAAAAATTCTTTCCAATGGAAAAATCTGGGGGACATCCCTAATGATGACTGCAAAAAGGTTTCACTGAAAACACTGGACACTTCTTCTCAGCTGACATCTCAGTTTTCTTCTGAGTTAGAACAGTAACTTCGTTATGGTTCTTGTATAGCACACACATGGAAGACACTCCAGAACTTGTTGTAATGTGTAGAAACAGTGACAAAAATACAACAGGAGCTTGAGTGGGGGATCCAAACCATGGTTTTATATTCATCCATGACAATTGACTAATGAAGTCATCCAGACTGGGCAAGGTTATAGGAGACTGGGCTGGAAAGCCAAGAGCTGTGTCGTGCTTTTAGGATGTACAGATGTGCTTAAGGCAATAGGCCTGCGACACTCAGGAGCATGTGCAAGCCAAATTGTGCCTCCAAGATTCCCCAGACAGAGCCTCAGTGCATGTGCCTGCCTGCTCAAGGATAATTTGTCATTTGTACAACATGCAACAATCAACCAGTTTATTTGGACAGCCTTTTGGCCGAATTCTAGGCTCCATTCAGTCCCTGCAACCTGTGACCTTAGCACTGCTGAATGGGTGTAAGGGAGCAGAGGATTTATTTTTGTGTGCTGCTTTTTAAACAATGAATGTGTTGAAATCCTAGGGAAAGCTGGAGCTATTTGCCACGTTTCACAAAATACATCCCAATCGAGTTATGAAGTGATAGTTTTACTCTATTAGGCTTCCTGATGGAACAGTAAGAAATGTAGGTAAAGGAAGACTTCTAATAAGCAACATGCCTCTTCTGCTCTCTTTTTAGCTCGAAGTTTTTGTCCTTAATTGATGAGTAATGCAAAAATTAAACAGTTCTGCTGTACTTTATGGAAATGAAGAATGTATACCATGTAAATGATACTTTAGGAGAAGTGGGCAGCAAGTTGCTTCTGAACTTCTCCATGCTCTTGTGTGCTATTCCAATATACATTTCTATAGACCACTGAGTAAAGCAACTTAAAATGTGATCGTAAGTATACCCTTCTCATGCTCCAATAGGTTTTGGTGGCCTCTGTAGCAAGGGAATCTTCTATGTCTAGAAAATATGGTTCAACAATTTTGGTTCTGTCAGGCAGAGGTGCACCTGCAGCTCTCCTGCAGAGTTAAGCTGAAGGCCAGCACAACTCCTTTGTGCTTACTTAATCATGACAATTGTCATTACAGATCTTTTTTTTTTCCTAATTTTCAATCGTTTAGGCGTACATTTGACAGGGAGAATATGTTTTCAAAAATAATACAATCTTGCAAACTTTTGATGTTGACACAGGCCTTTCTGACACATTTTTTTCTGCTTCTGCTGCTTCTGATTCCCAACAATGCCTTAGGAAAAAAAATAATCCCTGAGTCAGGAGAGTGGGAGCAGCTCCCCAGTTCTCCCCACATCTCTACTATTTAACCTACAGTAGTTTGGGGTAGGTAGTTGGAGTGGGCAGAGCAACACATACACACACAGATTCCCCCCAAAATGGAAACAAAAGTATCCAAGATCTTGGCTTTTGCTGGCTGGGAGAAGGCATTTTGAAACAGAACATATTACACAGCTGACTTTTGGATGGAGAAGCTGCAGGGTAAAGAGGGACACAGGGACACAGGTGAGGCATGGAGATTTGCTTTTCCTTCACAGAGGTTTGTTTGGAAGTTAAAAGCAGGAGCACTTCTTGAATATCTCGTGATGATGTCAGCACAATCTCTGGGCAGGTTCTGTGCCAATGATTTGGAATTTCCAGGGGAAAAATTGTTATGTCAAAAGAAAATGTCTAAGCAGCTCTAGAGCTTAGTCAGTATAACATCACCACACACGGGACCACTCAGAACACACCACGGAGCCACACACCTCACTGTGCCATTTCACTGCCTGGAATTTAAGATCTCTTAGCAACCAAAGGAAGATGGTTGGTGTGTTTGCCCATATTATTTCAAGTCATAAAGCTGACAGAAAAAGAATTCCTCTTCTGCAATTAGTTGTTCCCTTGGGAGGGACCATCTGCAACTTTCCCATGAACCATTCTGAATCCTGCACAAAGAAATGGGTTAGAAAGCTGATAAGCAGAGCATTTAGGCTGAGGGACCTTGCACACAGGGTTTTCTGCGAGGCTTCAAGGACTTACTGTGGTTCTCATTCACACAGGTGTTATCTACCAAGCGTCTTCTAAGGCCTGAACTGAGGCTGAGAGTAAGAATCTGATAAAAGAACAGTGATTCTCTTAATGTGGTTAAGAATGCTTGTAACTGTGCATAATTAGGTGAGAATTGCGGGACAGATATTTTCTACCCACAAAACACCTCCCTATGACATTTTACTGATATGGCCATGGTGATGTTCTTGCAAACAGAAAAAAAATTCTGCTTCAAAAAAGTTCTGATGCTATCTCTCTACTTTTGATGTATATTGTGCTGTTTTACTAATTTATATTTGTGCATGGCAATTATCTCTCACTCTTTAAGAGGACCTTGACAAAAAAAGATTTTCTTTCTTCCACAGCATACAGTTTGGACTGCTTCCTACGTCCAGATAGAGGCTCATGGTTGATAAATTCCCTGCTTGTACTTGTACCTAAAATAGTGGCAATTTGCCTTTTCTGCCCTTGTCTCTCCCTATGCCAGTGAGTAGGTTCTGGTGGTTTGGGTTTTCTGGCTGTCATGGATTGTTCTGTGATTCACAGAACAGCCTGGAGCAGCTGTTCTTGTGAGATCCTCTGATTTAACAGTAAGCCCTGGGCTGGACTTTATGACCTCCATGGTGCCTTGACAACTTCATCCTGTGCTGGTTCAGAAGCAAACTTATGAGCCCAGTTGTGCCCTTGGGTACACATGGGTGTTTCTGCCCGGGTTCAGAGCTCTGTTGGTGTCATTGGCTCCGTGGTGCTGCACTGGGGTGCTGCTCTTGAGCTGTCACAGAACTACAGAATGACGGAACAATTTGGGATGGAACGGACCTTAAAGCTCATCCAGTTCCACCCCCTGCCGTGGGCAGAGACACCTTCCAGTAGAACAGGTTGCTCAGAGCTCCATCCAGCCTGGCTTTGGACACTTCCAGGGTTCCAGAGGCAGCCACAGCTTCTCTGGGCAACCTGTGCCAGGCCCTCCCCACCCTCCCAGCAAACAATTCTTTTCTAATATTTAATATCTACTCTCTTCCTGTTTGAAGCCATTCCCCCTTGTCCTGTCCCTTGTCAATAGTTTTCTTCCATGTTTCTTGCAGCTCCTTCAGACACTGGAAAGCCACAGTGAGGTCACCCCAAAGCTTCTCCTCTCCAGGCTGAACAATCTCAATTTTTTGGTGTTATTTGGGATTTACATGAGTTGCTGAGAACAGGGAGTAAATTGTGGCAAACCCAGCTAAAAGCATCAAGTTTTCCTCATCATCAGCATTGCTTCCTGGCTGGTGTGTAAAGAAGGTTTTTCCTGAAAAACTTTTCTCAGCTTGGCTTTTTTATTGGAAATAAGGCTTTCCACAACAGCCATCGTTGGCAAGCTCTATCCAGGCACGCTCTTCCTCTTCCTTTGTTTTGCTTTATGATCCAACACTAGTCAACATCTGCAAACCTCAAATGTATACAGATGTCCCAAACTCATTTCAATTGTTCTGTTGCTTGGGTAGGCTGATGAATGTTGTCATTTTAAGTTTATGAACCACTAACCTCTCATAAGTAAATGCATACTCTATTTTAAATGGTGAAACGTTCTTTTTTTTTTTTTGGTCATAAACCCACATATTCTACTTCGTTGCTGAGTATCAACGCTCTCAATCTGATCACTGTCAAAAGATTAACAAGCTCACTTTTGGAAATGACTGAGCTATTTTGCATTCAACAAAGAATAAAAATCAAATCAATTAAATTCAGGCAGATAATCACTGAAGAATATTATGGAATAAGTGGGTTGGGTTTGGCAAAGTTATAAACAAAAAGATTTAATAAAAAAAGTTTAATGGCCTGGGGTTCCACTAATTGTCCTATTGCCTGTCCACGCACATGCTGTTGAATGGATATATTGGAATGGTATAGAACAATACTATATAAAAATATCCTACTTGCACACATGTTGAAAGACATAGTAATTTCAAGTATTTGCTTTATCAGCAATTTCCAGTTGTGAAGTGCCATTTGCAGCAGTCTGGTCTTCTTGGGGACCATCTTTCAGGAAATAATCTGGTAATCTGGTACAAATAACATTATGTTCTTGTGCCAAAACATCTCTTGTGCACAAGGATATTTGCATTTTGCAAAGAAATAATGGGGACTCAAGTCTGATTTTCCTTCTTCAGAACTCTTATTGCTCTCTCCTGCTGCTGTGACTGCTTTGGACTGTCTCCAAACCACTGACTCTTCTTTCAAATGTACTGTTAATATGCTATTATGTTAAACAGGCTGATAGAGTAAAATGGAAATGAACATGTGCAAAAGTCATTTAGGTCAAATGAAGTAACATGCTTTCAAAATATTAGCCAAAAATTTTAGCATAAAACTTTGATGAGGCTGAGAAATCCTCTATTGAGCGGGAGCGTGGAATTAGCCCTTGTACAGACCATGTTTAGAACCTTATGATACTGTTTAATTCTACGATTCCCCAAGGGCTACTTATAACCAAATTAAAGGGCGTCTTGTGCATGTTCTGGACACTGATTATGGGACCACAGACTGAAGCTGAAGACAGCTCTACAGCCACTAAGTATGCAAGTAGAGACACCCCTTAATTCAATTATATGTACCCTCAGGGATCTTGGTAATTATAATAAGAAGACATTTTGCAATTTATCCAAGGCCGGACTTAGTGCTGGTGTGGTTTTCTCTGGTGTTTTTTTTTTCCCCCCGGTTGTTTCTTTTGTTTATTGTTTGTTTGAGGTTTTTTTGTGTATGGGCCTGTGAAGAAGGTATTTTTTCAGCCTCAGAAGATTCAGCAATTCACCTGCGTCTGCTTTTCCTTGAGATGTTCACAGGACTGTGGTTGCCCTGCAGAAATGTCTCGGAATGCCTGTGGTTGCTGGAGCGCTGCACTTGAGAGCATTCACGAGCTCGGGTCTTGGTTCTGTCTGGTTTAAGAGAACACATTCCTGGGAGTGCAGCCCTGCTGGACAGCCCTATCATTTAGAGTCTGCTGTAGGTTGTCAGCAAGTCTCTGCCAGCCTGGAGATCTTGGAATGCAGTAGCTGAAATGGCATTCGAGTAACCTGAAAGTCCCTGAGTGGTCTGGGAGGTGGCAAACGCCACAGAGCGGAGTTGGAGTAGGGGAAGGAGGCTTCTGCCCATATTTCTCTATTTCTCCTCAACAGATTATGTGGTTTGTGAGCATAAATCAGTACAATTCCTTTGACTTTGGCAGACGTCTGCCAGCGTGCACCATCTGAATATTTGGCTTAGTCAGTAAATCGGGTTTTTTGAAACAAGTATGTACATTTTAGTGCAGAGCCTGGTCACATAGTTCCATTTTCTCCACGACATGAAATAGCAGAAGTTCCTTTGGATGATCATCAATACCTCCAGGACCAGAGGCACTGTCACGCATTTTCAATGGTTACATCTAGTAGACTCTTGTGTAAACCACTGTCTGCACTCTCTTTTCATTGTCAGTGAAGGGCATATATTGGTGTATATGAGCAATGTTCAGCTGAAGCTGAGTACAAGCAATCCACTTTGCACATTGTAATGCAGATTTCACTGGTTTCAGACCCCTTTCTTTGGTTCAGTGATACTAGTGCGAGCTAAATATTATTTTCTTCCTACTCCCCAGGCTGGTCTAGCAGCAGTGGAAATTCCCATCTCACTGTTATTTGCAACAGTGATTTATGCCAGCTGAGGGTCTGGTCCTACTGGGTTTGGTCTCAGCTGTAGGCCTGTGGCCTGTTTGTGCTGTCTCATCTCCCCTGAAATCCCTTTGCTCAGACAGCAGGCAGTGTCCAGAACAGAGAAATTGAGACAAACACGTGGATGCAATAATTATGTGCAGTCTACAAAAGGGTGGCCTCAGGTGACATTGCAAAATACACCTCATGCACACCTCGATGGGAGCCGGTCACATAATGGACCTGTTTGACCATTAGGTCCAGGAACTCTTGAGTGCTTGCACCTCTTGATGACATTATGAGGCATTAAGGATGGAAGTGCAAAGATCTAAGTGAGTGATAAGTTGTGACTGTCCCCGAGACTTGCTTCTGCCACCTTTGAATTCACAGTGGTTATGCAAGCAGTGAGATGCTACTCAACCCAAATTAAACTGGCAGACCATGTGTTGAGAACTGTGAAAAAGCCTAAAGTACTTGTTGCATTGTGGTGCCTAAGAGGCTCTGTAGCCCACAGTGCTCTGCAGCAAGCAGCAGAAATGAAAGCAGAGCAGTAATATAAGCAAGCAGGCTGCTTACCAGCACTGCAAACTTAAAGAAGTTTTTAAACAACTTTGTCTGCTCTAGTTCTCCCTAGACCTGTGCAACATGTTGCCTAGAAGGAAAAGGTCTTTTCCTGGAAGTAATGTTTGGAGGAACAGTAGACTCTCAGTGCTGTCAGAGTTAACGACAACCCCCAAGAGTGAGACGAAGGAAATTCTTGAGGGGACACAATCCATGGTGAATGACCAGAAGATGAACAGTTCAAAGAATTCAGAAAATATCATGCACTTGTATAAACCAAAAGCAGCTCTCAGCTCTTGTTGAGAAGTTTTCCCTTTGCCTGCTGAAGGTGAAGCAGGTAGCAACCATAAACAGAAGCAGGTTGGTTGCTCTGGTTCATGAGCTGCCCCTCCTCATCTGTGCACGCAGTGAAATCTAACCGGGGAATGCTACTGAGGGACACAAAGCAAGCTTTGTGAAGGACCTAGGAAGGTGGAATGTGAGAAGTGTCACATGCTTTCCTCGCTCTTCCACCCTGCCTTGGGCAACCGGTACTGTTTTGTCTCATGGACACACTACTGAGTCAGGGGGATTTGCAGTCTAATCTAGCACGTCTGTTCTTACACTGCCAAAGAAACCTCAGAGAGCGACTTAATAATCCTGTCTTTTGAGTGGAACAAATCAAGAGTTTTTTGTGGGGAAAGAAAAAAATTGGATGGAAAACATTAGAGCTGTAGCCTGGAGAAATGAAAAGGCCAACGTGAAGAGCAGGTCCCACCAAAATGCTTTGCAAGCCCTCAGGCAGATCATGGCTTTCTCTGGCATTCAGTCCAAAAATGCATTCCACCCACCAGGAGTTTATTGTGCCATATGTTCGCTTTGGCATGTCTCTCCTCCTCTGAATAAAATTAACTCCTGTAACTGGCAACTGATAAATTCTGGTGAACACTCCAGGCCTCCTCTCAGTAAAGCCCACCTGGAAAACATCAGGTTGCCATCTTCGAACCCATAGATTTCCTGCTTGCTACTGTTAACCAGAGCAGACCTTTTCCTCTCTTTTTAAGCCTCCATCTAACTCCCTGCTGGTCACAGGCATCTTTCCTCCCAGGAATGTGGAGCTTGATCAAACACATGGCATGTGAAAGATGCACTGGGTGCATCTAGTCTAGTGCATCTACTGGTGCATCTACTAGTCTTCTAGTAAAAACAAGCCAAGGCTCATGCCAAATGAACATCTTATAACATTTCTGCAAGAGCCTCTATGTATTTGGGAGGATGAAAATAAAATCCAACCCAGCCATGAGGGATCCCTTGCAACGGTGTTTTGTTTCCTTGGTATGAAAGTGGAATGGGTTTCTTTGTGCCATTATCACTCTTTAGAAAGGAGAGGAAGTTCCCAGTCCTTCTGGAAGGTTCTCTGCAAAGTGTGCTGACAAGGAGGTGTCTTCCAATGATATTTCAGGGGCTGGTTATCTTGTAGACAAGGAAGCAAGGTCTAGCATTTCAAATTCAAAGATTTAGCTATTGGAGACAGGATTGTCCCTGATTCCAACAAAAAGGAAAAAGGAAAGCCTGTTTCTAGCCCTAGTGGTTGTAAAAATTCAAAAATTTGACCTCTTTGGGCCTTCACATTGGAAAGCAAATGAAGAATGAAAAAATGTGCTTAAAATTATTCAGGCCTTCGGGTGGGCTCGCTCATGAATTTTGGATACCTCAAAGATGATGACATATTTTAGTTTTCATTCCCCACTGAGTAAGCACAGCTCAACTCAGTTGCAGGCTGATTACTTGGCAGTTTTCATAGTACTCAGTTTGGCAACCAGTGAGGGGTTAGAGACAAGTCACAACTGATAAAACAGGATTTTCTCTGTCAGGATGGCAATTACTTTGGCAGGATTTGTCTCACAGTGAACTGTGCTAAGCTGAACTAGCTTTTTCCAGGTGTGGACTAAGAGACATTTACCTGAGCTCAGCAGATGGGAAGCCACCTGCTGAAGCATGGCAACTTGAGGGCAGACCAGCACTTCTGGGGAAAATAGATCTTGTGTGAGACATCTTTCACTGAGAACATCGTATGGGAAGAAAAAACAGTGGAAATAATTTTTCATAGCGGATGGGGTGAAGAGAGGAGAGGAGAGGTTCGGAGAGGAGAGGAGAGGAGAGGAGAGGAGAGGAGAGGAGAGGTTCAGAGAGGAGAGGGCAGAAAAATCTCCATTACTTTGTTTCACAGAATCTGACGAGCAACCCAGATTCAAAATAGTTCAAATTTCAATTTCTTTTTTCTCCTGTGGCACAGTAAGACTGTTTGGCCTCCTGTTGATTAGAGGTCATCCATTTCAGCTTTCTTCTCAGGGGAAACCTATAATATTGGTAATATAACATCCACACAGTTACACTGTAGTCATAATAGTATGTTAATCCTTATAATTACCATGAGAAGCAATGCAGATTTGACCATAATTATCTGTATCTCGCGTAATCATGGAAAATTCATGTTATTTTGATTCTGCTGATTGATGTGTCATTTTGGAGCTGGCATCTGGACATTATCTCTTGATGGCTACCTAGAAGGCTTTGGAATACGTGCCTCCAGGCTGAAAATATGAGGCCAGGTCCTATGGTGACAGATAGCAACATCGTTTCACCTAAGTTGGGGCAGCTGCCAAGCCATAGCTGGGTGTCTGCTGGTGGCATGTGTTTGTTCCTGCTTCTTCCCAAAAACACGGGAAAAAATTGCAAAGTTCAGAGAAGGACAGACAAAGTGATCTGTGAAAAGACATCTTGTGACAGGAGGAACAGACAGGCTGTGGGAGAGCGTGAGGGTTGTGCATTTCCCCGTTACACACTTCTGATGGATTTTGAGAGGAGAAAAGTGCATGGGCTTAACAGAAAGACAGGTTTCACCAAGCAGCATCTGAGATAATCTCTGTTATTTCTCTCTGTACATATTAGTGGTGATCTTTCACTGTTACTGAGGGTTGTGCAAGAAAAATTGTGTAAAAACATAAAAATCCAGATTCCCTTCAAAGCAGAATCAAGAAATGACAGATGAACCTCAGATGCAACAAACACAAAACGAATGACTGAACATGAATGACCTTAAATGTGAAGATTTGCAGAGGGTCAGGGTGACAGGAAGTAGATGAAATGAAGTGGATTTTAGCCATCTCAGTGTATTACACTGGATACTCCTTGTACTTATGTCATAGGAGGAGATCAGAAATTTACAGGCTCCCCCATTGTCTTCCTGCCTCTCATTTATGTCAAAACTGCTCCTGTCCCTTTCAGAAGCACAATTAATCCTTGAAAGCCATTGGAGCAGAAAATTATGCAAATTAATTTTCAAGTTTGAAAAAAGGATTAAGAATTGAGAGGAGCCAAAGTAAAGGACTATATTTTGGTCTTGCACACCATGCTTTCTTCTCACTGTGTGTGTCAGACAAACACATGACTCTGACTTGTGAAGATTATGCCTCTGTAAAGGATCTTTACAGATGAATCTGCGTCTCCTGCACAACAGCAACAGCAGATATTCACAGACCTCATACTAGCAGTTTTTGTGGAACTATTCCTTCATGCCATGGATTGCTGAGACTTTCCTAAATGAACTTGGTAGCTGAGAATTTGCAGGCTGGTTTAAAAATGAGAATGACACAGTGGTGAAGCAAAGCTGTTTCTGCTCCCTTGGAACTGGAGTCTGCTGTGACCATTTTCCCTGTACTGCCAAGGTTAAAATCACAACAACATTAGAAATTAGTCATGGGCAGGTTCAAAGGCATTTTATTCGTGGGAAAGGTCATTTATTATGAATGTAAGTGATGTAAACAGTGCATGGTGACATGTTATGCTTCTTTTCCTTTTTTTTTCTTTTTTTTTTCCTATAAGTACCCACTGATATCAGAGGCCAAGGGCTTAAATGTGCACCTCTTTTTTTCTTTCTCCTTTTTCCTTCCTCCTGGTCTGGTAGTTTCTGTGCTTTTGCTTGTCTTTGGATTTTAAGAACAAAACAGTACCCATTTTATTTGTGGATTCCAAGCCTGTTCACAGATTGCTCCATTCCCCTGCCTTGGCAGTCATCATACCATGTTTGTGCTGATTTTTCACAGAGCTAAACCTCACCTGTCACTTTCATCTGCTAACAAGGTTTCCATAACAAGCTACGGAGTGCTGTGGAAGATGCATATATTACCTTCTTTCACTGTCATTCCTTCTCCTAACTGCTCATATCAGGTAGAACATTCATCCTGGCTACTCATATCCTTCTCCCTTCTAAATTTTCATCTACCAAACTGGAGCACTTTCACCCACAGAACAGAAGCAGAAGCTTGCTCTGATGGGTAGTAATGGGATTCATCTGCTTTCAATATATGTAGTTATGCATCACCCTGCTGCTCCTAGACAGCCCTTTTAACCCTTTCACGTGCTCTGTCAGATCCCTAAGTGCCATCCTGGGTCTCTGAGTGACTGGAAGGAGAATCATGAAATAAACTAGAAAGAGTTGAACTTACTGCCCAGGTGACTTCTTTCCACATTGACGTCATTCAGAAGTAAGTGGCACTTCAACATTCACTGGCTCTCCTTCAAAGAAACTGGATAAACTGGATCTCTCTTCAGATCTCAAAACACCCTCCTAGATTATGTCAGACCAACTTTCTAGAAGAGGCAGCCTTTGTTGAAGCTATCAGGCCAAGCTGTTCAGAAAATTTGTTGTAGCGTATTTATCACATGACTCCTTTCACCAAGAGATTATCTCTACTTCCATCTACATTTGCACTAAGCTGAAATTCTCAATGTCATTTTTCATCATTGAGTGATACCATAAACATCAGAAAGTCATGGGATTGAATTCAGAAGCTGGTGAAAGTCCCCTGTAATATTTTTGGGATGTTCATTGGAGTGTATAATTTTCAATATTACTGGTGAGTGGAGATTCTGTTCATTGTTTAAATGAGAACACCAAGTTGAGGACAAGAGATTCATTTCAAGAAAGGGAATTGCCAGTGCAGCAAAGAGTAAATGATAAATATGTAATTTTTGTGTTTCTATTTCTCTTATTATGATCTATTTGCAAAAACTTTTACTAGAAGGGAGATTATGCAAAAAGCAGTTTAATGTCTGTGTTACTTGGTAGTGTTTAGGCTAAGATATATGTGCATCAGTCATTTTTATATTCATCTGCTTCACATTTAGATATCACCTCTGCTGAAATTATAGGCAAAATGTTGCTGCAACAAGATATTATACTCTACTTTGCCAGGTCAATATAGTATTTCCCAATCTGCCAAGCAGATATTGTAATAACATTTCCTGGTGATGCCATACTGATCAGGGAGCTCTGCTTTATCATGCTTTCCAAGCCCAAAACAATAACCAATTTTGCTAGAAGAAATATCTACCTACTTGTGAACAGGGAATCAGTTAGCGATATAGAAGTGCCTCTTTCACTTGAGATGAAGAAATGGTAAACCAGACCAATGAAATCTATGTTTTCTTGTCAAATAGTGCTGAGAAATCAGATTCCAGCCAGTCTGATGCTCGTTAGTGCCTCTGTGTACCCACAAGTTGGTCTCCTTCGGTCAGGCCAGCTTAGTACACCTGAGCTGGGGTGTGCAAAGCATTCACTGACTCTGGAAACCTTTTAAAAAAGCTTAGGAGGTAATTGATTAAAAGTCTGGACTTGCTGAGCTGTGGACTTAGCTATGTTTCTTTCAACACCAGCCATCTTGCTGCCCATGACTGTATTTTATATTCAAGATTTAATGGAGGGTGGAGGTTTTGGTTGTAGGGGGAATTGCAAGGGGCGAGCCAAAGTTGCACATTTTAGAAGTTCTTTCAATTTTGGGGGCTGAAATCTCAAAAAGCTAATTGCTCTCCAATGACATTTGGAGAGAAAGCAAACTTACACAGTGTGTTTGAACTCAGAAAACTGAATAAATTTTCTTCCTCCTAGCCTAGAAGATTTGATTGGAATACTTTTTTTCTTCTTTCTTTTTTTTAAATTTTTTTTCCCGAGTGGTTTGTCTGCTCAAAGCATGGCTTTGTTTTGTACTTTCTTACTTAATTTCAACTATTTTAGTTGATTTGTTTTCAGCTGGTGCCTTCTTGTTCTGGTTGGGAAGGCAGTATCCAGCCACAGCTTGAAAAGAGGAAGATTACAGATTCCTTTCTAAGGGTGGGCTGAAGAATGCCAGTCTGGAATTTCTCATGTCCTTTACTCAGGAGGCAAAGATTTGTCTTTGCAGCTTAGGGTTGCGATTCAGGTCACATAATTTGAATTTAGATCTACTGACATTATGATTATATAAGATGATGTTCTCCGGAGTAAGGCTCTTGCCTCTCTTCAGCCTGTTTCTGGTTATGAGGTGTTCACTTAAAACAGGAAAACAATTTCAGGAAGCTTCCTTTGCATGTGCACTGGCAAGATAGCAAGCAAGCAAGCAATCTTGTGGATCAGGAAGGAAAAAAAGGTGTTTCATAGGAAAGAGTCATTATAGCTGGATTTGTCTCAGAAAGGGTGGTAGTCATTAGATGAATATAAAATGAGAATGGGTGGTTATATCTGTCGCTGTCCATACCGAGAGTGGCAAAGAACGACACGATAAAATTTAGGAAAAAGTGGACACTTTAATTAATTATAATAATTATAAATCAGTTTATAAAACTTGGTTCGCAAGAGTAGCATAATACTATTGGTCCCTTGGTCAACCACCTCCTAGAATGATTGGTGGAGGCTGTACAACACCCATTTCAAAATATTTTCCTCAATGTACCATAACAACACTTCACAACAAACTCCAGGTGCAAAGATAAAGAATTTACAAAACCGTCTTCACTGTTTTCGGCTAGTCTGCGTGAGAATGCAGTGCTCTCACAGAACACTAAGAAAAAACTGAAGAATTTCTCTGCTTCTAACTTTTCAGCATCCATAAATATTCTTCCAAATAATTTCTATTTTCTGTTTCTTTGCTTCTGCCCTTTACTTCATCTTCTGTTTCACCCAGTTGAAAAGTCTCAGTTGTTTCCATCTCTCCCCGTATCACCACTGATTGAGTTTTTCATTACTCCTTTTCCATCCTCTTTATTCCCCTTTTGTCTCCTTGGATTGCCTTTGGCATTTTTAGCTGTCACTCTAATTTTTCATTTGTGAGCTCCAGCACACAAACATAGTCTCCTGTACACACACACACACAAGCAGCCACAAACTCACTCCCTTGCTCCCTCTCTCTCTGGTAGCACCTTCTCTGAGGACAAGGATTCCTCTCTCAGTTGCTTCTCAGTTACACAAGTGGTTCCTACAAAGTCTGGGGGTTAGTTTGACACCACTGTTTTTAATTTGTCTGATTTGACTGTAATCGTGGCCTTGGAGAGGTTTTGGTTCTGCTCTTGTTTGATCAAGATGAAGGTGATTTTTTTTTTGCCTCATTTTTTTCTCTGGCTTTCTACTTGTTGTTTTATTAAATTGCTAAGAATGAGAGGCTTTTTAACGTGCCACTGAAGAATACAAATGCTGTAAAGGTTTGAGGGAGCATTGTTGCTCTGAAATTGCAGGTCAGCACCTACTCTCTCACCTTCCTTTTGACTGAGGGTGAGCAGAAAAGACATTCAGAAATATACAAGTACCTGCTCAGCCATACTCTCTTTTTCTCTCTGAATATATAGCTCACTATTATCTATGCCACTGGAAAGAGGAGGGGGTAATATCTGTAAATTGCCAGAAGTGTGATTACTTCTAAATAACCATGACTGCATCATACCTGATGGCTCAAATAATCCCGGTACTTGGTTTTCCTCATTGCTTTGTAACTGTGGGTAATATCTTGAATTAAGCCTTGAAGGAACAGGGGCATGTCACACAGGTCAGACAGGATACAATTCCTCCTAGAAAGACTAGGATTAGGTTTGATTTTTAAGTGCATGAATACACACAGACCATGGGGAGGCCCTGGCACAGGGTAACCCAAGGAGTTGTGGATGCCCCATCCCCGGAGGTGTGGAAGTTTGGATGGGGCTCTGAGCAACCTGAGATAGTGGAAATGTGTCCCTGATACCATCGAGGGAATGGAATGTGCTCTCTAAGGTCCCTTCCAGCCCAAACCATCCTGTGATTCTATGATTTTACACATATATGCTGGATCTTTTTTGTGACCAGTGCTGCTCTTCAGCAGGTTAAAGGGTGCCTGGCCTGAAAGCTGCTCCAAAAGCCCAACTGCAATATTATTTCTCCAAGCTGCACGCTCGCGGAATGTTCTGTCCCCTCAAAAGATCAGAAAACCTCCTCTGCTTTAAACTGTTCTCCCCCAGTGCCCCCTTTCCAAAAGAACCTCCCTGCATTATTGTGCTTTCTGGCTGGGTGATCTCAGTAACAGAAGATGTCTTTAGGAAATGGTTTAGATACTACAGTTGTGTGAAATTCTTATGCAAAACTCTGTAGGGCTGGCTGACCTGGTTCACCAGGCTGCTCCTGCTCCTGCACTGAAGGCAGAGTGGAAAAGCTGTGTGTTTCCTTGCTGCTCCAGCAAAGTGTATTTTATTGCTCTGTGTTATCCACTTATTATGCATTTATAAAGCTCTTTGGGTGACTAAGTTTGCATAGCACGTCGTATTTCTGGCAGTAACTCTCCCCTGCAGGAGGGATGTGTGTGAACGCCTGCTCGTGGCTACTGGCTGGTGACAGCACACGGGCACGTTTGAGCCACAGGAGGAGAACCAGGTGAAAATTTCTGCTGCATTGTTGTCTCCTGGCAGTCGTGGACTGCGAGAGGGCTCCTGTGAGCTCAGGGGTGTGTGGTGCCAAAGCCTGAGGGAGCACAGCCCCCGGTATCCAAGGGCTTTTGCAAACAGTGCTCAAAGCAGCATAAATTCCTCATCAAACGAGGCAAAATCCCAACTCCTCCCTGAACCATAGTCACTGCTGGATCAAGACTCTTGTTAGGTCTGTAGCTTTTGGATTAGCGAGACCCTTTATTAACTGGGACCAAAAACCTTCTCTGAATGGCTAAATCCTGAATTACTGAGCCTTATTCTCCTGGTCTCCAGGAAAGGTCATTGGTGTAGGCCTCCTTGCATCTTCAGTGTAAAAATGTGTCACTGTGGGTGGTCACTCTCTCAGCTACTGTGCACCAGCTTTGTGGAAGTCACGGCCTATTGACACTGAGAACATCTCTACCTTCCCTTTGTAGGAATCTGAATTTAAGCCATGCGGTATTTATGTAGCCAGTTAAGGGTTTAACCAGTTATTCGCCCTGTAGGATGAATAAAATTCGAAATTACAAGTTTGCAGGGAGTAATTTGGCTACTTTAACTTGAGAAAGGGCTGTCAAGGATAGGATGTCTATGCTGTACTACATTGCTGAATTTGTTAATATGCACACATAACTTAATAGATCCAAACCCCAAACACTTTGATCATGATAATAGTATTTCCTGATGTACACAGTGTGATGATGGCTTGGGACTAAATTAAAACATTTTCAGTTGTTTCCAACTTAGTTAAATCAAAGTGTTTAATCCCACAGATATTTTGTAATCAATTTTGCAAGACAGCTAAACTTCCAGCAGTTTGTTTTGTATTAGTGGACACAACACAATTCTTTTATACTTCAGCAAGGAAAGTAGATAAGCATCAACAAGCAGACATGAGCAGTCATGAATTTAACATGGTAAAAAAAGTTAAGTTTCAGGTCACACACTATAAACTTGTATCTTCACTGAATTGTGCAGGTAGCAGGTCTCTTTTTATTTATCCCATTATGAAACCATGTTCTGTGCAAATACTGGTGAAAGCAAAATTTGGATTTTAAAAATGGCCACGTTTGCATTTTTCTGTTTTTGTTGACTGTTGGCAGGGGAAGACAATTCAGGGTGTGTGGAATAAAAGCAAACTTGGGGTGAACACAAGTGATTTAGATCAGCATCCTTCCTGCAGCTGTGTATGCCTGCCATGTACTCCACGCTGCTGCTCTAATGCACAAGGCACAGAGGAGTCCTGTGTTCTGAATAACTCTATCCAGGAATCTCTGGCTGCAGCTAATGTGGCACTCTGAAAGGAACATTAATATGGTAAAGGAGTAGTCTCCATGGCCTTGTTTAGACAGTGGAAGAAGAACCACAACATTTCACTGACGAGCTACTCCTCCTCTATCACCAGGACCTGAAACACTTTCATTTTATTGGGAAGAGTTGGTTGCAACCAGTTTAATGCACAGGGGCTGTGCTGTGCAGCACAATCTGCTCTCCCCGATGAAGTATACACCTCTTTTGAAACTTAAACTGGCGAAGAACCACTGAAGGTGCTCACAGGATACCAGGAGGCTGGCAGGGAGTCGGCAGATCATAAAGGGATTAAAAGATGCAGCAGAACAGCCCGCTGCCCACATTCCTACAGACACACACGCTGACACAGAGCTGGGAACAGCCTCTGACACAGTACACATATGCAAATCACTGGGGACACTGCTTAACTTCAGAGTTCAGGGAGAGGGGTGGTGTTGGGAACTCGGGGCTGGAGTGGCACATTACTGGCCACATTAGTCACCCGTCTTGATGGAGGCAAAGGTCTGCAGGGAGCGTGGGTGGATCAAGGGGAGGTGATGTGCCAGCTGGAGGAGTTGCCACTCGTGCTTGCTGTGGTATCTGCTGCCTGTTTCTTCCAAATATGAGTTTCTTTACTGTTTTCCTCTTTGTCCCCTTCAAATGCACTTCTTTCTTCCTCATCTTGCTTCTTTTCTCCCTCTGAGGCACAATGTTCCTTCCCCCTCCTACCCTCCCTCTTTGTTAGCTGCCTTTCCTATTATTCTGCAAATACATGCAAACACCGAGGGACTTCGAGCAGATTCAAGCTGGTACCTCCGTTTAGCCACAGAACCAAGCTGAGTTTTGTGTATTCTCTTCCACTTTGTTCTGGTTTATTGTACCTCTTCCTTCTGCACTGCTTTAAATTGTTCGATGAGGAATTCCAAGTCTTTCTTTAATGATTTAGCAGAGCTTCTCTCTGAACTCACAGTAAATTTCACTGAGCATCCGTTTGTGAGTTTGAATTTTGTCTTGCTCTGAGTTCTTTCACTTGCAGTGCATGGTTTTATAGCACTCTTAGATTCATTTAATCTTGTGTAACACATGAATGATCCCACTCATTCTAAAGGCCACATGCTTGATTTGGTAATTACTATGGGTCTGTCTCTGACTAGTTTGGTTTTGTCTCTGTTTCTTGTCTGTTAATTATTTCATGAGATCTTGCAGTATCTTACCTCTCATCTCCAGTTCATACTGTTATTTATTGTTCACCTTTTTAATCCTGAAATTTGAATTCTGTAGAAGTAGTTCTTCCTTAATTTTTTTTTCCTTTTAATGCCAAGACCATGTTTAGTTTATTAGTTTTCATCCCTAAGAGGCCATCAGACACATTATCCTTTCACACACCAAGTCTGTGCTCTTCTAAGACCATCTCTCAGTTCTGGTAGCCTGGTGATTTTTTGTAAGTCAAAATGTCAAGGCAATGACCAGGTAGGTCTTACACAAGCTTATGAGAAAGCATGAACTTTACTGGCTCTAATTGTTCAAAACCCCAAGCTCTATCTCCTCTCCAAAAATTTATATATTAAAAAAAAGATCCCTTCCCCCCAGCCTGTCGTTGCCTTCAGAATCATTTGACCTGGTTTTGTGGGTGGGTGTGTGTGTGTGCATGTGCAGAAATAAGTCAGGACGTTCCCTCTACAGCCATTTAGCAGGCCTACAGGCCTAAAAGACAGGGCCATCTCCAAGTGTCCTGAATTCCCTCCTGAGTCCCAGCCCCTGGCAATAGAGAAAGCTAAACATTTCTGAAAAGTTATTCAGAAGGTATAAGCAGAGCCTGCTTTGGGACGTGCATGCAGCTGGAATTGTAGACTGCTTGCAAAGGGCTCTTTCTTCACCTTCTTTTCCTTCCTTCCTTCCTTCCTTCTTCTCTTTCTCTCTTCTTTCTTTCTTTCTCTTTCTTTCTTTCTTTCTTTCTTTCTTTCTTTCTTTCTTTCTTTCTTTCTTTCTTTCTTTCTCATTGTCTTTCTCTCTCTTCTTTCTCTCTTTCTCTCTTTTTCTCTCTTCCTCTCTTTTTCTTTCTCTCTTTCTCTTCCTCTCTTCTTCTCTTCCTCTTTTTCTCTTTCTTTTTCTCTTTCTCTCTTCTTCTGTCTCCCCCCACTCCTTCCTTTTCAAATGAAACCCAAGACTGAAAGGTGCCCTTGTTATGTCAGAAGCCAGAGCTTTCAGAAGAGCTCTATCTATGGCCAGAAAGACAATAAATTTGTTGAGTTGACAGCAGTGTGATGGTGGAAAGACGGATCAGATTTTGTACCTTAAGAAAGCCCTCAGAGCTAACCAAGGTTGTTGGGATGGTGTAATATTCCTGAGGAGCAACTTCTGATCCCTGCCCCACCTCTCAGGAGATGCTTCCTGGAATTCTGGGTTTTTCTGCTTTGTGCCTCTGCCATGTGCGTCAAGATGTGTGATATTCAGGGCAGGAAAATAGACTATCATTTCTGAGAAACGAAATGTCTTCTGTGGCAGAATGAGTGTTGAAGTCCCGAGCATGTAATTTTGTCTTGAGCAAAGTGATCTCTGAAATATACAAGGGTAGCACGAACTACATGACAACTAGGACTAAAAGACCTTATTTCTGAATTGTAAAAGCTTTTCATCCAGAGGCTGTGAGGGAGGATGAAGTCTGTAATATGATGATTCAGGTGCGAGTGAAAAACTGGGCCATCTCTAACAAAGGTCTTAATTTGAGATATGTTAGATCTCCAAAATTAAGATTAGGAGAACACACAAATAATAGAAAATTTTGCCTGTCAAAACTTTTGAACAAACTGGCAGCCTTTCATTTTGCTGAGAATACTTCATGTAGTTTTCTGATATTTAGTGAAATGATTTACATTTAAAAAATATTTCTTGATTCAAAACAAAATGTAGCTGCAGAGAAAATAGTTAACTTCTGTTGGTTTTTTCCTCCTTTCTTCCCCCTCCTTGACTGAGAAGATAAACAAGGAAACCAAATTATATTTATTTTAATTTCTTCTGATTTGAAAGGAAGTGAATATTGTTTACAATTGATGAGAAATACTTTTTAGCATGAATCATTTAATTGAAAAAAAATCAGTACATTAAAATATTAATATATTAGCATATTTTCAGATGCAGATTTTCCCTCTGAACATCTTTCAACAGACCTGCTTGGATTACAACTTTTCCAATGCCTTCAGAATTTTGGGAAGTCTTGGGTGGACAGCTGCTCACACTGACCAATTCCAGAGACAAAAATTCTGCAGTCAAATATGAGATGTCCAAGCTTGTATCCTCCCATGACCTACCTGAAAAAAGAACTCATGCTGAGGGCTTGGCTGCTTGCTGGGTTGGGATATTATTGATAAAGCATGAGACTAAATGACATGTAGAGGCAAAAACTCTTCTACCTGGAAAACCCTTGACAAGGCTGCATTCAGGGCTATTAAGAGTGGTAATTATCTGAAATAAATTATCTGAAGCAACAGACAGGCACATAAACAGAGAGGCAGAGGAAAAGAGGCCCTTCTGAGATAAAGCCCTGATACCCCCCCTCCCACACTTTTACCTCACTTCAGGTCAAGTGAGACACTTCCCTGCAGCAGCACATCATGTTCTAGGAGAAAACAAGTCCTCAGCTTCTCAAGGTCAGAGGTATTGTTTTATGTTTTGCACAGGGAGCTTGAATGGGAGCGTGGGGGGGTGTGTTTAACTTGTGATGATCTCCTTAAGTAATATATCAGGGCTGCAGTGTGTTCTGTGGTCTACATCAGAATTTGGAAAGTCCTTCAAGGACTTTCCTGGTCATCTGGGAAGACAGTCAAGATGCAGTTTTCAAGGCTCTTGTCAGACTCAAGTTATGGCTGGTCTGAGTGTTTTTGCCTGTCTGCCCAAAGCAATGCACTACTAAAATAGGTTTTATATATCTCTTAGGTATTTGTGTCCAGAAATAGTTACCAAAGAAGTCTGAAATACCTCTTGCCATGGCTTTAGACCATGGTGGGAGTTCCTAGGGTAGGCAGGAAAGAAAAATTTTGGGGGGTTTGGATTCATCTTCTTCTTTTAACGTTTGCTTCTACACCTTTGTTCACTTTTGAACATGGCCAAATTCTCAGAAGAAGGACAAAATCCCTACATTCTCTCTGCTCCCCGCTGCTTCTGGAAACTCCCCTAAGAGCATTTTCCCAAAGAAGCAGTCTGGCAGCCTGTGAGCAGAGCACAAGCCCTGCTTCCCCCTCCTGCACTCTTACCTCCCTTCGTGTCATGTGAGACACTTCCCTCCAGCAGCACATCATGTTCTAGGAGAAAACAAGTCCTCATCTTCTCAAGGTCACTGGTATTGTTTTGTGTCTTTGCACAGGGAGCTGGTTCCTGCAATCAGACTTCCTTGATGTCCTTCTCTCATGGAGGGAATCAAAGAACTTCATTTGTGAAAGGCTGACAAGCCCTGGCATACTTGGAGAGACCAAACAAAGGTTAGTGTGGGTGGATATCATGAGTCATTTCTATGACTAAGACACTGGTATAAACTACCCCTTCCTGGTAATTTAAATTTATTAAGGTCATGGGCTGTCTAATGAATCAGTGTGTCTAAATGAATCCAAGTGTGATGCTCATGATGTTAAACACACCAGAAAAAAAAAAAAAAAAGAAAAAAAAAATCAGGTGAAGGTAAAGATTTAGTTCTCTGTGATCTAATTCAGCATGAGGCCTTTATTCTTGCATGTGCTATCAAAATGTGGTTAGCTGGTAGTGCTGACGTGGTGCTTCTGTTTCCTGCTATTTCCTGTTATTGATGCTGGGCTTGGACAGTCAGCACTTACTAGAAGCCACTAAAATGCCTTTCTGTGGTCTTTGACAGGACTTTTCTGGGCAGAGTTATAATGGAGGAGATTCCTCCTTTTTTGTGGTTCAGGACAGCATGGACTTTCTAACCCCAAACTGCTCGAGCTATTTCTGTCCTTATTAGCAGAACTTTAATTAACAGCAGGAGATTTAGAAAGAGGTTTGACTCCGAATGCTGTGTGTTAGTTGTGGGCAATGGAAGTGGTATCTGCATGCAAAAGAAAGCTTCACATGTGAAATACCAGCAAATATCAAGCACCACTGCAGAGGACACAGCTTTCATCAAGGAGACTGCAGATCCTGGATCCTTAGTAGTGGACAACTGTGGTCCTTAAGAGTTGATGACTGTTGGTAACTGATGGAGCAAGGACGGGGGACACTTACAAAGTATGTCCTGCCAGACTCTTTTCTGTGCTGTTGCCAAAGTCACAGCTCATTCCTGACTCCTGCCAGCCCTCCTAAAATGACAGCTATGGGTTCACTCCCACCCTGTGTGGTTGCATCCAGGCTTCCAAGCACATTTTCCCCCGGTTGCCTGCCTCACTCTCCCTTGCTGACAGCCAGAAGATGATGCAATGTGTTCTTTGCTCATGTGTGGCCATCAAATGAAGTCAACAGCTCCTTTATGGAGGTGGAGGTGGCTGCCTATGAGTGGCAGCAGAGCCTACAGAAGCAGCCCATAATCTTCCAGTTATCAAGCAGGAGTGGTGGGGCTGGTCTTTGGGGAGTCACCTGAGAGCCCTTAAGCAGAAGATGAAAAACATCTTGTTCTGAGTGTCTGGCATCCAGGAGAGGAAATGAACTTGGGTTTATGACATGGGTAGCAAAACAACAGGAGGTCAGATTATGGAAATGCCTTTTAAGTGATGTTTGTTCTCTTGCAGCTTTCAAAGCAGCTGATGGATATTTCAGTAGGAAGGACTCAGCCGACAGACTTGGCAGAGGACCCCGTCGTTTCTCACCTACCTCCCACCCATAGTGAGGCATAAGTGTTGGGTGTCAGGCTGTAGACTTCACTTTTAAAAAGCAGGAAGTCTTGACTGCTCTCCACGATCCAGCTGCAGGCTCCCAGACCTGCTGATATTTTCAGATACGTGGGAACCATGAATTCTTTGTGGAAAAGAGCTCCATGTGAAGGACTTGAAAGGATGCAATAAAAATCCCCCATGTAAACAGCAATGTGCTACCTAACAACCCTGTCTCCTGTGCTCATGATGACATTTTCTTTCTCTGCATGTGTGAGGAACATATGGGTTCACGTTTATGCAGGTATGCTCTGATTATTGCCTTTATTGTTAGTCCATAGAATGCAGCCCTCGTTTAAATTTCCATTTTGTTTGGTACAATTTTGCTCATTGTGTACATTATTGAGCAGAATATTCTTGTTGGTTCACTTACAATGGTAAGTGCTCTTCTCTCCAGGGTCACCACCAATGCTTTTACATTCTGATAGGTTCAGTCTTGCTGCTGGCACAGATCACTGTGACTTCATGTCCAAAAATGTATGCCCTGTTAGGCATGCTGAAAAGATGTTTCATTACCACTATGGAATAGAGCACACTCAACTTATTTCTTATTGAAACAAAAAGGTGGGTCTGAAGTGAATTTCTCCCCCCTTTTTCCTATCAGCAGCTCTCTCTTTCTGTACGTGAATGTGTACGTGAATGAGTGTGAGTATATACACTCACATCAGCCACTTAGGAACTGTACACTGCTTTCAGTGTATAAAACTACTGCTGTCCACAGGCATTTGCAGCTTAGAGATGAGAAACTGAGGCACAGAAATCTGGGAACTAGATTTTCTCCATTTTGGGACGTAAATTCTGGATGGGAACTGAGATGAGATATCTGAATGAGATACTCAGAGCGCTACTGCAAAGCAGTTTTTATAGGATCTCTTGAACCAGGCACAGCAAACAGTGAAGGAGCAGGGGTTGGATCAAGCTGTCTTGTTTGGTGGCACCCCATTGCTGAGGTGACGTGTACTGTACTTGTATCCACCAGACTGCAAGAAAGGGCAGGGCTAATTCCGTCTGGGGATCCAGCCTGGAATGGCTTTTCCTCAGTTTCTGGCTCTTAACATTTTCTTATAACATCCTGAAAACTCTTCTCAACCTTCAGGTACTCAAAGTATTCAGGCTTCTAAATTAGCTGCTTCTTAGTTGCCTATCTGGACATGGGGACACCCCATCGAGCAGAGCTGGATGTCCATTTGCCACCCAAATGCTCACCAGAACCTGCAGGCTGAGGCTGGGTGGTGGCTGAACGGCACATACGGTGACTTAAAATGGTGCTTGCCCAGGGAATTTGGCTCTTTGATCTGCATTTGATAACTGGATCACTCCTAAATTTGAGACTTGTACCTGGGGAAGAACCACACATGCAGAATGAAAGGACAGGATTTGTGCCACCCTTTTCCATCCAGAAATCTAATCTGTATTAGTGGTAGAAATTTTGTCGGCCTTAGCCAGGTGAGGAAACACAAACCCAGGAAAGATGCTCCAAAGTAACCACACTCCAGCTGTGCTTTCACCTGATAATGTGGTTTGGGGCAGTCCAAATCACACCCTCAGCAGTGAGTTAATGTCTCCTTGGTGGGAGCCTGGCTTCACAGATAAGACAGTGCAGTGATAGAACTGCCAGGTATTTTTTTAAAGGAACCTCAATTAATGAGCACCTATTACAACAACTCTGACAGAACTTAGGCTTCAGACTGGCTGCAGAGCAGACTGAAAGCAGCTAGAAGAGAAACAAAAATACTGTTGGGCAACATCAAAATGTTGACCACAGGGTCCCTCCAGTGCAAAATATTCTGGGACACTAATAAAAATAAATTAATTCTTCCAGCCAACTTAAATATCCCCTGACATAAAGAATTTAGATTCACTATTTTTAAACACTGAAGAAAAAAAAATTATCACTTGTGCAATGTTGTTACAAGATTTCTCCCATAGCCCTTAACTCAGGCATATTTTATAGTGTGTATTAATACATAAGCAATCACACAGAACAGTTTTTATTTAATAAGAAAACAGGAGTAGAAAATTATAATATATGTACAGAATAAGACACGACTGAACTTTTTCTGGGCCACTGGATGTCAAAACCTTCTATCTCCATGGGGGTTTGTCAGAATTCCTCCATGCTCCAGCACCAGACAATGAACTAGATTGTGACTCCATGGAGCTGAATGCCTCCAAGCAAATAGCTGGGATGGATAACATGCCATGCCCCAGCTTCTGGTGCAGTACTTGCTAGCTCAGAATTTTCTTGCTTGTAGACAAGGCCTCCATGACAGGGAAGGATGGGATGGCTGGAGGGGTACGGCTAAGGACCAGTTCCTCTGTAGTTTTGGGGATCTCACTGGCTAGCCCCTCTGCAGAAGGTCAGCAGTGTCTCCTCCTGCTCTGGTGATATATGGCAAAAATCTGGGATTAGACTATCACAGCTGAGGCTGCTTCTGCAAAGAATGGGAGATCTTCTCAGGGTCTGGTGAAAACCATTTTTGCCTGATGAAGGCATTTTCGAGAGATGAAAGAAGCAAACTGCCCGGCTGGACACATCGTAAAATCTGCTGGCTGTAATGTGAATACAACTTGTGCTGAGGAAACAGACTTGAGCAAGAAGGAGCACTGAAGCACTGAAAAACTCACTCAGACCACTGGCAAGGTGGCCACATGTAGAACATTGCCATGTACCAGGCCACCTGTCTTCTTCCTGCTGTGTCACAAAGTGCATGGATGTCAGAAGTCGTGTGTATCCCCCTGATTTTATTTGGTGGGGACCCAGAAGAACTTGTCAACAAAACTGAGGACTAGTCACAGTCACAGAAAATGTTCATCATCTTCCTGAGAAAACTGCTCAAAATAGACAACTAAATGTTCTTTTGTGCAGTTTTTTCCAGCATAGCCATAATGTTTGACGATAGTTCTCAGGGAGTGGAAAGTTTACTTGCTTTCAAGAAACCCATCAGAAGAGCAAAAAAAGTGATGAAAATTCTCTTTATGGCTGGTGGCTGACTTCGTACTAATTTGAAAAAAGTCTGCATGTCCAAAGATTAGTCAGACACCCAATCAGACTCTGACATCCATGTCAGGGACAGCTGCTGCTTTGTGTTTCAGCTGTGAGAGTCATCCAATGGAGAAGTGGGACAGATGTTGCCTGTGCTGCTGGTACCTGATAGAGACATATTTTGGGAAGGTTTCATCTTTCTGTGGCCACGATTTATGACAGCATCTTAAATGGATTGAAGTAATGCAGCAAAAAACCCCTTCTGTCAGCAACCAAACCTGATATTTCTCCCAGAATCTAACATTCTGGGTGCTCTGCCTCTCAGAGTGCAGATATCTGAAAATCCAGCTGCTGCATGGGCCCAGACCTCCTCTAAGGCCTGGTTCTACATCCCTGCATGTGACTGCGTGAGCCGCATATTTAACTGCTGGCTCACACAGGTTGAACCCTGCAATTGCTCTTTTTGGGAACAATGCTATTGAGCAGACCTGTTGTCTGGAGCTTTTCACCATGCTCAGGAGCTGAGTTTGAGGTGGCTCCTGAGGGGCTTGGACATGGTGCTGTCAGCCCCCTCCTCTGGCCTTGCTCCTTCAAGTCATGGGGTGGGGGCTTCGGGGCTGTGTTTGGGTGGCAAACCAGCTGCTGCATCCAGACCGACCTCCAGCTGTGGCTGAGCTCGTGGCAGCCTGGAAACACCTTGGGCAAGATGCACACCTGGAGAGCTCAGTTCCCAGCTCTATCTATCTCAGTGGATAGTTTGGGTTTCCAGAGGGGTGCTGGCCTTTAGATGAGAGTCGTGCTTTTGTTTCCTCAAAACAGTGGGGTGAAAAGCTTTGCTGAAGGACTGGGTTCCCCTAATTTCAGCAGAGGAATACTCATGCTGAAACTTCTGCTATGAGCTCCCGTTTTGCTCTAGTGTAAAGCAGGAGGAGGCCACTAGAAGTGCAAGTGTTGGGACTGAAAAAACCTGACTTGTTTTTGTGTATTGGTTAATCTGGCATACATACCCTCCACTGATCTCCCTTAATACCCTAGGCTGAGTCTGTGAGCTGGGCTTCAGGCAGAAGCCTGTATTCAGGCAGCTGCTGTTGCGGCTGGGCGCTGAGGGCTGGCGGTCCCCAAAAAAGCCACGAAAACCACAGAGGCAAGCCCGTGATGGCTGGAGATCAAGGAAGGCTGCCAGGTGACTGTTCACTGCAGGAGGAGGCTCAGCCCACCGCCTTAGGGCTGACCCGGTCCTGCTGGAATGAATGCAAGGTTGCCCATTGATTTAGTGAGGGCTGGGCAGGGGAAGTGCCTCAGACAAAGGAAGCGTTAATTAGGACGGGGATGTGTGAGAGAGGCTGCAGATTTCAGTGCAGGGGAGGGGACAATGGTTCCTACAAAGCACTGGGCAAGTAGATATGGGGAATGACAAGAGAGACCAAACCTCGGTCTCAGAGCAGCTCCATCCCACAGGAGACGTGGGAGGCTTGGATCGCCTTGAAGAAAAGTGGTGCATAAATAGCAGGGAGATGGGTTTTGAAGGGCCCCACTGTGGTCAGCAGGCAGAGCTGAAGGCAGAGGTGGGGTACACTGATCTGCTGCTTTTTGGATCCTTGCTCCTGTCGAACCCAGAGCAGGCTCAGGACCCAGGACATCGGCAGCTGGTCTGGTCCAGCCCTGTGGACATTAGCTTTCAGGAACACTTTGCTGTTTTCTGTCTGCTGCTGGTTCCAGGACAAACCACTGGGCATGACTTTCATCTTGGTGGACTCTCCTTATTCAGAGTCTTGGTGTTTCCTCTGGCTGTGGGCCATCCTTGATCCTAGCAAGTGGACAGGGCACAGGAGGCGAAGCTGTGGACAAGTCAGAGGTTTTCCAATGTAAAAGTGACATACTATCGTATTTTCTCTGTTTTTATTTGTGTATTTTACAATGCACCTACTGGGTTTGTGGTGTTACACTAATTCCTGCAGCTACAGGCAGAGGTTTAAAGGTTGAGAGTTCGGTTAACTTTACCTGTCCATTGACTTCAGTGGGTGTTGCCAATTCCCAACAGATGTTAGCATACTCTAAGCCTCTGCTACACCAGCTCTGGCTCCCAAGAAGGCTGGAGTATTCCTGCAAGAGCTGCACTCAGGGCAGTCTGAATGGAGAGGATCTTTGAGCTTCAAAACTCACATGGCCATTTATTTGAAAGTGTGCTGTTACTCAGCTCAGCAGCTTCACTTTTCTGATGTACCAAATAGCAGAAGGAAGGTTTATCAGTGAGAAATCCAAGTTTAGGCAAAATTTCTTTCAAGTAGCATCAATCTCAGTGTGAAAAACCTCCTGAAACATGTGGAATGGAGCTAATATAACATAAAAAAAACCCCCAATGAACACATAAAGCAAATGAACTTTCCAGTGTATCTTGGAACTAGGTTCACCATTAATATTTATGTCATTAAATGGATGGGTATTTTCCTGGCAACATTTTGATCTCACTGCCTCCTAGGATATTAGAGAGTTTGGCTCAAGCTCATGGTCAGATTTTAGCCAGTTCTTACTTTCATGGCTGGAGCATGATTTTATACATCTCTGTTGAGAAAGAGAGCTTCATGATAGCCTCCAGGCATCAGAAAAGCTCCTTAATTGCTCTCCACAGAATCTGCTGACCAGAGAGAGTTCTTATTATCTTTAAGCAGTCCTGTTTGTGTTGAAGGATCAAAATCACTCACAAAGAAAATAAAACCATCTCCTTTCTCCCCATCCCCATGATGTTTCCAATTATCCTAGATTGCTGTCTCTCTCATTGACTAGTAGGTCATCTAAAAGCTAGGACATATTATGAAAACAGCCTGTTAGTCCCTTCCCTGGAGTGTCTCAGGGAATTTAGACTCCTCACTCATGAGGACTGAAAAGTAGACCACGGTAAGGGCTGGCTGTACACATTGCAGGGAAATGCTGCTCTTGAGGCCACTCCTGAGGAGGCCGCTCCTGAGGAGGCCACAGGAAACTGGCAGCAGACCAGAATCAGGACAAGGAGGTATCTTCACAGAGAGCAGAGAGACTGGTGATTCTTCATGTGTGCTTCACAGGAGAGCACGGGTCCTGCTTCAAAGTCTGCAGGGAGAGTGGCAAATTCCTTCTGGATGAGGGCTGAGAGCTGTGACTTGCAGGAGACACCCCATGTCTCTATCTCCTAATGTATCAGAAACCAGCTGAAGATTAGAGATAAAGCGTTTGAACCCAACATTCATTGAAGCTTCTGTGGCTGTACCAAACCAGAAAAAAAAAAAAAAAAAAAAAAAAGAAAAAAGAGCTTTGGGGCTTTCGCCAGCAGAACATAGCAAGGAGCAAGTGGTTTATCACAGATTAGAATCAGAGCTCTCGCTCTAACCATAAGCCTTCACCACATCCTCTTATTTGCCACTGTTTGGCTGCACACTGACAAGCACTGAAAGGAAACAATGGAAAGGGACGTGGTTATGCCACACCTGGCAAATGTCTGCAGGGACAGAAGCCCCTACAAATGTCACATGGTCTTATAAATGCCTCTGAATGCACCATCATCCTGCTTGTGCTCATGTCTGGAAGGTCATGTGGCTCCTTCCAGCATACACTAATTTGTGTGTTTAAATGACACGCCATTGTAAATAAAATGCTACTTGAGTGCCTGTAAAAATGCAGAAGTCTTTCAGAACAAGCAAATTACCCCAATTTGTAATTTCATCAAAAACACTGTAAAAATAGCCATACCTTTCATATCCCAAGGAGGAATAGGTGATGGAGATTTATGCTTTTCCTTGAACACACAGATTTATAACAGTGTGTAATGTACATTCATTTCATCCATATTTATAACTGCATTGATGCAGAGTCTGGTATCCATTACTTTAATCTATGTAACTTGATCATCAGAAATTTAAACCATAATTTTTAACACATATCACCAAGAATTTCAGTTTGATTCAAAAAAGAAGAGTATATTAAAATCCCAGCTGCAATTATTTATTAAAACTGAGCTTTTTTGCTTAAATACATCTGTTTGTTCACATAGACTCTGTTTCATTCTGCCTTGTGCTGGGTATTTTACTTCAGGTTAATCCTACAACAACTCACAACAAAATACCTTGAGGGTAGAAGGAAAAAAAAAAAACAACACAGTTAAGGATCGTATTTGGAAGAATTCCTGTAAATAAATCTTTTACATCTTGGCAAAGTGAAATCAGGAATTGAAGAGTCGGTGACAGCAGTAGCCTCTAGTCACTTAGAGAGAAGTGGAAAAAATAATTCCAGGCCAAGATCAAAGGCTCCAATTGACAGACAGCAGAAATTAAACCCAGATACCATTTCATAAACATGGAGCGATTGACGTTCACCACATGGTTATTGTCCAGCAATGGAAAATAAAACATCTGCACTCCTCAAGACAGTGAATGGATGACCCAGAACTGAAATTACTCAGTTGCCGGGTGCTAAGAAGGTGTTCCATTGTTTTCTTTTCCCACTTCAATGTCATTCTTTCAGCACCATTAAAAGGTGGAATACCTGGATTATTAGAAAGTTGTACATTAAAACGAGCATACATTCATTTTCTGACAGGAAATGACCTTCTTTTTCCTCATCTTTGGGCCTATGTTTTGCCACTCATACTGCAGATAAAAATCCATAATTCCACAAATTTCAATGAGTTTAGTTTGAATATAGCCAGTAACACAATCTTACATGAAATTAATGGGAAGAGGATGCTGTCTGTGATGTTGGAGGAGCAATGTTTAAATATATGCACCTCATGCTTTCTAAGGGAGGTAAATGACATTTTTCAGAATAATTTTTCATGTTATTTTTTTTTTTTCCCCCTCTGCCTTCCTCATTGTTTTTCTCATTTCGGAACCATTAATCTGTACAAAATAAAAACAGTGGAAATGAGGAGACCATGTGGGAGCTTGCTGTTGGAACCTTGCCTTACTCAGACCAGCAAGGTGATGTTTTTCAGTGAAAGCTACAAATTATGAAAATGATCACTGAAAAGGACAAATCATTTGCCATTTAGAATGAACTTTTTAATTGAGAACATTGATTAGTTTTGTGTTACTATTCTTAGTCCTCACTCCATCGAGGAGTTATCCCTTGAATAATGTCTACAAAATTTATCTGAACTGTTGGCTGTTAAATTATTTTCCTTAGGTAGGATATTGTAGGAGAAAGAAAAAGAACTCAGAATTTGTGACATATAGACTTCCAAATAAAGGAGTGCCCTGTTGCAAAATAGTGTTTTTGTTTGAATAATTCTATTGCTTTCTTTACAATGACCTCTATATTAAACTGTGGCACATGTGGAAATATCTTATTAAACCAAGAGCATGGGTGAAAGTTTTTCTAAGTGTTTTTCAGAGTTTGTTGCTGTAAGAGAAAGATCTTGTCCACCATAACCAGAGCTAAAAAGTGTGTTCCACAGCCATGTTAGGCCTATTGTATGAGGGCTAAACTCAATCAGAAACACTGAAGAGGCACTGAAAATTAGAAGATAGAAAAAAAATCAGACCTCCTCTATTCAAACTTCAAAGCATTTCCTCCACAGTTCATTAAATGTAGTCACTGGCTGGATTCAGAGTTAGAGATGCTCAAAATAAGGTTTTACAAAAGTAATTTGTTCTGTTTCAGATTTCTCTTCAGCTGCAATGCAGTTGCCCTCCCCTACTGCAAATACAGAATACAATATCAGCAAGGAAGAAAAGGACATGTCTCGTCACTTTGAGAAATGTGGGAGGTATGCTGGGCCTCTAAAAAGCTCTCACTTTCCGTTTGATTTGGACAAGTTCCAAGAAATTCAGCTACTCACCAGAAACCTATCTAAAGCTCAAACTCAACAGTATTTAGCAGAACATCTCAAAACCACAGCGGCACCCATGAGTTCCCTCTGTTGTTTCTCCTGGAAAGATCGAAAACAGTCTCTTTTCCAGAGACAGACAAATCCCTTCAACATCAACAGTGAAAAATGCGGATTAAAAAATGTCATGCTATTTTTTTTTTTTTCCTTACTATATCTTCCACTTGCTAGCAGCCCAGCTTCCAGGGAGCACCAAATGTTTTCTCTCTCAAGCTACCTTCTGTTGTATCCTACAGTGCTGTGGCAGCCCACACAAACTAGATGTAGCAGAGGAACAAATAAATGCACATTTCGGTACCTACAGAGACTTCATCTCGGGCACTGTTCTAGCAGTGGGCAGAGGTCCACGGTTTCATTATGCTGTGAGGCAGTTCGGCCCTCCTGAGCCAGCACCCTTCAAGACTTGTTACCATAACAGCTGAATTTCTCCCAGTTGAACGACTCCCACCACCGAAAATATGCAAAGTGACAGCACTGCACCTCCACTGTGCTGTCTGCTCAAGAGGCTGATCCCTGTATTTTCTGCACCTACATGGTGAAGTTAAGATGCAGCTGCTGGGCTTTTTTAAAAGATATCCACATTTTTCTACTGGTGAGACGAGCAGCGATTTTCTGTCAGTCATCGTGTTTCCCACAGCTGCCATCACACCACTTGAAAACAGACCCCAGGTGACCTGAATCCCAGATCCCCTCAGCCCAGGCAATATGTGAGTTGCCATATGTCGCTGTGGGTAATAGCTGACGCTGAACAGGTGTATGTCATCACAGCAGACCATCTGGAGGGCAGAAGATATTAAAAAAAAGAAAAAAAGAATAAGGAATAAAGGTACATTTCCAATGTACAAATCTTTTGGGTGACTTTTTCAAGCAAACCTGGGCATGTAATATCTGCCTTTTTTGTTTTCTTACAATGACATTACGCAAAATGATAGAAGCCATCACACATGTTTTATTCAACCTAATTCTACTTTTGTCTAGCAGTAGTCCACCTTGAAACTTGATTAATAACCATTCCAAAAAACCCACAAAGATTGCATTAGGGTACATTGCTTTAGACTTTTTCCATTAACCTCAGCAGTGGAGAGCAGGGGGCCACAAAACTCTTGTACATAAAGCAGGAGTTGACCAGGCAGTAGCCAAGCTGAAGACACTTCCTGAAACATCACCCAACCACTCCTGTTTAAGTTTGATCAGTGGGAATGGGCTGAGAAAGCTGTTGAAAATATTCTGGTCATCCCCCTTGCCCCTGTGAGTGGAGCCAAAGCAATGGCACCTGTTCTTGGATAAGAAGTTTGGAATTTTGAATGGTTTTTCAACGTCAGGAAATCTGAACCCAGATGCTCAAATTTATGTAAGAGTTGTATGGTTCAGTTTGGTTTTGTATTGTTTTGGTTTGTATTGGGTTTTTAGGCCTTTTTTTTTCCCCTGTAGACAGAAATCTAACATCAAAGAGATGGGGGTACTTCATAGAACATGCCCTTTTTACAAGATTCCTGAAGTAAAAAGTAAGTCCTCTCTCAGCTTGGCAAATGATGTAAAAGGAAAATGGGTTGTGACAGGCTTTGATTTGACAACACAAACTTAAACATGGAATTTGTAGGACTTAGCACTGCCAACATCTCAGGGTTCTGTGACATAAACCTGCAGTACCTCCAAAGCCTTGGATATTCGGGTTTAGCATCCTGGCTGAGGCTATGCTACAAAATTTGGATATATCCAGAAACTTCCCAAATATTATTTTTTATCCAAGTTTAATTTAGACCCCATGCATAGTAGCATTATAATTTCTTCAAAATAAATTACTTGTACAAATAAAAGCTGGGTGGCACTATTTATGTATAGTTTTAAACATCAGGATAACTGACACATTTTTTACCACCTTAGAGTAATTTAGTTGTGAGTTACAGGGTTTTAACTGCTTAGGGATTTTTTTGTGAGGAGGTGGTTTGGGATTCTTCGGAGGTTTTTTTGATATATAACCCAAAAAAAGCCATTAATTGCCTTTCTTGCTTGTTTCAATCTCATTTAAATGTCTTTTTTGCAGCAGTTTACAATGTCAATGAATTTTAGGTTCTAATTATTAAACTTCTGCTAATTCTTGATTCAAAGATTGCAAGACTCAGTGGAAACCAGTCTATTTTCTTTCAGAAATTTTATTGCCCTTTAAGAGTTTAAGAAATCAATATCATTTTCTAAGTTAATACTTCATATTCATAAATTATAATAATGTGTAATGTTTAAGGTAGTCTTTTGTTTTAAACAAAGGAGAACATAATACCTCTGAATCTCATAATCAAGCGATTTCACTCATTTTCTTATTACCATGGTTTCCAGATGAACGAGATACACAAAGTGTGGCTCCAGATCTTATGAGCAAAAGAATGAATTCCTGGTGTAACTCCACTGAATTTAACAGAGTTTACATCAGGGAGTAATTTTACCCAGCAGGATTAGGCAAGTCATTTACATAAAATTGGTACTGTACATCATGTGTCGAGTTGATGAATTTGCTGAGAGATTGACTTTATAACAGTGGGCTTGTATCACATGTTATAATTATTTGTATCATCCTTGGCTTCTTATTGTGATGTACATTACACATCCCAAAGGAGCCGGATAAAGGACATGCAATTCGACAACATGCTGCCAAAGCACACAGCAGCTGGAGAAACAACACATAGACTTTCCTCTTCGGAGATTGCAAATATATCCAGAAGTTTTAATTTTACAAGAGAGGAAATTAGGTGAGTGAGTGGCTTGACTGAAAAGCACTCTTAATCTCTTGTCCTCTTCATTTGTGTTGCTTGACATTTGTTTAATGTAATTTAAATTAATTGGATATTTGACAACAGCACAGGGCATCTTGAACTCTGGGTCAAGTAATGCTTTCATGTTTCTCAGAACCTTAAATAAAATTGTTTACTTTTACAAGGGACTGTTTTAGATGATTTTATCACAGATCTACAGATCCATGTGTTTGTCCCAAAATGCAAAAAGAAGCAAAAGAAACTGAAATGTGAAATTAGTACCAGCTGAAGGGAGAAAATACTTGTAGAAAAGAGCAGTTACCATCACTCCACTCACAGAAAAGTCTCAGAAGACAGTGGATGGCATGTAGAGGAAGCCTGGGTAAATGTGCAGCTGAGAGAAACAGGTCTCACTGTCTGGAAGAGCAAATCTGCCAGTTTGACCTTCCTGCATTTCTAAATTGGTCTTTACACAGCATTGGGAAGAGTTTGATGAGTAAAATCTGGAAGGTGGGAAAGGGAAGGAAGGAGAGGGAGGGAAGGGAGGGAAGGAAGGGAGGGAGGGAGGGAGGGAGGAAGGCAGGCAGGCAGGCAGGCAGGCAGGAAGGAAGGAATAGACAGGAGGACCGGAGCTTGACTCACATCAAATAACCAAGGAGGTGCAATGGGTCTCTAACCATCATCCATTTGAATACTCAAGTTCACTGAGAAGTTTCCAGCTATTTTCTTCCCACTGACTTCCAAAACAGTGTGGTTCAAGACATTTCTTTGTCCAGAACATTGTACCATCAGTTCACATGCACAGCTCTGAGATCAGAGGGATCAAATTTCATTATAAAACTCCAGAGTCATCTGGCTCTGAACTCCAAGGAGACAACTCATCAGCTGAGCAGCTGCCTCAGGTGCTCCAAGAAAGATTTGTAATTGTACCTACAAGGAGAGACTTCCCTACCAGGGAGAACCTTACCTTTTGCCTTTTCCTATATGTCTGTTGTTTTGACATATGAATCTTCTGTCAAAATATTCCCGTGTTAGTTTTTGCACCAGCTTGGGATGTTACCCTTGCTGATTTGACTGTTCCAACTCAAAATAACTAAATATATATGCACATATATAGGTGGCACAGCCTATGTTTCATCCAGTCTGTTTCCAGAGTAACCTTCTAAAGTGTAGGACAAGAGAGTGCTGAGCTACTGATGAAAATCGCTGTTTTCTCAACCTCAAGACTACAATTATAGCAACAAATCCAACCAAGAATAATCAGTTTCATTCCCACTACACTCTATTCCATGTAGTAGCACTTCAGAGTTTGTAATAGGTGATCTGGATGCTCCATTTCTGTGTGAAGCATGCTTCCTATACAGTGCTTTGTAGCTATTCAGGGCAAGCAGGCATTAATGCACCGTGCCACTGAATACTTCCAAAAATAGACTGTAGATACTGCAAAGTAACTGCTTTCTTTTCAAAAATGCTGTGACCTCTGCGTGATCACAACACGTCCAAAGCAAAGTGAATCTGGGCATTTCACTGTTAAAACTGCAGGCAGCACTTATGGGAGGGTAGCTGGATAATTCAAATCAGTATTTTTAGGCTCTGACTTCTTTCACTGTCTCTAAATCGAGAAGAAAGCAACAACTACCTAAAGGCAAGTGAGCTTTTTTCATATCTGCGTGTGCGACGCTGCCTCGCAGCTAATCAATATATGGAAGCAGCTTCAGATGTACTGCAAAATAAATGGGCTTCAGCTGGAAGAATAATGGTAGATGAACTCAATAAATCTTCAGCAATCTGGATGTCCATATATGAAGGCAAAAGAAACATGTAAATGGTAAATGGAACAAAAAACAAACACATAAAAAGGGAGCAATATCAAACAGGGTAATGTAAAGTCATATGGAGAGTTTTGAATAGCTGTTGCATGGTCAGTTTTACATTTTGTATCACCTGTAAAGATTTTAAATAAAAGGTGTATATTCCCCACCATGAACACCCTCCACATATAGCTGAGGTTAACAAGGAACACATGAGCATGTGCAGTGGTAGAGGACCTGTTTGTCAGCCACTGAACATTCAAGAATCAAGCAGCTTAATGTCAAAAAGACAGACCCATATTGCTTGAATATCACCAGCACTGATAACTTCTGAAAAGTTTTACTGACAGATGTGAATGCAGAGAACAGCCTTTGACTCAATGACTCTTTGTCATTATTTGACTCATGAGAGGTCCCACTTCTCATTCTCAGGTGAGCTGGGGGTGTAGGAATGACAGTTTTCCCTCAGGAGCCTCCTTTGTGCTATGAGCTCTGAGAAGACTCAAATGCACAAATGGCTTTTTCTGATAACCTGGCTGCACAGTGGGCAAGCACCTGAGTCTTGGGCAGACATCTCAGATTAGGGGGCTGATGACACACGCTGGAACAGCTTTGGAACCTGTGGTGGTGGCTGCAGATGATGATTTGATGTTGGCATTCTTCAGAATTCCATAAGGAGACACTCAAAGTTGAACTTTGACTCCTTGGGAGGGATTCGCAGCACTGAGCATTTTGTGGAGTAAAACAGCTGCTGGTATCCAGCATCCATCATGTTTATGTTAACACCTAATTGTGTGGTAAGATGCATGAAAAATTACATATCCTAAAAGCACAGTCCTCCCTTCCCACTTTCTCCATCTTAATGCTGAGCCTTTGAGACCTTTGACAATATGTCTAATTTCCTTTTGTTGCATAATCAAGCTCTGGAAAGAACGAGATCAATTTTTAGCAATTGCTGTGAAACCCTTCATGCTGTCACCTACCCAACCTAGCAAAGAGTCAGAACCACAGGATCACAGAGTGGTCAGATTTGAAGACATCTGTAGACATCTGTGGACACTGTTCAGCCAACCCCCTTCTCAAAGCAGGGCTGAGCAGAGAAGGTTTCTTAGAACTTCTCCAGTTCAGTTTGGAATGTTTCCAGGGAAGAAGACTCTCTGGGCAACCTGCTCCAGTGTTCCACTGCTCTTCCAGTAAAAAAAGTTTTTTATGACATCTGAATGGAATTTCCTGTGTTTCAGTTTGTGTCTGTTGCCCCTTGCCCTTTCGTGAGGGGCCATGAGAATAGGCTGGCTCTGTCTTCTTTGCAGACTCTGACCAGTGATTTATGCACGTTTATAATACCCCCACTGACCTTCTCTTCTCCAGGCTGAACAGCTCCAGCTCTCTCAGCCTCTCCCCACACTGACAGATGCTCCAGTGTTGTAATCTCCAGTGCTAGACTTCAGCACGTGTGTGTTTTTCTTGGCAGGTGGAACCCACCACCAGACTTGCTCCACTAAATATCTTGCACTGAGGAGCTCAGCACTCCAGATGTGTGTCCCTTGGGTTGAGTAGAGGGAAAGGATCCCCTCCCTCCACCTGCTGGCTAAAGCAGCTCAGGGTCCCACTGGCCATCTTTGCCACACGAGCACATTCCTGGCCCACAGTCAGCTTGGCATCCACCAAGACTTCCAGATCCTTCTCTGCCAAGCTGTTTTTGAGCCAGCTGGCTCCCAGCGTGCAAAGAGACCATTTCTGCCCAAGAGGAGGAATTGCTTCCTCCATTTGATGAGTGTGGTGGTGTCCCCTAAAACCCTTTTCTCCAGCCTGCTGAGGTTTCCCTGAGTGTCACCTCACCCACCTGATCTGTCATCCACTCCTCTCAGGTTAGTATCCTTTGCGAGCAGGATGAGAGACCCCTCAGCCCCACCATCCAGGTTATTAATTAAGATGTTATGTAGTGTTGGCTGCAGCGTAAACTACTTGTGGTGGGTCTCAAGCTGGATTTGGTGCCATTGACCAAAGCCTTCTCAGTCAGCATTCAGTCCACCTCACTGACCATTTTCTAGCCTCTACTTCATGAGTTTGTCCGTGAGGATGTTATGGGAGGCAGTGCTGGAAGTCTTATAAAAGGTAAAAAACCATCTGCTTCTCTCCCTTCATGTGCTTAGCCAGTAATTTCTTTGCATGGTGGTCAGGCATTACAAATCCTTGCTGCCTGCTCATGACCTCCTTCTTGTCCTTTGTGTGTTTGGAAGCAGTTTCCAGGAGGAGTTTCTCCATTGCTCTCCCAGGGTTTAAGCTGAGGCTGTTTCATCTGCCATTCCACATAACCTCCTTCTTGCCCTTCTTGAAGACAGGAGTGATGAGACACCGGCTTCCTTGCAATCCTCAGGAATTTGTCTTGATCTCCACAACCTTTCAGAGATAATCATGGATGGCCGCACAATGACGTTGGTCTACTCCCTCAGCAGTTCTCACATCAGGTCCCTCACTTTCCATCTGTTTAAATGTTCTCCAAACCTGATCCTCTTCCCCTAAGGATAGGAGTTGACTGCTCCAGAGTTTCCCACTGGAAAAATCAGGCATGGTAGCTAAAGTGGACTTTCTTCAGCAAAGACATTATAGGTGAATGGGACAAGCAGATACATTTTTTCATAGAAGTGGAAAGATTTCCTCCAATGCCTTCCTTTAAGATGCTTGTATAATGGTTTAGGGCTTTCCAGACTTTAATGGCAAGAACTTTGCACTGAACACCTGCTCTGGTCACAATTTTGGCCTAGTGTGGGCTAAAAAATAGCTCCCCAAAAGAGCAATATCCAAAGCAGCAGAAGAAGATTAAGCAGGTTTTGATGCATAGCTACTGATGGACAGAAGTTCTGAAAATCACTCTGAATGTCCTCTCACTTATAATACAAGAAGCCTAATGTTAACTCTTAGTTATTAGTTACCTTTCTTTTTCAAGCTTGACTACGTGAATCTACGTCATAAAAATGTGGCGTAAAATAACCAGCTAAACATTCCACATCTAAGCTGTAAGTAATACAGCAATAAAATAAGAGGCTGTTTTATGATTATGAGATCTGTATGCTAAGCTGCCTGACTGAAACATCAGTAATGATTCAGGCTGGAGGAGTTCTGTTCCCTTGATCATGTTGGTCTACAGAAAGTTGGTGTCCACGGGTTGAAGATTTTCTTTGTTGATTCTCTTGAAAGGCATTTTCCAGAATTCACCTTAATTCTGAATTTGGGATTGAGAGACCTATGGCAACATTTCACCAGTTTGCCACTGCAAAGAGTAAGGAGTCTGTGGCTAACAATTTTTCACTGCAAAGCTGTTACAGGCTGCTAAAAATCCGAAATCTTATGAATATGATAAAGAGAAATAATGTACCACTTGTGACTGCTTAAGCACTTGTGAATGCTGCATATTCCAGCATCCAAGAAAGTTGGACATGGCTAATGCAATGTAACAGTAGAGTTATGTCATGTGCTCAGTAGCTGTGCACTGAAGAAAACAGCTTGCTGCATCATCAGGAGCACCCTTGATGGGATGTCCTAGACATGTTACTTGTTAGGTTGATTTATTGATGAAAGCTGTTGGTTTTGCAATTATAATGGAGCTGTTGCCAAGCCCAGGAATTTCACTAGGCTTATTGATCCTGAGGTGTAGAGAACTTGTTGGCACAAGCAACTTAACTTGAATGCCTGAGCTCCAGAAAATACTCCAGTAATTATCCCTGTTCTGTCAAAATCCAAACAAGTCCCGTCTCAGCCCCATTGGAGGAGACATTACTTAGGTTCCCAAAGTCACAACATTCTGAAATGCACAACATCCTGGTTTTTGGAGTGAGATGCATCTCCCTGCCCTAATGAGACAGCAGGGCCAGGACAGGTCGGAGAGGACAGGACAGCAGGGATCCTGATTTGTATTTCATTCCCATATCTAATGGTCCATTTCTGCCTCACCCATTTTCCTGTGGTTTCTCAGGTTATTTCCATGCACAGCCTCTGGTTTCTTTCACACTCTCTTAGTGAGTGTCAGATGCTCTGTTAAGCCCTGCTGGGTTTGAACCCGTCGCCAGGGACATGGTGCATTTGCAAATCTTCCTGCAGCCTCTCTCTGTCCTGAAATCACAAGGAGCCAACAGGGTAAGCTACGTCCCATCATTCTTTTGAAGTTGCTGATGATAGGCATTCTTTCTTAGGGATTCCTTTATCATTTTGGATAGAGCCTACTGTGATGCAGCTGTGCCCTGAAATCCACGTGTTAACGAAAAAGTGTATTCTTCATTATCAGCTCAGTGCACACTCAAGACATTGCTGATACAGACAGTGATAGGGTATGGTTGTTTGGCAGTGTTAATGCATCTGCTGGAGCAGGAATGCCATGCAAGAAGAAAAGAGTTCAGTTGTTCAGAGTGGGGAGAAAATGCTGGAGCAGATAAATGATGAGATGGCATCTGTGTGGAAGCAGATGAAGATGGGAGAACCCAAGAGGATAATTAATGTGCTGAAACAGGAGCCAGATGTCAATAGATTCAGCTTTCCTGGTCATTTGAATGCTGATTCTGTAGTCTGTGTTGATGGGAAAGACTTGTTAGGCAGCCTGTTTGTGGAGTTCAGGATTGCCCATCTTAATCGCTTGTTACGGGTATTTGACACTTTTCACTGCAGGTACTGTCAGCAAAAGGAAAAATAAAATTTGAGGAACTGCTTTGAACAAGCCAAAGTTTCAGTTTTATTCCCAGAAAGTCCTTCTGCTTCTATTCCTACCTGAAGTGAAACAATCTTCCCAAAACATCTAGATCTCCTGTTTTGAAGCAAAAAGGTGCAGCAGGAGCCCCACAGGGATGTTTAGAGGTCTGCTCCTCACTCCTGCTGCCCGTGGCACAGGAAGGAAGGAAGAAAGGAATGAAGGCAGGAATACTGTCATCTGGCTCATGCTGGGCCTGATTGGTGCTCACTGGAGCCAGTGGTTTTGTGTCAGATGAAAGGCACAGGAGTGTATGTGAGGATTTACTCGCATGCGCTCTGGGGCAGGCAGAGCTAGTCCAGTCCTGGCTGCTGAAAATGGCTGTGTCCAGCTACTGCATTTTCTCATGGAAAAACCAACACTCAGCTCTCCAGAAAGCCAGCCTGGGGGGCAGCAAAGAGTGTTTGCTCTCTGTGGCACTCGGGGCATCTGTGCTGTCCATGCAGGGTGGTAGATCAACATCGAAGTGAAGGAGGTCCTTCACAGGCAGCAACTCTCAAGGATGCTGAGAAAGCTTCTTGTTTGCCATTCCTACAGCATCTTTGTGCTTCTCTAACAGTAACATTTGTAATTATTAAGTATCCCATTTATAAATAGGGTGCCATCCAACCCCCCTGATAGGACAGAGCAGGTGCAAGGGCTGCAGTTCCAGACTGTGCTCCTCACTTCTGTAGTCAAAAGACAAACAAGGCAAAGTCATAACTTTTGCACCTACTGGACATCCAGAAGTTTTGTAAAAATAAGCAGTTTGTGTGTATTAAAGGAGAATGAGCATGTATTTTAGGATGAGTGGCTTTTAAAGAAACATAAGAACACATGGAAGGTGCTTCTACTTGTTTGTGCTCTGCAGTGAGTTGTTTTATTTGCATCTCTCCCTTGTCACTCTGCAGAGGGTGCCTGTTCAAAACATTTTGCCCCTGACCCTGGACGTCAAACCATGCATGGGGAAGATACTTCATCATTTACATTTCTTTCAGAAACACCAGGGGACAAACTCTTTTTTTCAAATGTATGGATTTGGACTACCAAAGATCCTGGTGATCCTGGTTTAATCTGTATTTGAGCCTGGTAGTAATAGAATAAGATGTACCTAGCAGGAGGGGTTTTATGGCTCATGCCCTCGACTGATGTAAATTAGAATAGCTCCACAGAAACTGGTGGAGGATTTTTATATTTGCTGAAAGTCTGGCCATGCAAGCTAGCAGTTTGTTGTCCACTTTGCACTGATGTTTGCTTTGGCGTTGCTGTAGGATAAGGATGCCCACACCTGCCACTTCCTTGTGCAAGATCAAGCAAGGCACAGTCCTGTGGCTCACCCACCTTCCACAGCAGCCTGGGCCACAGCAGTACAGTGCACATGAGGGACAGGTCCCTGGAAAATAGCCAAAGATCTCAACCAGCGTTAACTGGAGCAGTGCTGACTTCAGGGCAGCTGGGGGAGGATTTATGCCCTTCAAGAATCAGACTTGATTTTGGCTGAATGTTCCTATTTCAACAAAGAATGACTCCCAGCTGGGGTACCCTTCACGTATTTCTACCCAGTCAGGCCAGAGAGCAAGACTTTTCTGGTGGAGTTGCTCAAGATGAGTGCTTGGGAACAAGGAGAAATTTTCACTTCTGCTGTTGGACTGGAAGTGCACAGCTAGGGATGCACAGTACAAATAAGCAGCCAGGCCAACACAGGTGAGCTGTAGGCAGAAGATATCTTTGCAAAGACTTGCAAAAATTGAAAGAGGCAATTCCCAACAGTTCCTTAAAAGACTGTCAGAATCATGTAGGAATGAATGCTTTCAAACTTTGAGCGGGAGTGAATATTAATGAAGTGCAGAACAGTGTTTTCAAATACACTGAAATTTATCTTCTCTTAGGAAAAGAGACCATGTTATCAGCCCTTCTAGAAAGGTGTACCTCTTTGTGAATGTAAGACCACATGCTATTCAAACATTCAGAGATAGATTTATTTAGAATGTGTGTGGCATCATCTGTTGACATATAAGTCAACTATTCCTTGATTAGCATCATCTGCACAGCCTTCAACCACTCTCGTGCAGGTCACAGGCAGGACTACAAAAAGGAGGATTACATCTGTGTGAAACAAGAGAAGCACCTGAAGCACTGCTACTTGGGCCTGTTAGCCAAGCACAGCTCACATCTTGCTGCAGCAGAGAGATCTCGCACCACACAGCTTCCCACTGGCATTTTGACATCTTTATGGAGTGCCAAGGGATAGACAATACTCCCTTGTTGCAGCCTGCAGCAGCTCTTGGTGCTTCAGGAGAAGGTGTGGCCCTCCTGCAACAAGTCAAGCCTGTACTTTATAAGGACTTCTAAGAAAGCGCCCAGAGCTGTACAATTAACGAGAAATTACTCCCGAGGGAATTATTTTCCTCATCTCAGCTGGTGTTCAACCTATCCGCAAAGAATATACACACTCAGCCTATATTCCTTTTATCTTAACTTGGTTTTACAGTAATTAAAATCCTCAGCCAGCCTGAAGAGCTGTATATATTTATTTTTGGTCTCTGTGAGACTGGAACACAGACCCAGGGTGTGAGCCCTGGGAAGGAGTTCAGCTGTGTGTGTGCCTTGGTTTCCCCCCTGACTCCTGATCTGCCTCGTTCATGGCGAGCCAGCCTGGTGTCAGCACTGTGTGCACACCCTGCCCTAGACCAGCAGGACCTCAATGCTGCCCGGGTCCTACAGGCACAACCAGAACACAGATTGCTAATTATTACTGAGAAGATTAATGTGCTGAGAGTGTTCTTCAGTCTCAGTGTGCATAGCTTTGGGACCACTTGCTAATCCCCGAGGCAATATTAATTTTAAAAAATCTTAACGTGCAGCTTTGTTGGCATGAGTGATTTTATCGTGAGTCTCCTGATATTTGGAGTTTCTTGTCAAGGTCCACTTCCTGGAAACTTGAGCATCTTGGCTTGCATTTTGAAACAGGCAAGTTTTTAGCACCTTCTGTAACAGTGAGGCTGGGAAACATTCCCCGAGTATGCTCTGGAGACAGAGGAAGGCAAATAAAAAGACCTTAAAATGTTTTAATTAAAAAGAAAAACAAGGATTCCACAAGAACTCTTTCTCCTCCTCACAATTTGTGTGTCTTGCATTGCTTGCAATGTGCAAAACTATATGTCTTGGAGTTGAATAGGAACTTCCCATTGGTTCTGAGGGAAGAAAAGATATATGTAAACTGATTTTAACATCATAGCTATGGTGAGGTTGGCACTATCCCTCTAATTGTACCCATTTTGTTAAACTTCTTGTCTTGGTTTGTTTTTAACAGCCTCAGATTTCATGTCTTCCCCCTTGGAGTCTTCTTTCTTAATATCCTTGGGGTTTACTTTTTCTTCACCGTGTCTGCTCTCCCTTGCTTTCATTTTTTCTTCAGTTTTGATGAGTTGGTACAAGTTGAATTTACATCAAGGAAAAGCATGAAAGGCATGAAATAGACATTAGTGCTACAGAAGAAGAGAAGATTTCTGTTACTGTTCTCTACTGTGATCCAAAAAGAGCCTGGAACAGTCAAGAAAGTGTCCTGGACTTATTTATCCTCAGCTCTAAGTGTCACTGGTGGAAGCTTTCCCATTAGTGAAAGGGAGATGTTCCCCAGGCCACCGTGCTGTTTTAGCAACTAATCTATTTCAATGCTTCTTACATAGACAGGCCAACAAATTTCCAAACAACCAGAGAGCTTTGGCAAATAATGCTGAAAGCAGAGTACTGGACTCACACAAAGCAGCCTGTGTTACTCCAGTACCTTCTTTCAGGGCTGGACTCTAATAATCAGGTCAACTGACTTAATAAGACAGCTGCTTGCCAAAGAGCAAAATCCCTTCTGGGGGGAGAGGAGAGCCCTGATGGGGACCTGAAGAGGGCAAAGCTCTCCAAGGGGGCTGGGTGATGCTCGGGTGCTGAGTGGCCTCTTTCACCAGAAGATTTTGACGTGTTTTACGGAGGCAGTGAGTATGAGTTGTGTTTTACACAAGGGAGGAAACTGAGGCACAGAGAAGCACTTCACTTCTTTCAGGGTCCCTGCAGTCCCATGCTGCTGCTCTTTGCTCCACCAGCAGTGCAGAGGAGTGGGATTGTCAGGTGGGCTGCTGTGTGATCAGGGGTGTGGTGGAGAACAGAGGGAAGGATGGGAAAGGGAAAGAGGGGAAGGAGAACAGTCACAAAGGGTGAAGCCAGAAGAAGGGGGTGGCACGTTGAGATGTGTCTGGGTGGCCTCACAAGCCGAGTGGGCAGTAGCTGAGGCAGGAGAGAGAAGTGGGAGCAGTGTCATGCAGAGAGCATGCAGTCTTTGTCCTCATCCAGTTGAGCAAGTTTTACTGGTGGTTGCAAATGTTTCAGCAAGCACTGATGTTCTGTGGAAACCCTTCAATCTATTGATATGGGAGTCTGTTTTCTTACTCTCAAACCATGTCTTTGAAGAAACAAAACTTCTGGGTTTGGTATTTTTGGTAGGATGTGATTTATTTCCCCTTAACTTTGCTGACATTTTTCTTGTTTCTTTTCTTTTCTTTTTTCTTTTCTTTTCTTTTCTTTTCTTTTCTTTTCTTTTCTTTTCTTTTCTTTTCTTTTCTTTTCTTTTCTTTTCTTTTCTTTTCTTTTCTTTTTTTTTCTTTTCTTTTCCTGTTTTCCCTGTCTCCTGCCAGACCTTTCAAAGGGAAAGCAAGCTTGCATTTAGCTTCTCGTTCCTCTGCTCTAGATAAGTTATCATTTCATCCTGTCTGGAAATTTGGAATCCCTTATGCTTGGAACCTTATCATAGGCATTTCCGCTGCAGGAAGAGTGATCAGACCAACAATAGCATCTTGAATTCAAGGCAGAGGAAATGGATGACTGCATGGCTTGGTTTTGATGTTGTGCTCGGCACTCAGTGTGCTGATCCTCATCTGATTCTGTACTTCTGTCATGTCCTTGGACGAGAACCATGAACTGCAATGAGAAGTTTGCATCACGTGCTGTGCTGCCTGACCTGCCTGCTGTCTGCTCCTCCTTCAGACCTCTGGGAAAGGTGCACGTTTGAGGTTCCTTCTTGCAGGGAAGAGGCAGGGCTTTAATTTGGAAATACTCTTTCCACAACTGTCAATCCTGCTCGAGACACAAGAGCCACCAGAGCAGCTTTCCTTCTGGCTTGCAAGTGATTTTGTGTTTGAAGTGATCAAGCCAATCCTTAGCAAGCGCAGGGTCATCAGCAGTCACAAACGAACAGCGTGACCGAGTGGGAGATGTTTGCTTGTGTTATGAAATGTGTTGGAGTGAGAGTACACACTGGGGATTTGTTCATTTTAGCAAACCTGGCAGAACCTTCCTGTGACCTAAATAGAATACCTTGCTCTACATAAAGCATGCATCAGGGTATTTCCTGATTTATTCATGAAAGGTTTGCTTTACAAAGGCATTTGGAACTGTGTAATCTCAGAATACATGATACATGTAGCTGGCTGCTCAGCTGGCATTTGCACAAATTGCTTTGATATACGGCTGTAACGTATGAAGGCACAGTGAGGCCAATTTAAATACTTGATACTGGAGTAAACTGGTTAAAAGAGTAAATTAGATCTAACCTAGAGGTTTTCTTGCTACTGCATGGAGAAGGTTGCTGTCCAGAATGAATAATTGATAAACGGATGGGAGACTACACTCCAGTAAGCAATAAAATCCTCCAATATTAAGTGGGCAGAGTTAAGGCAGATCCATGAGTGGTGTGCACTGGTTTTGCATCTTTCACATTAAGAGCCCTTTTCTGATTTACATCTGATCGAGCTCCAACACCTTGTGTTAACCAGATCAATAACTGAAGATCTCTGCTGCCTTTCACTTGGGACACTTTGTGCTTTCCATTGCTCTTTCCCACTGGCAGAAAATAAAATCTAAGGTAACACTTCATCAAGTCTGTGAATTCATTAGGGAATTTCCAATACATGTATCTTTAATGATTTGTATAGATATTATTTGTACGTGTTTCCTGCTGTAATATTCTCAGTAGCAAGGTAGATGGGGATGGTTGCTAGCAAGCTAGCCTTATTTTGGAGCTTTGGAAGAAATTGGGGTTAATTTACAATAGAATGAAAGTGACATTTGTAAAGATGGTAAGAGGGGAATGCCAGAATCCATTACACTGATGATCCTACGAATGCACTGGCATTCTCCATTGGTGAGTAAATGCTCAAATCCTATCAGTGTTACTTGCTAAACTTATTGCAACTTAATGGCAGACTTCCAGATTTTTATCATGCCAAGCATTTGATAATAGATGGGTCTGCACAAATTTTTGGGAAGAATTTTCTCTTTTTATGGATTGCTGCCATAAAAAAGGTAAAAATGTGATTCGTTCGAGTCCCATGGAATGAGCTTTCTCAATTCTCAGTCTCCTGATCTTTTGTTTAAGAAAAGACTTTATCTTGTGTGGCTTTGGAATAAGCTGAAAAAAGACTTTTCTGATTACTGCGTTTCTTAAAAAAGACCCCCCAAACTCTTTCCTAGGAGGTTTTGTAATTGAGCAGTGATTTAAAATTAATACAAGTCAATTGCATTTGTCAGTGTTCACCCAGTAAACACAAGGGGCAGCAGAAACCTCAGTTGTCCATCCTCCAGACGGCAGAAAAATAATTTTTCAAAACTTGCTACTGACACCACTGGCTGCCCAGAACAAGAGAGAACTAACAGACTGATTCTGTACTTCATATCTTTTCATATGATATGCTTTATAATATCAAGTGATGTTTCATCTGTATGCACAGAAGACATCAAATAAAGCACAATTCTTTCCATATTTTTGCTTTTAATTTTATCAGTTCCAAGCAGTAAGCAATTTGAGGTCTTTCTTCCTCTCTCTTTCTCTCCCCCCTCTCCCCTCCCCTTCTACATTCTTGACTGGAAGGGATCTGTTTCTCCACTGGCTCTGTAAATCTGGGCATTTTAGAGTTAATCAGGACCTGAAAAGAGCAGGATGACATGAGGTTTGCATTAAAGACTGGTATGTGGACAAGTGGCAAAGGCATGGATTTTGTGGTAATAAAAACACACTGGGTGATATTTTTGTCAGAGGGCCTCACTTCACTGCCTCCAAAATGCAAAAGCATCAGGAAATCAGATTGCTGTCTCTGAACCATGATTGCAGAAGCAGATCAGTGTGCACCTTACTCCCAACTCACTGAATTGAGTTTAGCTTTCTTCTGGCACACCAAAAACTGTAAACGTGCAATGCTGCTGGTGAAAAACTAGGGTTCAGGATTGCTTCTGGATTAGCAGAACACCCCTAAACACAAGCCAAACTTTCCACCAGAGGAAGCCATCTGTCTTGACAATGGTTTGACTTGCCAAAACAAAGAGAAAATGATGATGCTTCATCAGTGTGGTGCCATGGGAAGATTTCGTTTTCCTTGAGTAAAAACTGTTGTTCTTGTTTACTTGGATTCCATTATTTCAAATTCACTGAAGTCTCGAAAAACCCTACAGACCGAAGCATCTGTCAGCCCAAACCTGTGTGTCTGCTGACTCTAGTGGTGGCTGGACAAGTGTATGAAGATCCTGGAGTTCCGGCTGCACCTTTTCAAAGTCAGAAGATCTTGCAGCAACTCTCTCAGCTGACCTCCCTCGTAACACGCGGCACACGTACAGCATTACTTGTTCATGGTAGGGGTAGGGACTGCCTGACTTCCCTTGTGTTCCTTTGCCCCATGTCCCAGCCTTCTGCAGTGGGAAAAGACTGTCTCTTTGACCCATCCATCCAATTAAAGCCAGTTGTTGACAGTAGCCTTTCTCTTCTTTTTTTTTGTTTGAGTCAATGTGATTTTATCACGCTGGCACTGAGCTATGCTCCCCTTGTCTGAAGCTGGAACTGGATGCAGAAGAGTCAAAGAGTGAGAGATGAGTAGAAGAGAGACAGTGTAATGACAGAATGTTTCACATGCCTTTGAATTTCTGAGGGGATTAGGCGCTCCCCTGGTGCTTTAACATGGAGCCTATGGCAGCTGCTTTGGCAAAGCCTGCCAGCAGTTACACAAATATGTTATTTTCCCCTCATTTTCCCAAGGTGCAGAGGACACAACAACTTCTGTTACAGAGCAGCAACAAAGAGCATTTGGAGCTGTCAGAGCCTGTGTGCTCGTGTTCCTCTGCGTGCAGGACCACCTCTGAGAACTTGTGCACGCATTTATGTTGTAGTCAGATACCATCACTTACGTTGTTGAAGTGTAATCCTGCAATGCTCACTGAAATAAGTGCCAGAGCAGTGCAAGTCAGCCTTCACCCCCAGCCTCCACACCTTCTGAAAGAGCTTCTCTGGGTCAAACCTTTTCCCAAGCATCAGCTGAAACAAAATCCTCTGGTTGCTGTAATTCTATCTGCCCCACATACTCCAGAGAGTTCTTTGCACAGCAGAAGTCCTTTTGCTGCAACCAGGACAGGGACAGCAGGTGTTGTGCTGGTGTCCCTTCAGTGGAATCTGATTACCATTTTGGTTGCTTTTCACTGTCTATTTGATATGGTTGTTTAGGAAGCTGTGGCTGATGGTGCATTTTTAAGCCAAGGACTGACAGAAATCAGGTGTCTTCACTTTATAAAAGAAACATTAACCCACAGGTTGAGATCTGCCTGCAGCATCATTGGCAAACATGAAACTTGAGCTTTTCACAAAATGATTGAAGTTCTTTTCTCATTTTAAAGCAGATACAAGCTTTAAACATTGAACAGTAATGCTAGTGGAGATGCAGCAATAAAAAGGAATCCCTGAATAGGAAAGAACAAGAGATAGGAGAAAAGGAGGTGCTCCCTCCTGGTTGCAGAAATGGGCAAGGAAAATTACGACAAGGAAGAAGCATCAGTATTCATAGCTGCAGTGAGAGTTGAAATGATGGTCAGGGCCTGTCAGTCCCAATACCGCATCCTTGATTCACGTGCACTGATTCAGACATTAATTTGGACCTCAGATGTGCATGTCTGACTCCCAGCGAGCCCTCCTGGAGGGCAGAGTGTGGTCTCCCGAACGGCGGGGTGAGGCCATAAAGCCCCAGAAAGAGTGGGCTCGGCAGTGGTGAATGCAAACCCTGCCCTCACTGGCATCTGTACCCTTTGGACGGGACTGGGCTTACTGGTTTCAGTGCAAGACACATGCACGCTCACAGAGCGTTCACTCCCGCACCAGAATGCTGTGAGTGTAAACGAAGACTGTCACGACCACAGTGGCTGCGTTTTTTGTTGGGGTTCCCCTCCCCCTTCACCCCCCTCGCCCCCTGCCCCTTTCTGAAACAACCAGCCAATTTAAGAGCACAGTTCAGAGGGAAGGGATTCTTGTTATGCTCATGAATCTCAAAGATTTCCTAAAGGAAGAACAAAGAGAGAAGCAGAAAAGACAGAGAGAGCTGGAAAACCAGGAGCAGGCAGCAGACTTGGAAAGAAATGTCCTCCTTCTCCCCAGCCCAGGAATGCAAACAGGAAGCCGCCAGCAGAATGTTTGGAGTGTGTGCAGCTGCAGTTGGGTCTGAAGACACTGAAAGCTGTGCTGAAAGTATTCAGCTTGCCTCTTACAATGGAGGGGAAACACTTGCTTTGACACTGCATTTGATAACCATTTTGTAGCAGGAGCGCAGACCCTTTCATTTGCAGGGAAAGGGAAGACAGCTGTGGCTGTCTTCAGCAAAACTTGCTATTCTATACGTGAGAGAGTGTGCTTGTTAAAGGAGGACAAAAGGGTGCTTACTGAGGTTCTGCAGGTGGCTTTTGGTTATTAACCAGAGGAGCTCAGCTAGTCCCAAATGTGTTGGGCTGCCCTAATTCCTCTCTAAAGGAATTTCAGTTGCTGCTTGGGATAACCAGTGCCATTTTGGAGACTGCAGTGCCTGAAACACTAAGCTACTGCCTTGGAAGAAGAAGTTTCCTATCTGCTAGATCATTCTTCCACAGCACATGTTTTCCATGTGTGAGTTCTGATTTGGGGAGTTTACGGGAGAAATCATCTGTAACAATATCTTCTAATTCATATGTAGATGAACCTCTTTGAGGTACCAGGGTAAAAAACACTTGAATTATGTAAATTGCGATAATTTCTTATAAATTACCTTTCAACCAGGTTGGATCCATGTCTTAATTCAAACATCTTTAAAATTATCTCACCTAGTTTTCCTCCATTGTTCTTGATCAGCAATTGACCTTGAGCTGGCTTGGTTCTTAAAATAGATCAAATAAGTGTATCACTTCTTTTGATTATAATACAGGTTCTGTTTTTAAAAAATGCTTGCTGAAATGAGTCTTGCAGGTTCTTTAGTTGCTATCATTTTATTACTACACTTTGAAGCTGCCTGAGTGTGCATGAGACAGAAAATCCATTTCCTAATTAGCTGATCGTTTTAACATGCATGTCTGAGAGCTGTGTATTGGTAGTTGAGTAGTGGTTATACGTATTAACTTGTCTTCTTGTGGACCTGTTAATCCAGATTATCTCTTCAGGCTCCTGCCTTCTGATGGGTCAAAGGCAGAAGTTTGCACCTGCAACACCATTGGAGACTTTGCTAAAGGCAAGACTTGGGTTGTGAGATGCTTTTGCAAAAGAACCTTGGGAGACAGCATAGCCTTTACAAGGACTAATTGCACTATGCGTTTCCTTGTGTCTAACATTCCTGAATTTTAATAAACGAGAAATTATTGTTCCTTGTTAAGTAAGTAGGTAGGGTAGCTAAATATAGAGGAAGTCAGACTGTGGGGAGGTGGGGGGAAGCTCTAGTTTCAATGACTGCGGAGGAGGAACATGCAACAGCAGCACTTCAGAAAGCATCACCCAAGCTGTTCCTCAGGTCTCACTCCTTAAGCTCCACTCAGAGCTCCACACGTGTCCCCAGGTGCTGCCCCTGCTCTGGAGATGCCTCAGTATTTGTGGTATCACCTTGAGCACCTCCCTGTGCTCTGCTGGGAGTGGAAATTGGTTTTTGTGATTCCCAACCTGGAGCTGCGAGCGTGAGGTTGTCATTTCCACCAGGAAGGACACCAGAGTTGGGGGCAGCCCTGCAGTGAAAATTGTTAAGAGACATAAGAAATCCCAGACTGTACAAAGAGAGAAGGATGTGAGTCAGAAAAGGAGACACAGGAGGAGTGGAACGAGGTTGCATTTTAATCAGCCTTTGGGGGAGTTAAATAGAGAAGGCTACTGGACACATAGAATGAGACAAAACTACAAAACACCTTGATAAGAGAAGAAAGCCCTGTGTCAGCACAGTTGCCCACAAGGCAAGAGCTGTCAGATCACTGTTTTCTGACACCTTCTGTCTCTTCAACACCTTTTGTGCTGTTTTTCTCTTCTCGTCAAGGTTTGGCTGACAGAGTGAAAAAAAAGGTTTTTCAGAGCAAATCACAGCCTGAGGAGCTTCCCCAGTTGCAGATTGTTACCCAAGGGAACTCCAGACCTAGATCTCAACCCATTCCTCAGTAAACAGCAAGGGTCTCGTGAGATAGAGATTGCCATTGCCACATCTTATGCAACAGCACAGATGTTGATTCATAGCTCCTGTCTGTGCTCCAGTGCAAGGCTCACCCGTCAGCAGCGAGATGTTTGGAGAAGGGAATTTGTCTGGGGCTCTCAGTAACCACAGCCATGAGCTACCATCGTTGCCATACAGGTTAAGAAAAAAAAGTGCTTGCAATTACTGTATGGAAAGCAGCAAACTTTGCCAGTTTTGACAGTGAGCTGGGAAAGGTGAGCAAGATGTGCTCAAAGAAGGTGGGTTTAACACCTGAGTTATTTTTTGAGATCCCTTGGAGAGAATCTGATTTTTTAAAACAAATAGTGCTGCACTCTGCAAAACCGATGAAAACTGCTTTCCTATTTTTCTCATCCATATGGCTTGTCTTATGATCAACCTGCAATTTTTCCTCTTAGGGGCACACATCTGGGTATGGCTTTTGCCTTGTGACCTATTTTCTTTAAACGTGAGAGAATGTAATATCTGCAAAACCTTTACCCCTCCCCCTGACAATGTGATTGAAATCGATTGACTGATTCAAAAGCAATTAGGTGGGGCTGACAGACGGACAGCACAGAAGTTTTGTTCTGTAAGAAATGAGGTAAAAAAACTCTATGGCCCTTCGAGATATCCTAAGGCCAGTATCAACAAAATTATATTTCAGATGTGAAGAAGGGCTTGCATGTCTGATACCTTGCCCTTTTTATCCCCCAAATCTATCAGGTGGTCTAATAAAAGATCTCGCCTCTTCCTACAAACCTTTCCTCTCTCTATAAAATGGGGTGTACAAAATCTCTTGTCCCTTGGGAGTACTTATGGTGTGTATCCCTATTTTCTGTAACAGAGGTTTTATTTTCCTGTGGTTTGCTCTGGTCTCCATGCAGTGCTGGAACTACCAGGAGTATACCAAACCAGCCATGTGCTATTTGGTATTCTCATCAACAGCACTATATTCCCCACAAGGTGGTGGGCAGCATCGGATTTTCTCTGGGGGGATCATTTCCTTTCTTTCTTCTCCTTATAAACAAACATAATCTGAACCTGGCTTGCAGTCTTGGAAGGCTTCCAGAACAAGGTGATGTGCTCTGTTTGGGATAAGCATGTTTCACTGGTTGCCAGCCACTGCAACAGCAGTATCTGAAAAAGAGGGCCACAGCAATTCCCTCCACAGCAGGAGTTGCTGGGTGATGTTCTCTGACCTGTGTTATGCAGGAAGTCAGACTGGATGATCAGAGCAGTCCCTTCTGGCCTCAAAATCTATGAATCTGTGTTCTGATTATACGTCTGAGAATGTGCAACCCAAGTTGAAAGTGGTGATTTATTGGATGCTAGCTACAGGCAGCTTCTTGTTTCTGAGTAAGCAACTGCTTTTAAAAGGGTCCCTGTAGCTCGATGGGGTACAGACAGCTGTCAGCTCTTTTGGGGAAGAGAACTCGCCAGTCTATTTCCGTAAAACGCATTTCAAATTTACAGCCCTGTGCAAGTGCTGTTTTACAATAAGGATTGACCCTTTCTGGAGATGGCTTTGTGGTTGATTTATAGGTACATCCCCAGTAGGGCTGCTTTGGGAGGAGGCCAAGGTGGGTGAGATCCATCTTTTCTCTCCCTGCTTCTGGATCAACTCGTATATGAAAGCATCTTGATTTGGCAGGGTGAGTTTGTTGTTGCATCCTGCTGAGGACCGTTTGAATCTCAGTGAAACAGATGATGTGTCAACAGCCCTTAAGAGACTTGTCTTCAGCCTGTTGTTTCATTTGCTTCCAAAGACTGTCACATGCAGAGCAGAAGATCCCTGCAGCAGCTGGGAGACACTTTAAAGACACCAAGCTCCCACATCTTGGAACAAGGGAGCTCCAGCAGTACCCTCGGATGGCTGGAAGGAGCATGATGTACCTCACATGTTCTCTGAGAGCTGTGATCCTTTAAAACACTGTGGAGGCAAGAGCAGAAAAAATGCCTTGGTGTGTTGATGAACCATAGAGAGGGTTGAGGGACTGGGAGAGGCGGCTCCATGGACAGACAGAATTTTAACTCCAGAGCATTGTTAGGATATCAAACACCATCTGCTGGTTGTGTTACTGACTTCAAAGCAGTGGAAGACACTTTGGTCAAATTTGGAGCAACAAAGACTATCAGAAGCCTCTGTAAAACCAATAATAGAATGAGGAATTACCATTCATAAAGCATTTCTCTCTTGAATATGGAGTCTCTGGTAAGATACTGCTTTTAATGGTGGAAATCTAGGACTCCATTATTATTATTATTATTATTATTATTATTATTGTTATTGTTATTGTTATTGTTATATAAAATACATGCTGACAGCAGATAAACATAAATAACTAGAGAGCTCTGCATATTCAAGAGTGTTAGGTTTTAGTTCTGGAAACTCCTCTTAAATCAATTATGGCAATACTGCACTTTATTAAAACAATTAAATCTACCCTAAGAATGGAACTGTCACTTTGAATTAGAAGAGCAACCTACTAACTTGTAAAATATGTAAATATCAAGGCAACCATGTTTCTAGGTATATACATTATTTTTATTTGCAGTACTTCCTTAATTGCGAGGATTAACTGAGTAGAGATTGCCCTCTAAATGGTCCCACAATTATTAAAGTGCATGTTTACATTTGCTTAAATTGTGCAAAAGTAATTTAGAAGATGAATTTCAAGAAATATTGAGGAAATCTGCATACAGAGAATGTAATTATTATTGATATTTGCATAACTTCCATTTCCACTTTCATGCACTATTACAAACCACACAGAACATGACTAAAGAAATTATTAGAGAGATTGCTGTAGTTCAAATATGGATTCATCAATAAATGTTCAGGCTTCTAGGCAAAAAACAAATGACATGGCTGTGGAGAAGAAATATTACGTTTTATTTAGATAGTTATTTGGAATGAGATCTGCACAGATATATCTATACTCAGAATACAGCAGTCTGTTATGACAGAGATAAATGTTGTTGAAAAGAACAAGTAAAATACAGAAAAAAATTTCAAATGCCAATGGAAGGCAGTACAAAGGCTAGGAGATATGTGAGGCAGATGTGCTCCAGGTGTGGGAGTCAGAACTGGCCAGCAGCAAGCTAAGCTTTCACTCCAGCAGCGTTGAAAAGGTCCCGATTCTGAGGTGCTTGTGTTCCAGTGCTAAACAAAGCAGAAGTAGACTCCAAGTGCAACAGCAAAAATCTACATCAGGGCTTGCTTGAAAACAAGAAGGTCCTGGTGATATTTGGGATTGAAAATACTGATGCACAACTGTGTCTCCTGCAGCCAAGCAACTGCTCTGTGTTCAGTGAAAAACAGGCTCCAGCTGCCACCCAAGGGCATGTGGAACATGGAGTTTTGTGCATTTCTGGAAAAAAAAAATAAAAGAAAAAGGTGAACTGGGAGTAAAATGAACCAGGAATGAGATGACAGAAATGATTAGTGGAGCACTTTCTGGAAGCAGCAGCTATGCCCTATATTATGTTTCCAAAAGAGGCCAGTGATTACTGACTAATCGTCCTTCAGCTTCTGCAAATCAGGACACTTTGAAAGATGCATGGAGAGATGCTTTTGGGAACCTCCTTGGACACATTCCTACCTGAGCTGCAAGAAAGAGCTGAGAATCCCACAAGACCTTGCAGTGCAGTTGATAAGGGCCCATGCACGGAGCAGGGCCATGTATGTATGTATGTGTGTGTGTGTTTATGTTTATGTGCTGTATCTAGTGAGATGAGCAATAGGAAAGAGGAGCCTTGTCAAGATTATCTGTCATGAGACAGGAGGAACCCATGTATCACTCATCCTGAAGGCTGTGCACCAAGGAGCAGAAGAACCTCACACTTCCCTGACAATGAAAATAATGAAGTCAGATTATCCAAGGAAACTGTGAGTTTGCCTTCCCCACAAACTTCAGCCCCAGGGAGGGAAGAAGAATTATCAGAAAGGTCACTCTGAGTATTCAGAGTCAAGGATGGAGCTGAAGAGCCCCTGAAACCCATAAGGAGCAAACACAGAGCTCTCAAGGAGGGAGAAAGCAGAATGAGTTCAAGGGAAATAAATAACAACCTGAAAAAAAATTTAACGCTGCTGAGGAAGCATAGGAGACATTTCTCTCCATGTTGTGAAGACCTACAAAGGCATGCGGATAGGATCCCCAGAGAGAGCACATCATCTATAACTGTGCAGCACTGCACATGCTGGTACTACTAATAAAAGAGAATGGTTCAGATCACAGAAATTAATTAGTTTAGAACTGCAACCACCAGGAAGAGAGCATGCACACAGCAGCATTCCAAAGTGTGTTCTTATTAATGATTCTCTGTCTGGTGTGCTGTTGACAGAATTCTGTCTGTCTCAACAAAACTCTGGAAGCAGCTTTAAACTTCAGGCCCCCATCAAACAGCAAGCGGTCTCCCGGCAGCATGCCTGCATGGAAGCCAGTAAATCCAGCAAATAAGGACTCGACAGCATCTCCTGCTGTCACAAGGAAAACTTCAGCTTCTGTACTGGAAATGTCCCTTCTCCTTGAGGGGCCATCACTTTGCAAGCACTTACCATGCCTGAAAAGCAGAGCTGTGCTGCTAGCTCTCGGGGCAGCAAGAGTGCTGCCCTCCTAATCAAACCCAGCTGTGCAGGGGAAGGGGCAGAGCACTTGGGAGCCTCCAGCACCCGGCAGGATGGAGCCATGCTCCTCATAGACTGTGGAGAGCATGTTTTCCCCATGCCGAGAGGCGGAACAAAGGCTTGCATGCATTTTCCTTACCTACCCTTCATGCAAGAGGGGGCTCAGCTCTCTGAGATCCGGAGCTCATTTAGAGGCACCTCGGTAGTTCAGAGTTCCCATGTCCGATACTTCATCAGCCACAATTTACTGCAGTGAGATGTGATATACAGCAGGGCCATTTCATCTCCCAGAACTTTAGAGAGGGGGTCTGTGTTTTAGCATCTACCAGTTTTATCTCTGCCATCTGAATCTCATTTCCAGGATAACCAAGGGTCCTTCTAATTACTGCTCTGGTGAATGTATATTGCTCCAAGCCCTTGTGATTTGGCTGAAAACTGGGGAAATGCAGACTGATGTTATTAGTCATTTCTTCAGGGGAAACCCACTGACACACAGAGAAAAGTCATAATAAAGTTGTATCAATCTGACTACCTATCTGGCTACCTTGTAGAAGTGTAAAGTTTGAAGAATATGCCTGAATTTCTTAGAAATTTTAGGACAGCAAGGTCTTATAATGGTCCTTGCTGTTCTAAAATTTCCAAGAGCATAAGATGATGGCTGGCAGCATGGTCTTATTCAGACATCAGAGAGGACAACAGTATTTTGTACTGCTAACCATGGCTTGTCTCTGTGCCAGAACACACATTATGGGTCATGATGCAGGGCCTCTGATGCTCCAGGAATTTGCTGCTGTGGTTCAGTGACCACAAAATACGTGGGGTCTGCTCCAGCTCTGCCAATGATTTGCCATGTGACTTTGGGCGCGTTGTGTCCCTTGCCTCAGTTGCCACACATAACATGCAACATTTTCAAATCAATTACCCATGACAGTGAAACTAGAAAGAATGCAGCATTGATTGCTCTTTTTCCCTTCACCCCGTGTGACGTGAGGATTGCGATTTATCTATTACATTGGAGTATGTATCTGTGCAGCACTCAGTGTCTTGTAAATACTCATTAATATCCTAGGAAAGCCCCCATGAGGTTGGTAGAGTAATATGGCTCTCATTCTGCATTTGAATCACAGTAATATGAAAGACCAAAGGACACATTTTAAAAGCAATCTTTTATCTTTGTCTCTACCTTTATTTGCATCAATCTGCTTTTTAAAAGCTTGCAAGATGGAGGTTCCACAACCTCCACATACAATCCTCCCCAGTCCTTAACTATTCTTACCATCAGAAAGCTTCCCTTGATGTCTGCCTGATCTAAATCTTCTTTGCTGCATTTTAAGTCTTTGGGTGTGGAGAAGCATTTGAATCTTTCTTTTCTGTAGCAACTCAACTGTATGAAAGGATTACCTTCATGACTCACCACAGTTTTCTCTTTTCAGAACAATCCTAACTCATTTGGTCTTTCTGTCTTAGACATGTTTTTAAGATTTTCAATCATGCTGCCATTTCTCCAGGGGCATTTACGTCTCTCTTCAACTGTCATGTCCAAAGCCAGACATATAATTTCTGATACAGCCCAGGATGCCATTGGCCTTCTTGCCCACCTGAGCATCCCTGGGCTCATGTCCAGCTGCTGTCACCAGCACCCCCAGGGCCTTTTCCAGCCACTTTTCCCCCAGCCTGGAGCTACAGGGGGTTGTTGTAACCCAAAGGCAGGACCCGGCCCTTCCCCTGGTTGTACCTCAGCCCATTGGCCTCATCCCATGGATCCAGCCTGTCCAGATCCCTCTGCAGAGCTCTCCTGCCCTCCAGCAGATCCACACTCCCACCCAGCTCGGTGCTGTCAGACACTGACTGAGGGGGCCCTCGATCCTCTCATCCAGGCCTTTGATGAAGATGTTAAACAGGCCTGGCCCAGTACTGATCCCACGGGAACCCCACTGGTGCCCAGCCCCAGCTGGATGTCCCTCCATTCCCCACCACTTCCCGGCCCTGCCATCAGCCAGTTCTTCCCCCAGAGAACAGGGCCCTGGCCATGAGCAGCCAGTTTCTCCAGGAGATGCTGTGGGAGAAGGTGTCAAAGGCTTTGTAAAGTGCAGGCAGGCACATCCACAGCCTTTCCCTCACCCCTGAGCAGGTCACCTTGTCACAGGAGGGATCAGGTTGGTCAGGCAGGACCTGCCTCTCCTAAACCCAGGCTGGCTGAGCCTGATGCCCTGGTTGTCCTGTACCTGTTGCTGTTGGCACTCAAGGTGATCTGCTCCATGACCTCCCTGGCACTGAGGGCAGGTGACAGGCCTCTGGTTCTGCAGTTCCCCATCTACTTCTTTTACTCCATCTTGTGGAAGAGTGTCACATTTGCCAACCTCCAGTTAACTGGGACCTCCCTGTGTATCTTGGTAAGCTCTTCCACCAGATCTCTCAGTGGAATTCCTTCAGAGGATTCCATCTTGCCCCATGGACTTGTGTGTGTCTAACAGGTGTAGAGGTCATTAAGCACTTCCCCTCGGATTATGGGGGCTTAAGTCCACTCTGTATTCCAGCTCAGGGTTCATGGGGAACAACTGGTTTTACTATTAAAAACAGACCCAAAGAATGCATTAAGTGCCTCAGCTTTTTCCTCATACTTGGTCACTGTTTCTACCAGTGATAATTATTGTTTAGGTATGATTTCCAACCACTTTGTATTCACATTAATTCAGTTTTATTTCGATGCTTTTAGATTATTTATTGGGACATCTTCCTAGATAAAGTCAAAAGCCTTACTAAATTTGTTTAAATGAGGCCTTCTATCCCCATCCACATGAGGTCTGTTTCTCTGTCAGAGATAGAAAAAAGGTTGTTTTGACATGATTTGCACTTCATGTTGATGCCATTCACTGGATTTGCCACGTGGTTGCAGAGGACCTCTTTACTGAAGAGTGAAGCAAAAAGATATCAAATAGTGTCATCTGCCAGTATTTTCTCTCCCCATTGAGTAGCAGACCAAGACTCCTTTGTTGGGGTTTGAAGGGTTTTTGTTAAGGTCTTTTCTTTATGGAGGAACTGTGTCGTTTTAGTTTTTCTTTCCTATTGGAATCACCCTTTCTGGTTTTATATTTTTTGTTCCTGTGTGTTCATGATGTTCTTTTGTGTTTGTCATTACAACTAGATCTCCTTTTTACCTCCTGCATGATTTTTTCCCATGTTCTTCATAAAAATGCAGCAGTTGTGGTGCAAACAGATTTGTCTCTCCCTCATTTTCTCTTCCTCCTCAATTTTGGCGTAAGGATTTCTTGTGTTGTTAATATTGCCTGGTCTCCCTTTTTTCTGTCAGCTTGTCACCCATGGGATATCACCCACCTGCTGCATTTACTGATGATTCTCTTGAATCTTTGTGGGGGCTTTTTTGGTGTTCTCTGTACTCTTTCGCTGGGATACAATTACAATTCTTCTCTGTCAGCAAAGAATGAAGTGCGTCGGTTTTAATAGTGAGACTAATTCATCATCAAACAGACCAACTCTTACCATCATCAGATTTTTCCATCTTTCTCAAAACAATGTTTTACTGGGGAGATGTAGGTCGAATTCAGAAAGTATGGTGCCTCCTCACCTTTAAATTCAGTGTTTGTGAAAAGTTTGCACGGGTATTTTCTGGTCGTTTCACAACAGAAAAGCAGCAGACCCAGCAGTAGAACCAAATCCTTGTGGTCTGCTGCAGTATCAAAACCATGGATTCATCCATCATTGCTCTCTAAATCACATCTTTGTCACTTAAGAGAATGTAGACTTCCCTGCATTTGAAGGAAATTGCCGATTCCCTGAACAATCACCCAAAAGCAAGCAGTCCACAGACTGATAGGGAAGTTTGATGGTCTGATATGTAAAGTGTCTCCTTTGGAACCTGATGCAGCAAAATCCATCAATGGTAATTCAGAAGTCACTTTAAAATTTGCACGTAAAGTATGGATTCTGGGGTGAGATGAATTTCCAAATCCCTTTTAAAATCTTTACAAAGAACACAAACGATAATTTGTTGAATCTGTACTGTATGTTTAATACATCTGTTCTGTTTGAGCAGAGAAAAGACATGTACTTCATTATGAGGGGTTGCATGGATCCATGCCCCTGTTTTTCCTTTCTTATCTTTATTAAAATCAAACCAGACGGCACTAATCCTTCAAACAAATTATAATTTATTTCTTCGTGTTCAAAGTATGAGGATTCCTTGGTTTCCCTTATACTGATAAATTGAATGATTTTAATTGAAAAAGGAATGGTTTAAACATAGGACATAATTAAATAGATGCCTGCTATAGTTACCACATTGGTATGCTCCCTTTCGCTGGTTTGAGCACACATTTCCTCCACTGAAGTCACTTGCTGCCCATACAATCTAATTTCTATACCTCTTCCTGCATTCTGTGAGTACCTGCAGAATCTGGGCCTATGTCCCCTTTCTGACCTCATGCTGATGTAATTCTGCTGATTTTCAATGGAATTACATCGGTGTTAAATCGCCAGCTTTATTTGGGTTGTTCACTGGGATCCATGTAGAATGGGTCATTTAAAAGGTCATGCATGCTTCTTGTATGAAAACAGTGAGTGCTTTTGGGGAAAAAAAGAAAAAGTTTTTTTTCTTCCACATTTTATTGGTCTAACACCTACTTTTTAGGTGTTAACAACAATATAAACAAATATTATTACTCTTGAGGACAGCTACTATACAAACTAAATTTCTTCTGTGAATTTTTGAAACCATGCATTGCTTCCAAATAGTGGAGAGGATTGGAGATATTTGTAGAAGAGAGACCTCATCATTCTAAAATGCACATCACTGACCTGCATTTCCCTCTCGTGGTGCAAAAATTAAATTCTTGCGAGCTTCAGTGGGACCCAGTGGACTGTGCTTCCTCTTGTAATTGCTGTGGCTGAGAGAATACAGGTCTGTGGTGAAGGGGGTGATATACAGGAGCTTGCACACTTGCATGAGAGAAACTTGGACCATTGCACTCACCTTAGTGTTGCTACCACAATTTCTGAGGATGCAACGGTTATTTGAAGTTGCATCTTGGCACTGATTTTTCTCTGAGGGAGCCACACCATGCTAAACGTGTTGCACGTCAGTGGAGCTGTACTTTTGCAGGAGGTTTTGCTGGTGTGTTTGTACTTGGTGCTAGAAGATACAGGACCTTTGCTGTGTCTCAGCCATCTGGCCATGAAACCGTGTGACAAAATCTGGAAACCACAGTTTTTGATGTTCCTGCTGACAATTAATGCTCCATCTTCAATATTATTTTAAAACTATGCCAGCTTGTTAGTTCTTCCAAGTTTGGGAATGGGCAGAGCAGACTGATGTGATTTCTAATGCCTCATTACAGAAGCATATTGAGCAACAGAAATCTTTCCTTTACTTGTGTTGCTGCTGCTATTGATTTAACTGCTCTTACCACACAACTTCAGTTTTTGCTTCACTTTCTCCTTCCTTGTCCTAGTTTTGGGCCAAACGTGAGAGAACTCACTGATTTAGTCTAAAAAAACCCCCAAACAAACCAGAAAACAAACAATAAACTCAGGCTAAGAAGAAGAATGTCCCCCAAAAAATGAATGATTTCTGTATCACCTCAATGCCAAGAATTGAAATGTGTCTACAAGACAATGTCACTGGAACCTGGGGACTCTAGAATTGCATTAGGGACACAGACAAACAGTTGAGTGTGCACTGAAGTGACCAGAATGAGGACAAATGGTGTCAATGTAGCTAAAAGATAATTTACTGAGTCAATTTTGTTTGGGTGTAGGTGGATGCAGTTGGCTGAGATACACACAGAAGATGTTAGCAGAGAACCTACAGGGCCTTTCCTACTCGTGCTCACAGATTTTTATTTGTTTATTTGATCACAGTGCTGCTGTTCCCCAATGCTGAGAGAAGACCAGCAAGAAATTAACAGGAGATTTACCCTTTCACCAGGAAACAAACCCAAATGAGGAGCCCAAAAGCTGGCCAGACTTCGAGTGAATCACTTCATGGTCTGCCTCCCAGGATGACTCCTCTCAGGAGCACAGCAGGCCCCTACAAGCATGGATTGGTGCCCCTAGGAAGGGCATTTGCCTGACCTAATTCTCAGACCTGTGGAGCACCTCCAGCTGCCTGGATTTTAAAAGATGAGGGAAGGACTCTGACTCTCAGAGGAGAATCTCTGGCTGACCAGAGGTGAGGCTCATCTGAAGCTCTTTGCCCTTGACTGGATCAAGGAAGGGCTTGAGGGAGCAGTGGGAACAGCCTGGCAGGTCTGTTGGTGTCTGATGCAGGTCTCACAGGGAGCATCTGCCTCGTGGTTTTGCTGCTCAGTGAGTGATTGCTTCCTGTTGTACGGGGTTTTGGACTCTTTGTGATCAAAGGCTGGAAGGGATCTCACAAGGTCATCCAGTCCAATCTCCTACTCTGATGTCCCAGACACCTGATCACAGAGTTTAAGCCCTCTTTTTTTAAGTACAAGAAGACAATTTGGTGCTCTACAGACAAATTTGAAGTTCACAGAATTAGCTAGTTTAAAGGATTTTCCAGTGCACCTATTGTCATGATACTTGACTGGTCATTAAATGTCTATATCTACATCTAATCTATATCATCTATATCTATATCTTTCTACCTTATTTATATCATATCATATCATATCATATCATATCATATCATATTATTATGTTATTATATTTTTTATTGTTATGTTTATATATGTATATTAAAATCATTGTTAGAATACCCTGTACTTTAGGCATTTTTCTTCGTGGTGCCTTCTGGAAAGAAATGTCACTATTAAAGTTCTGTGCTTTAGTTTAATATCAAATTAACTTAATGTGGAGCTGCCCTGCCACTCACTGCGTGTTTTAGAGCTTTGAGAAGCTCATGTTATCACTGTGTATTGAATCAATTGTTGTCTGCTCCATCTAGACTCCGTAAAGAAATGTAGGTGACTTCTCAGCATTACTTCAACTGTTCTACCAAAATATTTAGATGGAGAATTAACAATAATTATTCCCTACAAATGTCTCCCTCAAGGAGACGACGATGAAACTTCCTTGGTTAAGACAGCAAGGAATCTCCCTGGCATATGTACATAATTTGGATTTTACTCTTGGATGGGTTTTTTGCTTCTGCTGAGCTTGAAAGTTCATTAGAGCGAGGATTGTCTCTTTCAAGTATATTAGCACAGTGAAGCCATGCTTTATGAATGCAGAAAGACATCCTGTCTTACATGGCACGGCCCAGTGTGCTGCTCATCAGTCCATCTGATTGCCAGGTGATTGCTTGCTGGATTGATAATCTGACCGTGAGGACATGACAAAACATGAGGTTTGTGTTGTTGAGCTCTGTGAGGAGTTTTTTTTTTGTTGTAAATTTCTTCTCAGGTATCTCTGGGTTACTCAGAAAGGTTTAGTTAGCAATGTAAACCTCAGTCGGTTTCCACCCTGCCTCTTCTAGGATCTTCCATAAAGCTCCTAACAATCACTGTGTTCTCTATTTTAAACAAAAGCTGTATCCTGTAGTTCCTTACACTTGGCTGTCCTGATTTTTTGATATTAAAGAATGTGCCACAACTGCTTCTTCTCCTTCTTCTTCTTTTTTTTTTTTTTTTTTTTTTTTTTTGCCTTGGGTTGCACTTTCTCTCTTGATTAAACATGATGTTTTCTGCTTATGTTCATTTTCTGACCTCTCCTAGCTTCTGATCATGTCCCTGCTGAGTCTATTCCTCTATTATCATACTGTCTGTAATGCTGTGGACACCTGCTAAGACTGAAAAAAAGCACCATTTTTCAGCTGAAACAATTCCCTAGCAGACTGTGGTTCCAAGAGTTAAGCCATGGAATTTGAATTTTTCCCACTGGGTGTTTAAAGTGCTCAGCACAAGTAACTTGCTGTCTAAGCTCACCTGTCAATACTGAGGCATGTCAGCTGACATTTGAGCTGCTTTATCTCCAACTGGTTTGTTAGGTTTAAAATAATGCTGTCTTTCTTCAGAACTGCAGGATCCAGGCAGACCCAGATTTGATCATATTCCTTATAGAATCATAGCACAGTTTGGTTTGAAAGGGACCACGGAGTTCATCTGGTTCCAACCCCCTGCCATGGGCAGGGGCATCTTCCACTAGATCAGGTGTTAACTTCCAGTGAGGGACAACCCAGAACCACATTTTAAGAAGCTGAATGGGCATTTCTTGGAAATTGGACATTATCTTATTTAGGTATGGTTAAAATACTGATTTAGGTTAGGCAGAAGTCTTAAAAAGCCTCTCAGGATTCTGCCGAGCCCTATTTTCTCTTCTAGCCAGGGGAAAGGTTAGCCTCCTTTCACATTTTTTGAATTGTTTGTATTTTCTTCAATGCCTCTTTATCAAAGGACTTGCATCTGTGCCTATATAAAATGTGTTTACTCTCTTTCACTTATGCTCATTTGATCTTTGAATGTGATAGTCACATTCTTACTTCTCATATGTGACTGCTTACATTCAGCTGTCCCAAAATCAATTTCTTCTCAAAAATTAGTCCTATGGGTAAAGTACTTAGCCCGGTTTTCTTTTTTTTTTTTTTTCTGATTAATTATTAGTAATTTTCCATTGCAAACACTTCCCTTCTACAAATCATTTAGCTGAGCTACACAGGGTAAAACGTTCTAAGGATTTGTGCACAGCACTTTTGATATGGAAGGCACAGCTGTAACTGAAAGATTTGCTCAAGCAAAAGAATTGTGACATTAAATTTCAATGTTTCTTTCACCAGGTTATCTAAATCAGACGAGGAGGAGTGTGTTTAGAAATGTGCCTGCAACTCAGCGGCAAGTTCATCTCCAGTATAAAGAAAGATGACCTATTTATTCATGCTTCATACCCCAAATAGTCTATATCATGAGTCAAAAAACAAAACAAAACAAAACAAAACAATAAAACAACAAAGAAAACCCAAAAAAAACCCCAAAACCAAACCAACCAACCAAACAAAAAAACAACTGTATTAGTTTATGTTTAAGACTAGAGATCAAAATATTAGGTTTTCCAGGCTCTACACATTCTGTCCAGTGTTCCAGCCCCTGAAGGAGTTTTGAATGCAGTGAAATTAGACCTTCTAAAGCAAAACAGAAGACTTCCACAATTTAATTTCCTATGAAGTACAGTGATACCTTACTGATGTTGGTGCTGTATAATGATTTCATTATACTTTGATTTCAAAAGATGGAATTATTTCCTAGAAACCTGAAGTACCCAGAATATCACATGCAGCTGCAAGGCTAGCTCTCCTTTCCTTCACCCCTAAACCAAACCTATTTTCCTCTTGATTGTCAGTTTCAGTGCAATTTTGTTCAGCGTTTTTTGTTTATAATTTGTTTGCTTTCATTATCCTAATACCTTTGGGGAAATAATTTTATAGTGGAAAATGTGATATAGAGATTGGACTAAATAGAGAAAAATCATCAATGAAATGACAAAATATGGAATAAAACCATAACTATAAAGCATTGTAGCGTCTTTGTCTGAAAGCTGGGCAACATTGGACTTGAAAGCAGTGCTCCTCTGCTAATGTGACTTTATTCATATTTTGTATTTTTCCTCAAAAAATAGTGAGAATGAGACCCATAGAAAAAAACAATTATCTGCAGACCTGTAAGTAGTGATACCTTAAAAAGTGGTTACTGATTAGGTAAAATTTTACTCTTGATATGCACTACAGAGTCTCACAGAGGAATTAAACCATGAAGCTGAACAGCATGTCCATGGTGAGCTCCTTGCTGAACACAGTCTATCAATTTTATTTTTTTTTTAAATATTGTTGTCACTGAAAATTTCCATGTGTCTTATCTACACAGAATTCTTGAAAGGATGTTTATAGGCGTCCTCTGGGACCGGGGACATGTCAGATTGACATTAAATACCCTGTTGCAAATGCTCAGTGGTTAAAACATATTGAAGCAGGTGTCAGAGCTCTTACGATACCAAACAGAAAACATGGTATTTTTCTCTCTGTTTTAAAAGGAGTAGAGAAGATCCTGCTCTCCCCACTGATGCTCTTGCTCATGCTGAAGCCCTGTTCAATTCCTCCATCCCTCGGAAGCCTGAATCACGTCATTTCTTATTGGGTATTATCATCACTAATTTGAGATCATAATTGAGCAATGTGCTTTCAGGGCTGACATAAAACATTTGGAGCCCATATGGGAGAGCTTGTCTTGCCTCACGGTGCTCTATAAAAACCAACACGAGCTTCCTTAAGCAGAACAACCGAAGCCTGGGGATATAACACAACATTTTCATCCTTCAGAGCTAGTCAACTTGCCATAAAGATGCTGCCCACTTCTCATCTGTGCTACCCTGCCCTTTGCTGAGCTCATGGATCATCTCTGTCTGTGCTAGCTGTTACTGGCCCCCAAAGGTGTATTTGCTAAGAATAACAGTGGAGACAATTGACTGGAGAAAATTGAGTGTTCTACATATTGACCTGTCCTCTAGATATTCTTTTGTGTTTCTGTAACTAACATTATTTGGTATTTTTGTTCACAAATATGAGGTTCCAGTAAAATAAAGATTACTTATCACTTTGAGTTGCTTTGGTTTTTTTTCTGGGCTAAATATTTCTTTTTTTCTCTTTTTTTTGACAGCCTTTAAAAAAAGTTCAGGAATAATTAAAAAGGATGTAAACCACATTTCTAGCCTTTAAAAAAAATAAATAACTGTATTTCAGTTACCATCCCTTTGGGGCAAGCATTCAGATGAAATTTAAACATGAAGTTTTATGTGAAATTTCTCTTTACATAGCCAACTATACATTCCTTACGAAACAAAATTTCGACTTCACCTCCACAATTACTCTGGTCTTCCACAGAGTTAGTCAATAGATTAAAAATAAACAAAACATCTGCATATTTATAATATGAGACGAAGTGAGCTGGTGAACAAAACCAAGTAGTCTTAGCACTGCATCCTGCATTACTTTTGGTTCTTTCATCAGCTGCCTTTACAAATTAGAGTGGAAAACTCTGTCATGCTGACACCCCGGCATTTTTGCATTCACTTTGCAAAGGTGTAGATAACAGTGGGTGCACAGCAAATGGGAATTGTTGGTTGCATGGTTTCCTCATGTACATGTGTTTTACCGGAGTATCAGGCTGGGTGGACGCGTTAAAATAAAACACAACGCACGTTTAGATTAAATTTGCCTCTATCATGAGTCCCAGTCCTGCCGTTATCACCTCCCAGAAGGATGCTGCTTTATCAGTCTCTCATTAAATGTGAGCAGTTATTTCGTGTCTCCCCCTTACTGCCTACATTTTAATTTTCCATATTCCCTTTGCACTGCAGACAACTTGTGGGCTCTGTGTGTGTTCGTGGTGGCATTTTCTCACTGAGCAGCCTGATCTGCTGGCCCACAGAGCATCACTTGATTTGTGGCTGCACATTACCTCCAGCCTCACTCATTCTCTCAGTTTAGAGAGGAGAACAATGATTTCATACAACTTAAAAGGTGTTTCACCAGGGTTGCATTTGTTCCAGCAAGCTGTGGGTATGACAGCTGACCCCTCCATGTTGCAGGAGGCCTCCCCCTGGATGAATCCCACTCTCTGGATTGGCAATTTTCCTCCTTTGGCACGAAGTGCTGGCATACAGAGTTCACTATCATGCTGATAATTCAGTAAACAGAGAAATTAAATCTTCTGACAGTGTCCTACAGGAATTTCATTAACTGTAGACCCGATTATAGAACTTGATTGCAACTACAGCACAGGGATGTTATTTAGATGCCTTATGGAAAACATGCTCTCCACATCCTTTGCTACTAGGATGGTCTGTTCTCTGTAGGTTTACATGTGCTTCCCATCTCTTGATAGGGGATGTTTGTTTCTCCCAGGACTTTGAACTCCTAAGTACTTTTGAACAGATAACAAGAATTGGGTATTTATCCTCTGTATGTGTTGTAGAAGGACCCAGCTCGTCATCATGGCGCACTGAAATGTCTGCAGGAAATTCAGATATGTTTGGTTATCTAATAACAGGTCATGTTTTGCAAACCATGACTAGCTTGGTACCAGTGAAACAGTTTCAGAAGCTTCAGATCCACCAAAAGGAAAAGTCCAACTACAAAGAATCACTTGAAAACTTAACTGATAGAAGGACAAAATGGAAAAGAAAGAGAGGAAAGTCAGGAATGAGTTCCACAGCTCTGCTAAAATGCTTATGGCTGGTGGGGAAAAAGCTATGAAACAATAAGGAAATGGGTAGGTTTGTAAGGCAGAAGTAGAATCAAAGGATGAGTCCTTCTTATTGCCTGAAAAAGCAGGGTATTGTCAATGGTGGTTTGGGAGAGGCTACACTGTACCTGATGGCAGAAGACACAGGAAATGTTCTGAGACACATTTTAAGATTGGAGAGAAGAGAGCAGTCAATGTGGTTAATCTGGAAATAATCCACATGGAGGCTGTGGTTTAAAATACGAAGATCCTGTAACCTTATTGCCAGGAATAAGGTTACAGGATCTGCAGTTTGCAGCAGTGGAGAAAGTAGGCTTACCTCTGAGAGGGGACTGCATAGTATAGGGTGTGTCTTTAAGAAGCTAGGAAGAAAGAGGTAAGAGCAAACAATGTAATAACCCTTTATGATATCACCAATTACTGCATGAGAAGAGTCAGGGAAACAGTAAATGAGATCCCCACTAGCCTGAGGTGTAAGAGGAATAATGGCTGTATCAGGAAAAGAGCCAGCTTTGGTGAGGATTGAACATATATCAAGGAAAATTAAAATTTAGGGGAGCTCCTTAGGAGAAAAAAAAAAAAAAACTACAAATTAATAATAAAAAATATATAATTTCTCCTTTCAAATGCACTTGCAAAAAGCAGCAGTAATTTAAACCTATATTTGGACCTATAGATGGATGTCTTTGCAGCACCTCATCATGGATCTGCAGCCTGGTGCTGCTTTGGTCACACTGGTTGGGGTGAAGAGTGTTTTTCCCCCTGCAGCCACTGTTTTCAAAGAGCAGGAAGGTCTAACAGACTAGAGTGGAGCAGAGGCAAGCTGCCCTGTTTATAGGGCAACACCTCGAGTGTCCCATGAAATGAGACCTCTGACTGTTCCCTGTTGTGGGATCTCACCAAGCAGCCCTTCGGTGAAGCACAGACTGGCCTCGTATTTTCATCTCTTCTGGCAGGGGAGACAGCAGCCAGGCATGGGAGTTGGCAAGTCAGCTTGGTTTTTCAAGTTTTTCAAGGGGAAAGATCTTCAGCTCCCTTCTGACTTCCAGGCTGCAAAGATGCCAAGGAAGAACCTAAACACTTAAAATGAGCAAGTGGTTTTGCTGTGCAAGACATGAGCATGGCCTAAAGCTTGTTTGTGTGGGTCCAGAGACACGAAACTGAGCCTTTGCTACAGATTCCTGCTGAGACATTTCCTGAGCTGATTCAGCTGCAAATGTCAACACACTAATTCCACCTGTGCAGTCAAAAACAGCCAAACATGACTGTGATCATATCAGTGCCTTGGGCTGTGGGACTTGAAAACCTTCTTCAACCATGTGGTAGAGTGGGCCAAGGATGTTCCAATCTGCCTTTGGCAACTTTTTCTCCCACAACCTCCCCCAGGTGCAATGCCATCAAGGAATAAGGAAAATATTTCATGCATTGTTCAGTCACTGTTCATGACTACACCCTGAAGCTACTGAATTGTGCTCAACTTATTTCAGTGCCAGGGCTCGTTTGTTGACCTGGATTCATGAGGTGCTTTGAGACCGAGACTACCAGCCTGTGCCAAAGCCACAAAGTGAACAGGCATTTTGTCCCCACCTTATCAGGGTCAATCCACACAGGTAATCAGGGAAGCTGACCAAATTCTTTGTCATCTTTTCTCCACCAAGGCTGACTGGTCCCTTTCAAACCTAGCTAAAAGCCAGATTTCCTGCATGAATTGGCCTGAAATCCTCAGTTAAAGAAGGGTCATACTTCAGGGGACAAATCAAATGAGATATATTAAAATAAAAACAACAGGTAAATATATTTTTAAAACCCTTTGAGAAGTTTGTCCAAGTTCAAAAGGGTACGCCTGGAACTCGAATTCGGTGTTTGTACCAAACTCTTTGCTCACAATGTCTTATCCAGCTTCTTTCTCTGTGGGCATTGGGAAAATCTCAGCTGTGTGTGGTCTCCAGTACATATGGGAGACAGAGCTGGAGCTTAAACTGTCTGTGTTTGTAGCTGCATTTAGTGTCTTTAGCAGAGATTTGCATCACATTACCAATACCATCAATCTCTCCCCAGTCCTGCTGCTCCTCGCTGTACTTCTGCAGAGGTTCTCATAGAAACTGCAAGGGCTCAACCTGTTGATCTCTCCCTTTCCTTCCCAGTCCCCTCAACCAATTTACTTCCTAAAGAATAAAATTTGGCTCACAAATGGAGCCTGGAGTTGAATCAGATGACATAAAGCATCATCTAAGATGTAATGTTACTTTTTATCAATTTCTGCTGCTTAGTTTGTGTCGGGTCAGTCCTTGCTATTACTGCCCACAGGTCCTATTGTTCATTTTTGTAAGCCTTGGATTATCAATAATGACTGAACTATTTTCAACTCTCTGAAGGATCTGATTATTTATAGACTTCTGAAGCCAATAGGAAGCATCCACTTGGACAGTTCTTAACTATTACTTGGTCCTATCTGGCATCTTCTTCAAGTAAACAACAGAAAAAAAAAAAAAATGGTCACTTTTCTTGAAATAATAAGGACACTGATAAAACTATCTCCAAAGTACTTGCTAGTACTTGGAAATGAGAATTAGTGTATATCAAATACCACATGCTTAGGAAAAAACTGTCATTGCTAAATTTCCGTCACTTCCCTCAACTACTCTCTCAGTTCCTGCGAGAATATTCCTGAATTTCCAGGGCAATGATGTCCTGTTTCTGGGTGACCCAGTGACATGAGAGAAGCACTGATGCACTGACTGACCTTGTACCATATGTACAGGATATTGCCCTGGTCTCTCCGTTGCTGTCAGGAATGTGATCATAAATTAGTAACAATAACTGTCATGGTACGCTTCAGCTGCTGCCTTTTTCACGTGTACTTGAAGGAACAACACCGGGCACATGTGCAGCAGGTTTTGCCTCCTCCAAAACAAGGCAGGGCAGGGATTTCTGGGGTGCCCCTTTTAGTTTGACAGGTTTCTTCAAAAGTGATTGAGCTCCACTTTTCCATTTAGGTTCCCTCCACTTATGAAGTGTCATCCGACATATGTTTGATAGCAGCACAGTGTGGGACTGATGCAAAGGAGATGAGCTACAGGAAAGGTTAAGGAAAAAAAATCTTCTATTTACCAGACAACAATTGATATTCCTCCATTCTGACATGTTTTGATGGTAGATGGCTTAAGAGGAAGGCAGGAAGCCAACAGTTGACTTGCAGAACCTAGCAATGAGTTAGGGCTTGGAGGGAATGTGTCCTGCCTTTGGAACAGCTGACTTAGTTAGGAGTTTTTAAAAGTGTGTCTGCACTATAGCCAGACCTTGGGCAGTGACAGTGTGATGAAATTGTTGGCATTCTTTGTGACTTGCGCATGTATTATGAGTAGAATTTTTAAACTTCACTCTGTGAGGGGTCTGTAGAGATAAAAAAGGGGAATCAATAATTAGGGAAAGGGATACATCAGGGTATGAAGATGCTTGCTGTGGAAGAAGCGCTGCACTCTTGTAGGAAGCTCATTAACCTCTGAAAATGTGGGTTTGGTCCCTCTTGCTGCTCTTCCTGATTTTAGCCAGAGGTTTGGGTTTCCTCTGTAGTCAGTGACCAAGAAAGCACTTCAGCAGTTGCTGCTTGGTAAGGCAACCTCTCTGGCTTTCCACAAATTTGACTCAAAAGTTATAACTTCAGATTGTTTATGGTGGTGAGCATGTTTCTACCCTTTATGTCTTTGGGAGGCACCAAAATTCTATCCTGCTGCCATTTTACTCTTATTCTTTTCAGTTGTAACGATGGCAAGGAACTTGACAGTTCCTTCTCAATAAAACGCTGCCACTGAACAGGACAGTGAATGAGGAGACTTAGAATCCTAGAATTATAGAGCAGCCTGAGTTGGAAGGGACACACAATGATCATCAAGTACAACTCCTGGCCCTGCACAGGCCAACCCCAAAAATCACACCACGCTCCTGAAAGTATAGTCCAAATGCTTCTTGTACTCAAGACAGGCTTGATACTGTCTTGACCACTTCCCTGGGGAGCCTGTTCCAGTGTCCAAACACCCTCTGAGGGAAAAATTTTTTGCTAATATCCAGCCTAACTCCCCTGACACAACTTCAGGCCATTCCCTGGGTCCTGTCCCTGGTCACCACAGATCAGCATTCAGTGCCTGCCCCTCCTCTTCCCCTCATGAGGAAGCTGCAGAGCTGCACTGAGGTCTCCCCTCAGCCTCCTCTTCTCCAGCTGAACTGACCAAGTGCCCTCAGCTGCTCCTCATATGACTTCTCCTTAAGGGCCTTCACCATCTTTGTGGCCGTCCTTTGCACACTCTCTAATAGTTTAATGTCATTTTTACATTGTGATGCCCAAAACTGCACACAATGTTCCAGATGAGGCCGCCCCAGCCCAGAGCAGAGCAGGACAATCCCTCCCTGGCCCGGCCATGCTGGGCCTGGTGCCCCCCAGGATAGGGATGTCCCTCCTGGCTCCAGGGCACTGCTGGCTCATGTCCAACTGGCCATCAACCAGGACCCCCAGGTCCCTTTCCACATCAAGGTTGTCCAGTGTATCTTTCCCCAGTCTGTCCATATATCCAGGGTTGCCTCATCCCAGGTACAGCACACAATACTGTTTTTCTTGATCGCTCACTTCCACCCCATTTTGGGTATGTCTTTTACTCAAGAGTTTACTGAGGTTCTTGAGAGATCACTCATGACTGCCAAAACACCGAATGCCCATATGAACTATGTCTGGACCTGAGCGTATCCAAGCAGCCCAAAGGCTGTAACTTGGAGAAAATAATGAAAACAGAACCTTTTGGACACTGGACAAAAAGGCACAGAAGCGACGCCTCTGTCCAGATTCAAATGCCATACACTAAGGTGAATAAAGGATTAGACCCAAAGCCAGGCAAAAGCCTCGTTCAGACCTTAATTGGAGTTGTACTAGTACTCCTTAGGGTTGGTATCACACAGCACTGGGAGTTCCTTTAGCATGCTGCACCAGGGACTCAGAAACAATTAGTCCCTAAATTTGATAAGAGCTCCCCTCAGCCCTGCTCTGAGTAAGCTCTTCCATGACTTTCACAAGCCGCTGAGGCTCCTGTGGCAATGTGATTGATGCCCAAGGGGCTTTTCCAAAATGAGGGTGGGGTGGGAAGCCTTCTGGATGTGAAACCGCAGGCCACCCTGTGGTTTGAAAAGAGGCACTGAAAGAGCTGCCAGCATCTGCCAGGTGGTGGGAAGGGATGGCAGGAGGAGACAGGGGGAAGCATGCTGTGAGGGCAAGAAGCCTACTGCTCCAACAACACATATGGTGGTCAGCAAGCACCTCCACAGCCACTGGGATATTTCATCAGTTTCCTTGGGTGGCAAAGAGGTTTTTTGGGGTCTGCTGTGTGTCTTGAGGTCATGCTGTTACTATCATTTCTTCTTTCCTCAGCATTACAGCTAGTCCTGTCAGTCCTTGTGATGCCTTAGATCTCTGAATGTTTCATGACCAGGCCTTGAAATCAACTTCACTCAGGCATTTACAGGAACATTCGCAAGTTCATTTATTTGTCAAACTGCAGTTTCAAATTGTTAGCAGATTGGTGTCTCCAGCCCACTGCCATTCCAAAGACAAAAAACAACAAAAAAAGGAATAGAGAACTTAGGAAAAGTCCAAATATTTTCATTCAACTTTGTTTTATAATGAAGCATTTTGGGCTAATGTTCTGCTTCAGCATGTAATTAAATGTGAGTTCTCTGAAGCAGAAATTCCACCTTATCCCTAACTTAAAACATCTGATCCTGAATGAAATTCTGCAGGCAACCAAGGCTAGTGTGTGTGCAGAAAAGTGGAGGAAGCAGGTTTTTAGAAAAAGCAAAGCATCTAAACATGATTATTAAAAGGAAAGATAAGAAAAAGCATGCTAGTTATTGCCAGGCTCTAGGTGTACCTCTGCTGATGGCTGCTTTGCTTTTTTGAGCAGGTTTTGCCTTTGAGTACAGCTTCTGGATTTTCCATGCATCTGCATTTGGAGGGGAACTGGCGTTACCTCTGTTCATCCCATTGCTGAAAATGGGACAGGAAAGACCCATTTCACACCACAGGACAGCTGCAATCAGATACGGAACCAGGTCACCAAGGCATCACTTTCCACTCTCACCACTGGCCACATTTCATCACTGAGTCTGAAAGAATTTGGCTGCACAGCCCTTGTGGCATCCACTTGAGGCAGGAGGCTCCAGCCCTGCACAGTGTGCCCATGCCTTTGTAAATGTGGTGAGCCACCCCTCAGACTCTTACAGCAGATATTGTTAAAAAGTCTGAAATGTAAAGTACTTTATTGTGAAATCTCTGCAATTTAGAGAGTTATTCTATTTGGTGTTGCTAGAGCTCTCACTGTGATATACTTTAGAATAATGAGACATCAATTCCCAGTCAAGAGGCTATTTAAAAACACTCCTAATTTGGTGGGTTGTGCAGATGCATTAGTTCATTCAACACAACTTTTCCCATTTATGCTGGTGGTGGGACAGGTGTTGTGCCTCCTGTCTTTGAGATTCTCTCTTTCTTTCTAGGAATAACTGGTGTATTAGGCATACTTTTTTATCAACTGAGCTTTAGTGTTGAGAATCAGACTGCATAGGTAAACATCCAAAGGAGACAGGGGGTTGTTTGGAAATTAGATGGATCAAAAAAACCTGTTGAACACTGGATGTTTCAAAAATATTAGGTCCTTTTGGCTTCACCCAGAGTGAAGGAGGGCCAAGCCCCGTGGCATTCAGTGATGCCTGCAGGACCACAGCTTGGTCAGTAACATTTCTGCTCTAGTTTCCTTGCTGCATGGAAAACACTACAGGGAAGAAAGCTTTTCCCCTTCCTCTTCACTCCTAACCCATCCAGACCTGTAGTGAGAGAGGATCTGACCATTTCTTTAGTATTAAATGGATGCTACCAGGATCCTGGTCAGTGGCCAGGAAAACACAAAACAACAGAGGCTTTGTACAGACAAGAGACTGAGTTCCACCAGGAACAGAAAAGCAGCTGCTGATGGGACAGCATCTTTTTTTTTTTGTTTTTTTTGTTTTTGTTTTGTTTTTTTTTTTTTGTTTTTTTGTTTTTTTGTTTTTTTTTGTTTTGACAGCATCAGAATTTTTGTTCCTGCATAAGACTGTCCAGCTAACTGTGCAAAATATAAATTTGATAGCCAGATATGGATCAAACAAAACCCACAGCAGAATCCCACTTTGCAGCAGCATCCCTAGATGCCAATGGCAGAATGGGTAAAGAGAGCAGCCATATCTTGAGCTGCAGGGTGATGAGAAGTGCTTATGGTTGCTGCCAAGCTGCATCTGCTCTGCCGTGAAAGGAGGCTTTCATCTCTATGCCTAGTGGTCAGGAAAAAAAAAAAGCTTCACTGCTTTTGCCAGAAAGATCACCTTCTGTGGTCCCCTGTGTGAAACAGTGGTGGATGTGGTAGCTTTTATTGTTCATGGTGAAAAACTAAATTCCTCTAAGTGGGTTATTTTTGGTGTGTTTTAATTTTGTAAACAGTGTTCCACCCCAGTATCCCAAGAGCACGAGCAGCCACTGATGAATGAGTAAAAGTGTCTCAATTATACGCATGATGAATTGAATTCCAGTATGTTTTACAAAAATTTCCCTTCTGCAAGGATGGGGTGGTGGTGTTCTAATGGATGGGGGTTTTAAGAAAAGCTGGAGGTTTGAAAAAAGCAAGTGAGATCTGTTAGGCCTTGGAGAAATGTTGAGCTACAAGGACTAAGAATGCAGGTGGAGGAGAAATGCATTTAGGTTCTTTTAGATGAACCAATGTGTCTTTGCAGTGGACCCTAAGAACTGAGGGGGGGGGAGAATGGAGAAGGGCCCAAACATCCCAGGTGTACAGAGATCATACAGTTGTAGGATAGACTAGGAATTCAATTACGGATCGAGGGGAAGATGCTCATGCTCCTATTTGCTCTGTCTGAGAATCTCTTGGGTGGATTTGATTGTAGAAGAGCACCCCAAAAAATCTCTTAATGTCAGGACCAGAAGAGATGGAAACCTTTCAAGAGAAGCACAGGTCTGCTCTTGAGTCAGCAAACAGAGCAGGGAAGCATCCAGGTGGAGCATTTTGTGGACAGCTGGTTCCTCTGGAGTGGTGACGTTAACTATGACCTTGCTAAGTGGTCCACCAAAAGCGATTTCTGGAGTGGGTTGGGGTGTGACTGCTGGAAACTGTCATGCTCTGTCCACACTGGTGGATGTGCACATGAGCAAGAATGTCCTGTTCCTGCCATGAGTCATTCAGCTGAGGGCTCTACATCTGAAAAAATCAGGTCCCAGTGCTTTAATATGGTGGTGTGAATTTGGAAGCATCTTAAACATCAAGTCATCTCTGAAATGATGGCTTTGCTGGGTAAAGACCTCAGTTGTTCTGCTGGGACAAAAGAACATTTGTGAACTTCCGTAGGACTCTGAGTTTTGCACAGGAAAACAGAGATGCAGAACAGAGTTCTGCTGCAAATTCATATCATGCTTTCATTCCACCTAAGCCCCTGGGAACACAAGGGAGTTTACACTGTTCTGTCAGGAGCCCGCGACCCAGTGAACAACAACAGCTGGACGTGTTGAGGCTGATGTCAGCTTCTGGATCGTCTCCTTTGGCAGCCTGAGTCACTGCTCTCAAAATGATCCTGTGCACCATGTGGGTGGAGTATGGGACACTCGGGACTGCAAGGTAAAACTGTTCCTGGATGGTCCTGGTTCTGTGTCAGAGGCCTCACTGTTTTGTGAGGCCTTTCCTCCCTGCAAGCCTGGGTGGTATGAGTGAGAAGGTTTTTCTCATCTCAGCAATCAGATTTATGTCTTCACCCTATCCATATGTCATGCCACAGCCCCTTAGATAACCCCTGTGCTTACAGGTTTCAATCCACCTTCAGATTTGGCCCCTTGACCACCATAGGAGGGCAAAAAAAGAAATGTCAGGCATAGCATGGATTGAATGACATGTGAGACCCAAAAAGTCACATTTGGCAGGGCTGGGGCCCGGATTGGAGTCTTGGACTATAGCTCACAGCTTGCTGAACTACTTTTATACTCCATTGTGAAGGTGAATCACGCTAAAAAAACCCATATAGCAAGTTCTGGAGAGTTCTTCCCACTCAGGAAGGTTCTAGGCCACTGTTTCTTTTTTCAAGTGCCATAACCTTGCTGTCCCTGGTGGGACAGCACATAAACAGGATCACAAGATGCTCTGCTCAGCTTATGGTCGGTCAGCTTTAAAGAAAAGCTGGACCTAAAGTGCTTGGTGAACACATTTGTTTTTTTTGGTTGAGATGTTCACAAGAGGCCCACAGAGCTGCTCAGGAAAGGAGGATGAGCTCAGCAGAGAGGTGGATGGGCTCTGAGGCTCAGCACAAGTTCAGAAGGCTTTGTGTAGACTCGCTGTGTGCAGCTCCAAGGCAGCCTCTGCTCTCCCTTCAGAGGTGCAATGGGCCAGTGGCTACAGCAGGCAGTGCCAGCTGAGATGTGCACAGTCTGCAAAAACATCTTCAAAGCATCTCGCTCCTTGCCATTACCAAAAAAAAAAAAAAAAAAAAAAAAAAAAAAANATGCAAAAAATCATGCATTTGTGAAAGACCCTTACCAAGTATTTATTTACCATGTAAAATTGGTAAAAGGCTGCTTTATTTTTTTTTTTTTTGTTTTGCCCATCCCTCTATCCACTCCTTGTAGCAGACATTGTATATCAATTGGTTATTCTTCTCACCTTTTTCTTTTTCCTCATATTTTATTGTGGCCAGGGGGGTGATGAAGGAGGGGGAGTTTTTGCTATTGTTGCAAGGAAGATTCTGGAATCTGTGAACACAAAGTATTAGTATTTTAAATAATGAGAAAAAATTCCACATGGAAAGCTCATCTGGCTGTGGCAGTTTGTGACTGAATGAGAGAAAAGTGCCCTAGAAGCTATTCATTAGGAATTCACTGGAAGCTCTCAAACAAGCCTGGCAGAAGCTGAAATTGAAGTGGTCTCTGACCTAATTTTCTTCTGCATGAAACATCTGCATCAAGGCACTCTTTGATGTATTCCACTTGGCTCTGTCTACAGTATTGTATCACATGGCTTCAGCGTTGCCTCAGTTTTAAAAGACATTTCCAGCCTGTAGAAGGTAATGTGATGTTACTGTTACCCAAACTAATCACTCAATGTGCTCCCAAAATAGAAACAATAGAGGTTCAGACAACGGTGTCTGCTTTACAGTCGTTGTTGCTGCCTAAGCTCACGGTTTAAAAAACCCAGATCTGTGATATTCATCTCATGTAATTCATCAACACCAGGAAGGGGAGGGAGAGGGGGGAACTGTGAGCCTTCTGTGTAATAGTATGTCAGAGGACACAATGCTTTACATGTGTGAGCTCTGCATTCCTCGCTGCTCCAGCCATGCAGTTAGTTCAGCACATTGAAAACAAAAACAGGGAAATGTTGGAGGCCGTTATCATAAAACCTCAACAGAAGGAGCTCCTGGTTTTCATTTTGCTGTTTGTTCTCTGCTGATTGACACCCAAAGCTCACGGTGAAAGAAATGTGAGCATGTTTGTGTAGATGCGTGGATGATGTGTGATGTATTTTGAATATATATTTTTTCCTCTCCTTTTCTTGTCTGCACCACAGTACACATTTCAGATCCTCTCTCAAGCTCTTCTCCAAGTGGCATATAAAAACATAGCTGCACAAAGATATTTCTAAATATGTGCACACATACATTTTACACATATCTACACAGACAAATGATATAAGAAATTTTTAGGGTCACTTCTTTACTTCGAATGAATAGATCTTAGGCTTCTCCAGAAAGGTTTTCTGCTCAGTCTTACCTAATGGCATGCTGCTGTTTCCCCAGCCTTGCTTGTATTATGTGAATAACTGTGGTGTCTTTTGTATTCCACCCCCTGAAGAAGAATCCTTTGAAATTCTAAATGACTGTGCTGCAGATTTTAATGTCTGTCTCTTAGAAATAGCCAAGCATTACCCACTCATGGAGCAAGATGCAGCAAGCCTTTTGAAAGTTATTCAGACTGCTTCCTCAGCCTCATGAGTGTGTGAGTGTGTGTGTATACATGTGCTACTTAATTCTCTGAATGTATGGCAGGAATACATTATTTCCCTGTGAATCACTTTCTCTCTCCTCCTGTCCATCTACTCCACCCCCCAGATCTCTCCTACTTTTGTTGACATGGGAGAAATAAAGCTAACTGTCTGGGGAGCTTGTACAGGTCTTGTGGGTACAGCGTGAGATGAGTTGGTAGCTCCTCAGTATGGTTCCTTGCAGAGATCAGAAAGAAAAGGCAGCCCTACTGCTACTAATTAGATGCCTCCAGGGTAATCACAGCAGAAAAGTCACGGCCCAGAAGCCTCAAAATAGCCTGCTCCCTGGGGTTATTTTCCCAAGTTCGGGCTGAAATACATCAGGAAGGCAGAGTGGAAGGAAACAGAGCCCCACTTCTGTCTGGCTTTGCAGCTGGCACATACCTGTGTCCTCTGCATGGTGCTTCTCCTTTAAGACCACGTTTCTTTGCCTCACTGATGTGTGGAGGACTTGTATTTGGTAGCAATGGGTATAATTAATTCCTTATACAAACAGCTGCTCCATCCTGTTGAAATAATGCGTTTTGCTGCGCTAGGAGCTGTGCGCACTATGACAGCCAGATCCAGCTCTGGAGGACTTCCCCACGAGTGCTGTGTCCTGAGACGAGGGGGACAGGCAGGGAGAGGTGAAGGGATGCATCCCAAGGTCACGCTGCAGTAGCCAGGAAGCAAACTCCACCTCATCTCCTGACAGCCAAACTGTGGCACTTTGAGGTGGGAACACCCTGTCTCATCTTCTGCAGAAAAGCACCAGGCCAGTCCTTGGTGCCTGTTGCCAGCAATAAATCTCCTTGAACTAATTTTGTAAAGGACAAAACCAACACCATGCACAAAAAAAAAAAAGAAAAAAAAAAGGATAAGAAAGAAATCCACAAAAGACCCTTCGCATGTCTGTTGTTCCTGGAAGGGCAGCAAGAAGCAGGGCAGCCCTCTCCCACTACATTCTCAGATTATAGCCCCCACAAAGTCTTATTTCAGAGAGCATATTTAAATAAGAAAAGACAAGATCTTCCAGCAAGCACTGGGGTTGATCTACACTTCTGCATGGACGTAGTTGGCTGTGGATGGTGCCTGGCAGAAGCTTATCATGCCCACTCTAAAAATAACAATCTCCAGTGGGCAAGATCTGCTCACTCAGACCCAGACTTGGTTCTCAAACAGTGGCATGACATTCAAAAGTGTCTGAGAGAGTCTTTGGCAGGTGTGTGATGCTGAATAATCCAGAGAGGTCATGGTAGCAGGGCTTGAAGCAAGTAGCTCCTGCCCAGGGAGAAGCCAGTTTTTTCCCCCAAGTCTGGGAGAAGTGGAGGGATGGGGTTTGCCTTCTGGTTTTTCTTTTCTTTTCTTTTCTTTTTTTTTCTTCACAGAACACTCCCTTCTACCCCTTTTTCTGTCCCCCAACCCTTGCCTTTTCTCTGGATTTTATGGTGGTGCCAGAGACCTGCCTGGTGTGGGGGGATAATCAGGCCTTCCAAATGCACCCCACCCAGCCCCAGGTCCTTAATTAAAGCCATTGTTGTTTCTAGCTGGTTGACCTGAGCTCTGGAGACCCCTGTTTTGCAGAAAGCTCTTCACCAGCATGATGCTTCCTCTTTACCCACCCCCTTACATCTGAAGCCTGGAAGACAAGCTGGGTTTTGTCTATTCATTTGGCAGATGGTTAGATTCAGATCTTACAGGAACATAGTGCTAGAAATGGAGTGTGTGTATGTTTGTGCTTGTGTGTGGTGAGGAAAGGATCCCAGATCATTTTCTTCCTCTGTGGCCTTATAACTGCTAGCAGTTTCACACAATCTCTGGTAGGTAGCAAAAATAAAAAAAGCTGCCTCCCCCTTCTCTTTTTAATTTCTCCCCCAAGTCTGTGCTGTATATACCAGCAGTGTGGTCTAGGCCAATGCTGAACATTTGTGCCTTGGACAATAGCACAGCCTGGCCTGACTATTATCAGCTGCTGTTTTCTGGTTAGCTTTCCTTTTATTCAAGTGCACAATGCAAGCCTTTATCACCCTTCAGTCATAGTGACTCTTGAGGAATACATCTGGTTTTCTCTTTCAGCAGCTCTGAAAAGGTCAGTCTGTTCATTTCTTATTCGCAGGACACCACATTTTTTTCTGAGCTGGAAAGACAGGCCTACACCTTTTCATTCCGTCTCGTACATAATTAGACATGGTGTCGCTCTAGAAACCTACCCTTGAAATCCTCCTGAGTAACTCTTTCAGAGACAGAGGAGACGCGGCAAGGGAGCGAGTGAGCGGGG
>VZTE01002405.1:438372-472568 GCA_013397775.1 Eulacestoma nigropectus
GGGGACGGGGGGGGACGACCATTTCCATCCGGTCTTAAATCTCTTTGTGTGGTCACAAAAGCACTTCCCCAGCATTGCCAGCCTGGCTTTTCCCTCTTCTTCTCCTTCTTCTCCCTCTCCTTTTCTTTCCCCCACCCCCCTTTTCCCTTCCTAGTGCTAGCTGGTGCTTTACGAACATAGGGGGAAAAAAAAGCCCTCAGATTATTTGAGCAAGCAAGGTTGCAATCGTTTTCCTTTCCACAACATCCCACATTCTTCAGGCAGGCTGTAACACAATAACAAGTGTGCCCAAGAGGACAGAGCATACAGCAGCTGGTGTCTGACAAATTATCCCACTCCAGACAGGCAAATGGTGACTTGAGCTCCAGCCATCCAAGGGATGTGTGTTTTGGTTTCCCTCTCCGTGCTGGGTAGGGTGGGCCAAATCCTCTTGGGGTGGGAATAAGTGCTGCCTCCTTGGAGCCAGAGGGTCTCATCTTTGGTGGAGGTCATTTTCCCCTTCCCACATGCTGCTTGTGCATTCCAGTGTGAGGAGCACCAGGCAACGCTGTCACCACACCCTCCGTGCTGAGGAGAAAAACAGTCTGAGAGCTTGGACAGTTCTTCTCCCGAGCAGTGACTGCCAATATCACCTGATTTTCTTTGTGCCTGCGCTATTTTTACACGTGTTCGTGGTGACGTGGTTGCAATCCATCAGTGCAGTTTCCCTAGGTTGAAATTCTCCCCTCTCTCATCCTTGGCAAACACCACAGGACTCGCATACTCAGTTCTTCCCAAGCAGGGGCAATCCCTGCAGTTGAGACCTCTTAAATTAAGTATGAATCTAGAAATCACAGTCACCAGGAATTTTCTTTTTTTTTCTGTTAGGAATTTCTCCTAGCCAGATGTGAATATATCTCAGATCCAAACCATCACCAGCTTGCTGTGGTGCTCTCAAGGAGAGCAGGAGAGAGACTTGCACAAAGCCAGAGCAGCATCAAAGTGGCTGATGAATGTGAGTGCAGAGACATCTCATTTCTACTCCAAAAATCCCTGGGAAATCTCTTCCTGCACACCTCAGCCCAGAGACATTGCCTTGCCCAAAGGAGTACACAGCAGAGTGAAAGGACAAAAATGAGCTTGAACGAGGGAAATTAATTTGCTACTACACTACATGAGCTAGCTGTGAGACTAGGAACAGACCTTCCTCTTCCTGCCTCTATTTATTGAGTTGCTGGACCATATCTTCTCTAATGGACAGGCCCCCTAGTTCACTTCACATAGAGGACTGGATCTACGGTTCCAGACTGGCAGATGTGCTTAAACAGCCACCTTTCTTATTTAAGTGAGTTTCATATTTTAAAGCAAAGGACAGGCTAAAGACAGAGAGAATTTATTTTCTGGTATTAAATTTCTTGATTGGTTTAGAACTATATATATTTTATACATATATATACACATAATTAAAGCCTTCCAAGACTTTTCAAGATTTACAGTCCTTTAGCAGTAAATAATAGCTTTAGGACACAGAAGGAATATTTGAAATCTTTATTAAATTTTCTATATGATAGCTTCTCCTACTAATACAGGCAGACTTTGGAGTTTATCGTAGTTTCTATCAAGAATCCTGATTTTCAGGGGTTTAGAACAATGTGGTCTTAAAACCTACCCACAGCTAAAACACATTTTTGGTCTTATCACACCAGGCTTACAGTAAATTGGAATAGAAATTAGAAAAGTGCAAGAATAGTTATGTCATTTCTGGTTACTTCTTGTAGAAAGCCATAAAAGTTCAGAGTCTTGGCCAGCTGCAAAAGATAATGTTGCTTTCATCTCAGCATTGCCTATCCGACAATTTATGTTTTTTCATGATGCTGACTTATCACTGCCTGCACATGGGAAACCACAACGTGGAAAGAAAGAGACCTGGACCCTGGCTGGAAGCCTGGGGTGCAGTCACCCTCCCCATGCTCTTCTGTCCTGAGAAAAGATGGAAAGCAGGTCTTCCTTGAAAAGACACCTCCCTCTGTAACATCCTGTGGCAGCAAGCCTCTCAAGTTTTACATAGAATTCAGCCATTTAACTGTTTGCTGTTTTAGTCTTTTACCAGCACTGATTTCTCTTTGATTTGTGTTTTTAGGATGAAGCAAGCTGTGGTGATTCCCTGTAATAGAATATAAAACTACAAAAACCTTATAATTTTTTTTTTAATTTTTTAAGTTTTTTTTTTTAGTTTTTTAGTGTTTTTAGTTTTTTAGATTTTTGGACCAATGGCAGTATCTGTCTCCAGGTGCAGCTGTAACAGAAATTACAACAAATGTAAGAAATTACAAGACACACCGGTAGAAGCTGATTTAACCACGCATCTCCAAAAGCAATGGATTATTAACATACCTGCCTATCAATAAAATATTGATGTAATTGCTTAAACCTTTATTAAAAAAACCCTCACAATATCTGTTGATGATTTTGCATTACAATTGTTCTCAATTTCGAGGATGTTGCTGTGACCAGCTTGGAAGATGCCATTAAAATTTTTGAAAAATAACAGCTGTTTTTGTGGTGGTCAAACATGTAAGACCGAAAAAGATGCATTTCCATGAGGAGGGGGAGTTTTTTGAGGCTTTGCTAGTCTCAGGACATAAGCAAAAGAAAGTTTATAGCTTCCAATTAACTCTTCTGTCAGAGATGGTCTAACAAATGCATATCTGATTTGGCTCAGAGAAGTTGTTCTTAGCTTTGAAGTGTTTCAAACATAAAGAAAAGTTCTAATAGTGGAAAGATTTTCTGATTTTTTCCAACTGCACCTGGCTTGTCTATTTAAACAGATGACTACAATGGTAAATGTTGTCTACAGTGAGGTCAGTTTGATACTTCTGGAACCCTTTATTCAAAAAGACTGCTTTTCCTAAGTAATTTCTAGATTTCATTTCAGCTGGAGATGGGTAATTTCAAACCTGCCAGCATGTCTTAGCAAATGTGAAGTCCCAGTTTTCCACCAGGTCTTCTACGTAGACAGTCGAGTTTATTCAGACATGGGCACTGTATTTCCCCTGGCAACCTTAAACAGTTGTAGGCATTTCTGGCTTGGCCGTTGCTTGAGCAAGCCTCACTTGTGGGTGAATAGCCACAGCTATGAGGCAGAGGTACTTGCCTGAAGCACTCTTTGTGTTTCAGAGAACCCTCTCTTCCTGTAAGAAGCCTTGGAGAGCTTTTGAGCATCCTTGCTCCCAATATTGCAGAAGTTAGAGTCTTGTCTCTGCCTGTCTCTCTGCGTGAATGTGCTGGGAAAATGCATGTAAAAGTAGGAAGGTATATGCATTTCCATGTGCAGTGTGTGAATAGGAGAGCTATTGACTAGCTGGGCAATTTCGTCTTGAAATTTAGGCTGACTTCAAGCAGGGACAGTGAAATCCTCATTTTGCTGGAGGCCACTTTTTGCTCCTGCTGTCCCTTTTGCGCATCCCTCAGTGGAAGAGTTTCACCTTCCTCCTCCTGCCTATCCCTGCCCTCAAAATAATGTGTGCATGGAAATGTGACATGAGGTTACAGGCTACACCCAACCCTCCAGCTGTAAATTCCACAGCTTGATATGACAGCAGCAAAAGTGTTTTCTGTTGTTTTAACCTATTTTACTTCCCATTCTTAAAGTCCTGGTGAGACTGATGCTGAAGTATTTTATTTTCTTTTTTTCCCCTCTCCAGATTATTCATGTGTTACCATTGTAAATGCTGCTGGATTGCTAATTAAATGCTATTTAGAGTTAGAGATGAATGGGAGTTTTGTATAATTTTTTCTTTTAAACACCAACATTTTTCAAGTATGTTCACAATCAGAAATCTATCTTCATAATTTGATTCAGAGGAGATGGCAACAAAAGAATTATCTACAGAGTAGTTCTCAATAATTCATCATTCTGTAAATGTGCAGAGCCATCACCTATGTTTAAAGATATGATTTTTTTTTTTCCTTTCATTGGAATCATATATATGTGTACCCACTGTTAAGCCTACCTGCCACTCGGGTGGCCAGGTGAAGTTCAAGGTCCATATGCGCATGGGGATTTAGAAAATGTTTTCTCTGTCCACCAAAGGCCATAAAGTTCACAAAACCTCTGACTAGTCTATGGGAAAGCAAAACATCAGGTCCAGTCCTGGCATGTCTTGAAAACCTTTCTGCTGTCCCAATGAACAGGACAGCAGAGGTGACACTTTTGTGGTGCATCAACAGAAGAATGCTACATTTTGGGGCTGAACTCGTGCAGTCCTGTGTACTCCAGAAGATCCCAGTATCAGGGACTACAGCAGTCTTTCTAGTTTTTCCTCAGTGACTGTACTCAGAATATGAACGACGAATTTCACAGTGTTTGGGCCTTTTTTTTTTTTTTTTTTTTTTCAGGAAACTTCCAGGTCCGCCACTGTGTGGCAAAAGATGATGAAGTGAGCCTTCGCTGGTTGTGATCACAGGAGGAAGGGCTTGAAAACCCAGGATGCGAATCAAAAGCAGCCAGTTTGTTATTTCACTGTCACTGGAGGCTTGATTCATGACACTGTACCACTTGATGACAACAGTGGTGGCCTCTTCCACTCCTCTGTGTGTATCACCCCCGCGCTGCATTTTGCTACTAGCTGGAATCCTAAATCTTGTCAAGGCAGGAGATATCTCTTGTGTACATATGTGTGTGGTGCCTAGCAAACAGGACCCCTGCAGAGAGCTCCAGCAGCACTGTTCTGCAGATGTTATTAGCAGCTCACTATGACAAAACATAAAGGGCTGATCTTGCATCTAGGGACGAGCTCAGATCACATTTCTTCACTCAAAACACCTCTGAAGCTCCAGGGTGTTGAAAATCCAGGCTCAGCAATACACAGGATGTCCTTTACACCTGGAAAATCCCAGGCTGATGTTGAAACATCTCTTCCCTAGCTGGTGTTTCTACGAGGTGCAGGTAACAATGCTACAGGCTGTGAAGATGTCAGCAAGAAGCGACCAGAAACTCAGGGTGTGGGTTTTTGTACTCAGAGGGTATAAGTTAAACACTTCTTGTTGCTTCTTTACAGTTCCTTATGTGTTAATCCAGCCATCCCCTATCGGTCTGTGAGGGGGGGCTACTCAAGTTCTTAGAGCTCAGCATCATTTGTTTTCCCCATTCCTTGTTCCTATCAGAGGGCAAACACTGCTGCTGTCACTTAGAAAAATAGGATTTTGCCTGCTGTGCTTGAGAAATCTTCAGTACCAGTCTGATTGTATAGATTCCAGGAACTCCTGTTGTAAGGCTGGGATTCAGCTGACTGATCTATAGCTGCAAAGGTTCACTGCTTTACTGCACCAGCATAAAATGGAAATGTTGTAACATTCCCATCTGTGAAGACTTGCCAAAACAGTTTAGTGTTTCAAAAGCTGCGTACTGAACGAAGACAAGATCTCGCTACAAGCTGTGGGAGCTGGGAGAGTTTATGAAGCAGAAAGTATGGGCTAAGGGAGAGATCAGACTGGTGATAGTTTACTGGCCTTGCAATTCTTTTAAGAGGCACTAATGGTAGTGGACTGCTACAGTCGAAGTAGACCCGGACTCATTTAAGGCAGTACCATGAAATTGGCTGCAATAAAATTATGCATTAAATGTGCATTATGTTTAATAAGACTGTATTGCACTCCCAATGTTTACTCTGTGCCCATTGAGGCTGATCCAATTTTCTAAAGTTCTCCAATTGGTTCGCTATCAGATTTTCAGCCAGAAGGTCAAATTTCACTTGCTCTTAGTACATGTCTCCATTACTTTGCTAAGGCATTTACACTCCATATTCATTACCTCTTCTTCTTTTTTATCTATCTCCGGTAACTTGACTGCTCCAAAATGCTCCCTGTAGGTGGCATGTTTGACACAAATGAGATCAGTCTTTAATAGATGTCAACTCAAGAACATACACATGTGTGAACACACACTTGCACAAAAGATGCAAAGAGAAGGGGTAGGGGGGAAGGCTATTTCCAGACCCGCATTGGAGGTAATTTTATGTTGCTTCACCCAAGGTGCATGAGTGACCTCTGTGAAATCATGGGTTTCGGATATGAAACTGAGAACGTAAGTAGAGAGGCTGGAATATATGTTTAGAGCAGTATGTGATCATGACTATACCAAACTGGGAGCTGGATCATTTTAATCAGAGGCAATGATAGTTTTAGTGTTCCAAAAAATACATTATTTCTCAACATCTCAGCAAACTCTGTCAGCGCTGAGCTCAATGTGGGTAGCACAGGCGAGGAACCAGCAGGCGAACTTTCTTAGGGCTTTGTGTTTCTCCATAAACGCTTTAGCAGGAAAATACAAGCCTTCTTGTATTCTGTCCTCCTCTGTCAGGAGATCATGTTGAGGGAATGCAGCGTGTCTAACAAGTCTCAGCCAATAACGTGGCATTCATCACTCCAAAACGGACTGTCCCTGTTAGCAAAGCTGGCTGGGCTGCCCAGAAGGAGCCATTGTCCGGGACACTTGGTCCTCTGCCTTGGCAGGGAGGTTTATGCCTAGCCTTCAGCTTGATTAGGTAGGGAAAATGCAGTGGAGGGCCTAAAAAGTCTTGCCAAAGCCTCAGATAATGGAGTGTTTGGACTGGCTGGCTGCAAGGTATGTCCACCCCGTGGTCACACACCACTCTGTCTGCAGGCCGGTGCAGATGTGCCCCTGTTTGCTATAAAGCTGTGTGCTGGCAGGTTGCTAGCTCTGCACACCCAAAACCTGCCCCAGAGTCTGCTGGAGAGCCTCCAGGGTGTGCTGGAGCATGGGAACCTGGACATGATGCCTTGGCCACCATGGGAGAGCAAAGTAACAGCACCTGGTGCTGTTCACAGTGCCCCTTCTCCAGGGGATGTCTTGGTACCACTGGGACTGCTCCACACCAGCTGGACACCTCTCCTCACCCGTGTCTCCAGAGGGGACCTCCCTGCATCACCCCAAAACTCATGGGGGCTAGAGCAGAGCACAGGGCATGGCCAACCTCCTACATCGCTTTTGCCCCTTTAGGTACAGACAGGGTGAAAATTGCTGCCACCTCTGTGCAGGCAGAGCCACATTTTGGTGTCACTCTTCTGCAGACTGCACAGTTGCTATGTGGAATTATCAGTCTGTAGGTTCAGGAGCATCATTTGCTGCTGGGAGAAACATTGATATTCATTTTGAGTTTAAAATGCCTTATTTTCTTAAGATTTTGAGCGTCTCACCTGTTTATGAAAGTGCTTTGGGTGTTGTGAGATGGATACCAAATCCAGTGATCTCCCAAAGGTATTGCTTTCAAAAATCCTCAGGGAAACTTTGCTACCCACCTCTCAAAAAGGGAATAACGTGTTTCCTGAACACCATCTTTCGCGTGTGGTGATCCTGATAGAACATGTACAAGGGTTTACACATGCAGCTCTGAGCATCAGCCCTCCTGCAGTGCTGTTGCTGCAGGTTCTGACTTGCCGCTGGTCGTGGGGAGGACCAAGAGGCTGAGCAGGAGATCTACCTGCCCCTGAGCCGCCCCAGCCTCTGCAGCATGTCTTCAGCCCATATGTGATACAAGTGGGTCCCCAGTCCCTTCAGATGGCCCAGAATAACCTTTGGCAGAGGGCTGGGGCAAACAGCTGAGGCGGCGGCTGCCTTGGCTAAATCTAAATCCATCTGCAGGCATGAGTCAGAGCCCTAAATCTATGTGCTTCTAGCCCCCACCTGCCTTGCACTTGTCCTTTCATTTTTCCTCCAACACTGAGCAGTGGGCCTGTTTTCTCCTGGCTCTCTGTCCAGGCTCTCATGCAGAGCTCATCTTATCTTGGTTGAGATATCACATTGCTGCAGAAAGTAGTGCTGCTGTCAGCTGACCCCATGCCTGTCCCAAAAGTCCCACCATGGAGGGATGGGGTCAGAGAGCCCTGAGGAAGAAAAGGGACAGCTGTTCCTTTGGCTGCACTGGGAATCCTGGAGGAGATGCATCCAGTTAAGGTTGCACCTCTCAAGAGGCTTCCCACTTCAGTCGAAGGGTCTTGGCCTCACTCAGATTTCCTCAGTGGACATTGTGTTTTGGATGTAGGTATTCCCCACTCAGGAGGATGTGTTCACACACACGTGTAATTATTTTGCTTGGCTTTTCCTCTGGGGTGCAGTTTTCTGCTTCAGCCCAGATGTTTGTGTTTGGTATTGATAAATTGAGGCTGAGGGGTTGAGGAAGGACTAAACCTCATTGGTGTCTGCTAGTCAGAGTCTTACAGAAAAAAGGGCACAGTTTTGATTTTGGTAAGTTGGATTAAATTGCTGAGAGCAACAAAGGCAGGCAGCCTCAGCTATCTGGTTTCCATGCATAGGAAAGAACAACCTAATCCTTTTCTCCCTGAAGTCAGCAGATGGGATCTCATTGAACCCAGTCTGCATTGTGTCAGGCTACAAATAAATGCTTCTTACTCTGGCATTACATTTCTTTGTTATTATTACCATTATTATTATTATTATCATTAAATATTATTAAATATTATTATTGGTGCAATCTTTGAATTTTTTTCTTTCCTTTGTCTTTTTCTGATTTACTTTTGCACCATTGTGTTCCACCAGAAGAGTGGGCTGTGGAACATGTTTGCATGATGAGAGATGGTCCATGCTATTATATTCCATGATTTACGTATCATTTTATAATTTACCTATAGTTGGTAGAAGGCCAGTGTAGTCATGAAAGCACAGTTGATATACACTTTTGATTAAAACTCCTTTATCAAATAATAGTTGCTCACATGAAAAAGAAAAGGTTAAAGGATCTGGCCTCCTTTATATCGAGTATAGATTTGGATCTCAATGATTTGTGGTTTGGGGCTATTTTTTAAAATAATATATATAATTTGTCACAATCATGCCAGTCAACCTTAAATTCTTCCATGGTCCTGTGCAGGAGAAAATAAATGTTAACTCCATGAAAAAAAAGTTCCTTGTGACTTGCATGGAGCCAGATTTACTGTAGGAACCCACAATGTCCTTCAGTGCAACCATCAAAGCAGAGGGAGTAAGACACCAAGACATACAGCCCTCAGTTCAAAGGACAATAAAGCCCTGTTTCAGCACAGCACAAGCACAGTCATTTCAACCTGAGTCAGTGTGAGGCTGTAATCCAGGAAGGTGCTTACACACATGCCTGCCTGTAAATAAATGCTTAATCCCATTGGAATCAACTGGGCCCCAGCTCAGCTTGAGCTTTCTTTGCTGTGCTGAACTTAAACGTATGCAGTGAAGGGAAAATTGCTCACAGCACCCTCATCTTTAACAAGCGTGATGGAAAAAGTTTGCAGTGAAATCAGCAGGATTTCGGCTAATGTGATTAAGTGCCTTTTGGAATCCAGATTTCTGCAAACCCAGGCCTGTGGATGCTGTTCAAAGCCTGCTGAGGGCAATGGGTGCTGGACCAGACCCTGAATGCAACTGAGTTTTCTCACACTCCTGCAACTTCAAAAAAAAAAAAAAAAAAAAAAACTGAAAAGATTTGAGAAGGAAAGGGTAATCAAGGGTGTGTTTTATTGCTTCACCACCTTTCAGAAAAACAGCTGCTGAATGAAACAAATGAGGTTATGAGAAAGTAGCTGGTTCCAAACTGATTGTTTTATTTCTCTTCTCCAAACAACCTGCAGGCTGCTAGCTCTGGTTTCTGCTCTCCCCAGAACTAACTGAGATCAGCAGGCTGAGGATCATGTGAAGAGCAGAGATTATGCAGGAATAAGCTGTTCTCTCACTCCTTCCAGCCCTGCTCTTTTCTGTGTTCCTTGCTGAAATATAAGGTTCCTTCTCCTTGTGTTTAAAGGGAAGGATCTTTGTGTCTGATTAAAACTAAATAGAAACTGGAGGACTAGATGTTGTCTGTGGCTCATACCCATATGTCCTATAAACCTCTGGCAAGCATGTGAAGAGTTCTTCAAACTGACAGTGCACACAATGTCCAAATCTAATTTGAACTGCATGATGCAGCTTCAGCTTTCAATCACACAGCACTTCCTCTAAAACACTGTCTGCAGCTACATTTCCAAATTGGGACATTTTTGAAATTGCTCATCACGCAGCTCCCTCAATAGACCAACATATGTTTCAGCAGAATCAACAGGCTGACAAACTCCAGGCCACTGAGAATTTTATGTATCAGGGAGCGCGTGTCGCACATGAATCAAAGTGCATGTCATGCTTCGGGACTCGGTGTGTGTACATCTAGAAACATTTTCCAGCAATGGTTATTAATTATTGAGATGCTGTAAACAAGTCACCCCTCCTCACACATCTTGTTTCAGCTCTATGAAGCAACAGAGAGCTCATGCCAAAATGACATAGTCAACCCGGAAAAGGCTCACCCCACCTGCTTCAACTCCAAGCTCTGTGAATGATCTTATTGTGCTTGGTGGCACATGCTTGTTAAAATTAAGGACTGTTGTCAGTTTTTTGTGGGATTGACATGTGAAACCCTCGGAGGAGCCAGAGTGGGGGTGGGAGAGTAAAGGGGGCCAGTCATCTGCATGGTACAAAGGAGAGGAGTTCCAAAGGTCTGGGGTTCAGTTCCCATTTCCATCTGAGGTTTGGCCCTGTGGCCTTCGCTCAGTGTCTCAGCAATGAGGACATTACTCGTGACTGACCTCTGGGAAGTGCTCAGAGACAAATGTTAATGGGGAAAAAAAAAAGGCTATAAATAATAAATAAAAAGTTTCCTTCTGCTGACTAATATATGTTGCCCTCTATCTTTTACCACATCAGAAATGCACAATTTAACCACTGCACAAAAGCACTGAGGTAAAAATTTAGTTTCAACATGGACTTGGAGAATGGTATTTGTAAACAGGGAGCTGGGAAAAAAAAAGACCTGTGAACTGAAGAGTTTTTATGAGATGGAAACCCATTTCTGTTTCCTCACTGCTTGCAACAAAACCATCTTTTACATAGGTAGTTGATTTTCTCCATGAAAAGAGAGAGTTGCCTTCAGTTGGGGGTTAGTTCTAAGACAAAATTGTAGTTTTGTTTGTTTTTCTGTTGAGAATGGCTCTCACAACAAGTGGCAAGTAGTAGGGATGGTGACTTTTCATTTCACTTTCTTCTGGAGGGATATCAGTGAAATATTTACTGATGTCTGTCACAGATGGGCCATCAGAGATTGTGTCATGGAGAGCATCTCCTGTGCCAGACAGAATTTCTGTCTGAATAGAGCTGAATGCCTTCATTTCCCACACACTAAAAAAAAAAAAAAAGTGTTGGTTTTTTTTTTAATAAAGGGGATGTATTGGGAGAGCGAATTAACAGCTGTATTTGGAATTTTGTTGTTCTAATTTCATTTCCTCTCTGCTGATGGATGGTCCTTTTGTCATTTTAAAGCACAGTGGCTCACCTAAGATGTGCATTGCAGATCTCAGAAGGTGGAAACTGGGAATCTCAAGTCTTGGTTTGGATTCTGTGGTGTCTTAACAAACTTGAACAGCATCGAGGAGTCAAGCATTTTTTTAGGGTTGCAGGGTATCTAAGTAAGCACACTAATTTCCATACACCTCTTGGGGCACATGGAAGGGAGAAAACACTTCACTGAGAGACTTGAGGGCTGTATTCCTCCAGTTGTGCTGCTGTTATGCCATGCTACTTTGGAAACTTCTGTTATCTCTCAGAGACTCAGCTTCCCTATCTGAAAATTTCAATGTTTATACCTTTCTTCTACTCCAGGAAGTTCAAAGTGATGCCATGGAAAAGATATAGAATAGTTATTTTATGAATATATCACATATAAACAAACAAAAAATTAGTGACATCTCCCAAAGGCATTGCTTAATCCAGTGACATGTATGCACCAAGGTGCTGCGTTGGATATCCCTAAAACTTTTGCTCATCTGACTTTTGCTTCCAGAAATTACCCTTCTGTTACTTGTCTCACTCTACCAGGTGAAGAAGGAGATAAAAAATTCCAGGAGGAGGGCCCATCAAATGGATGAGCTCATCTTCCTAAGGTGTTTGTCCAACATTTCTTTTTGGTTAGGAAGATTTCCAAGCTGTGCTTAAGAAGGCCAACTCCCTCTCCTTGGGTAGCCTTCTCAAATGTTTGGCTTTTGTTGCTGGCGTGTTACTTCAGGTCAGCGGCAGCGATCTACAGCAGGTCCTGCTGTCGGTGTGGGGGAGACGAACATGGAGAAATGCTTTCCAGTGCTGGAAAACAGAATGTCCATAGGATGAAACAGTTGGTGTTTTCCATGTTCTGAGCAGAGGGAGATGAGAATGTCTCGAACTGTGCAGGGACTTTGAGTCCTCAGGCTTTGGTCTGGGGAACCTGGCTGGGGTTTGGCTTCCCCAGTGCTCCAGTTGGCACAGCACTCTAGCCACGCACAGGGGAATAGTACCCAGCAAGTAGTCCTTCACATAATGGATATAAATATGATTCTTGGAATTTACCAAACAATAGGCAAGAGCCGTATTCCCAACAGGCTGGAGGGGAGCAGTTAAGTATGAAGGAAACACCTGCAGAAGTGGGTATCCATTGTTTCCTTTTGATGTTTATCACTATGCCTAAATCTGGAAAGAATAGGCTTTTGGCCTTCAAAAACAATTTCCTTCCTAGCCTTTATTGCCTGGAGGAATCTGTCCTTCTTGAGCATTCCTGTTTTGGAGACAGTGAAAATTATCTCTCTGCCTGGGTGAAATTTCATCTCTGATTCCTCTCAAGACTGAGCAGGTAACTTTTAGGGATCAGGCCATTCAAAATGAAGGGCTGTGGTGAGCGACACTGGTGAGGTGCCTCTGGTGGTGGCACATTCTGATTCACAGGATATTAGGGCAGCAGCAGCAGGAAGGTGTGGAGGTGGATGAGGATTGGGACTAGGCTGAGGCTGCCACGTGAAGGTTTCCAGACCAGGGGCCTGACAGGCACAGTCCCATCCTCCAGCATTTCTTTAGCACTCTGACGGATGAACACCACCCGGAAACAAAGGGACGGACCACTCTTCATGCATTTTTGATCAGCAGAAGGGCCTTACCCCCACATGGTGTGAGGTCATGAACAGGCCCTCACTTTGCCTTGCCACCTTTGGAGACAGAAAGCATGTCTCCAAAGCCAGCCAGCTCTGCAAGTGCCTAAATGCTCACACAGCTGCAGGAGTCCAGCTCTGCCTGCTCTCCCTTCTGGCCAGTCCCACTGCTGCTCTGACTGCCTGAGATTTGTCTTCTCTTTATAGCACCTTTTATTATTCTTTTGACAGGCCTTGAATAGTGACGATGAGGAGGCAGGGGCAGCCGTCCAGTGCTCCCAATGGTGCTGTTCAGCTGCAAGGTTGTTTTTTCTCAAGCTGCCAGCTGGTCCTGACACTCTGCTTGTTTTCTCCCCCCTCAGGAGGCATTCTTTTGGTGGAAGCTACCTTGCTGACATTTAAATGGAGCAGGGAGTGCTGCTGAGCTGCCTTCTCGTCTTCTTCCACAGGAGCTGTGCTGCCAGCCTTCTCTTTGACCATGCCCCACCACTCCTTACCCAGTTCTTCCGTATACACAGCAACCCCTTCCTTTCCTTGTACAAAATATTCCTTCTTTCCACTCTTCTGCTTATCTTTCCTCGGGCTTTAAAAACTCTGGAAGGAAAGTCTTGATTCTCTTCTCCTTTATGCTGACCAAAACAGGAGCAAGGAGGAAAATGGATGTAAACAGGACAGGGTACCTCAGCAAGGCTCTGCACATGGCTGTAGTTCTCTCCCTTCTGCTCCTTCAGCCCCTGGTGGTTTATTTAGGCTGCCCCAAACCGCAGAGGGTGACAATCACATGCACAGTGCATGGCTGACAGATCTCAGCTCACCCTGCCTAAACTGCAAATCAGTCATTGCAGTCATCCCATGGTCATTTGTGCCCTGCACTGGATTATTATCTCTGTGTACATACTTTCTTAATGTCACACAGGCTTCACAAAGTTTGGGCAGTGCAAGCCTGTGGCTGTTTGTAGTGTTCTTCATGGATATGGTCAAAGCGATGTCTTTTTCCTGACAAGGACCACAAAAGCACACATGTTTGGTAGCTATCCACCTCCCACTGAACACCACAGCACACATTTGCCCCCCAGAGTTTAAAATTCCTCCTGTGCTGTTGTTTAACATGGTGCAAACCTCTAAGTTGTTGAGGTGACCAGGAGGGCACCAATCACACCCACAGACCAAGAAGGGCTGTCTGAGAAGAGGGGATGTGGCTGGGAGGCAGGGTCAGGGTGTCGCAGCTGGTGCACATCAGGTGTGTGATGAAGGCCATGTTCCTGCTATGGCTTTTCCACCTGGTCTCCTCTGCTGGTCTCCCACACCACCACTGGACAGTGGCTTTCAGTGACCACAAATGGGTTTATGGATAAACTCAAACCAAAAGAAAAAAAATAAGCTCTCAGTCTCCTTCAAGATCATTACTCTTGCAGTGAATATGTATGGTACGAATTAGTGTGACACGTTGTATATTATTACAGTATTTTGTATTGGAATGTATTTTTTATATGTAATTTTCTTTTTCTTTGTTTTCCTGCATGTTCTGGCCCCGGTTACCACAGTGCACCGTGATGACAACAGGTCTACTGATGTCACCTTTGATTAGCAAGGTTTAGCAGCCATCAGAAAGCACCAGCCAGAGCAGGTCAAAATGTGCCTCCCACCCCCTCCCCGCCCCAGTTTATTTACAGTAGCAGCATAAATCCATATGAGACTGTCATCTCATTCAGACTGTAACAACCACCTGAAAACTAAATCCATCTCCCTACTGCTGTGGCAAATCAGCCTGAGAAGTCTGCGAGGTTCCCTCTCTTCAACATGATATGAAGGAGGTATTCATGCAGCTGCATTTGAGGTTGCAGATCACAGCAAGGTGACCAGGAAAACACATTAAATCACCACATCTGGAAGAACAGGCTGGTCAACAACACAAATCTGTAATTGTTTTTGGATTGGTCCTAAATTATATGCAACCTTTTTCCCCAGTATTTGTCATGTCTGCTCATGGACTAAATACCAGTGTGCAACTACGGTATTTGTGTTTATGCAGCCAGCAAAGTAGAGATCCTTAAAAATTTCAGCCTCTGGTGTTTTTAAATACATGCTTACAATTGCCTAAATCTCTTGACATATGCTATGGCTTGCCAGTTCATCCTTTTGATGTTATTGATATCTCAGCATCACCAGCAGACCCCAACCACAGCTGATTCCCACTGAGTTCATCCCTGGATTCATCGTAAGAGAATCCAGCACCAGGACCTTCATCTAAGGACACAGATGGGAAAGCTGCGGAGATGTGCCTGGCTCTGCATTTAATGCTGGCCACAGAGCATTGACTTCCTCCTGAGCACTGAGGTGGCAGACATTTCAGTTTCTAAGAATTTTCCTTGGACCTTTAGTTTCTGTAAGTTCTGTTGTTCTGGAGCAGTTGTCTTGCTTCCTCTATGTCACTCTGACTCTTCTGAGAAGACTTTTAAGTCACTGATCAATGCAGCCACATAGATCAGGAGCACTTGCCCAAAGAACAGCGGTGCTGGGTCTAAAGCAGTGCAGAGCAATGCAGTTGCAGCTGGAGCAGAGCCTTCTGCATCTACAGCACTAAAATAAAAAATCCTTGGGATGCAATAATCTGAAAGGGAAGATGACACAGTCCGGTGGTTGATTTGCAAGCTGTTCATGTGGTCTTTCCCCAGCCAGATCCAGAGAGCCTGACTCAGTTCTCATTACGCTTTGGACTCCAGAAGTTGCACTGGAAGAAAAGGGAAGAAATCCTCCTGGCCCTACATCTTTTGACTCATCTGAGGTCAACATTTTACTGAAGGGTACCACTTGTGAAGAAAGTAAGAGACATGCAGATTACTATAAATTTTCTTGATGTACAGAGAGACTGGAACACTGGTCAGGATTACGATATTCTGATGCAAGTTGTGTAAGAGTGACACAACAGTTCTCATTTAACCTCTTTCATCTGAAACTCGCTGCCTAACCTGGCTTATTCACTTTCACCACTCTCCCACAAACACCTCACCTCCTCTACAGTGTTTCAGCAGATAGTTACTCTCTCTCATTCCTGCCACTACTCCAGAAAACCTCACAAATGGATATAGCCATGCTGACATTGAACAGCTTTTTTTTGGTTTAGCCCTCATGCTTTGAAGGTGTGGTGTAACCAGACTAACGGGATAACTCTCTCTCTTGCTGTCTGTGCTTGGAAGTGACAACAGCACAGGGTCTGTAGCCTCAAGAAATTCTTAGTGCATCAAATCCCTGTGGTCAGAGTCGGGCTAGAGCTCGAAACAGCCAGCTGGACAAAGGCATAGAGTGTCGGGTGAGCAGCATTTCTAAATTACACACGTAACATCCATCAGAAACTTATGTTTGTCTTTATGCTGATGGTTGGTTGTTTGTCACTGGTTCACCACTCTGCCTACAGAACGCCTGATGGTTCTAGAAGGACCAACTTACTTTTATCCTTCACATTTTTGCACATTACAACAGTACTTTGCATGAATTTTTGAGCAATTTGGTCTTTATTTTTTAATGTTTGCTAACCCTTGTACCTTACTCCCTTTTTGCCCACTCTTTGAGAACAAAATATAAGCCTTTTTATTCACTTAGTTTTTCATAACCAGGGAAAAAAAGATTTTTTTTTTCACAACAGACACTAATGATTATGTAAAGACTCTCTACTAGTCTAGATTAATCCACCACTCAGGTAGTTTTAAGCAAGCCTCAGCTGGCCTCATAATGATTACAATAAAGCAGCAGGTCTTGCAAACCTCATAAGAGTTGCAATTAAGGATTCCTGGGAGATACAAGCTGATATTCCTCTGTTGGCTTCTTGGGCATTTCCCCAGATTTATTGGGTTTTATGATCATATACGCAAGCTGTGATTATGCTTTTAAAAAATAAATTAAAGGAATTAAAATTCAAAATGTTAAAAATCCTGGAAATAAATAGTAAAAATGATGAGTGTTCTGGCTTGACTTACAGCAAACACTAAGGTTTTCCTTCTGCCATTTCAGCAGTGCACAGTTTAGAAATCCGTGTATGAATCTTCCTCGTCGCTGTCTATGGCTTTACAATGAAATGATACTTGGCCTTATTCCAGGTCTCAGAGAGCTCAGCAGTTCTGTGCAGGATGTGTCAAGTTAAGGGAAATTTGGTAGGGGCTGAAAGCTCGGTAGGAGAGGAGACAACAGTTGTTTGAGCCTCTCTTGAATTGTAAAGCACAGCGCAGATGTACACAACGCCGCGGTAGAGCAGCTCAACTTGGTCTCGGGCAGCTGACTGTGTTTATGGGGTCCTTTGTCAAAGGGAATTGTTTACGAGGCTCTAGCCAGAGGAACCGTGCCATCAGAAAAGCTGAGGGCCCTGGGGGATCTGCACTGGGCAGCAAGAGCTGTGTCCAGGGCCAGTTCTGTGCAGCTCCACCTCTGGAAGGGGCGGCTCAGGTGCTGCAGGTGCAGCTGTGAGTGCGATCTGGGGCAGGCAGATCCGTCCACCCCGCTTCCACCCCACTCCAGTTTGGTCCAGACTCGCAGCTGCTCATTGTCAAGCCTCAGCAGCATGCTGGTACACCCCTTGGTTTTGGGTTACATTCACGAGGAAATGGGCCTGACGCCGGGGCGAGTATCTTTTCCTCATAATTTCTGAATCCATTCAAGAGCGTGGCAAGTGGTTTGCTGCTGGGTGACAGCAGAGACAGAGTGATTACACATCCCTCCAAATGCTGAGGGAGGCTTCCAGAACAAGGTTTGCTCAGAAGAGCCACCCTACCTGCTGTATGAACATGCCTAGAGGCAACCAAGCGCAGTTATTTTGGGATTTAGAACTGTTAGAATTCAACAGTGAAACCGCTTTTCTGTTTTAGTCACTTGTCATGGTGACTTTTGTAGGTTATGACAAAATAGGAAGGTACATTAATGGAAACAAAGAACTTCTACTCCTTTTTCAAATATAGGGTTTTTTTCTCCTCAGGCAGCAATTTCTACCTGATTACAATATTCACCAGTTTGTAAGTATTTCATTTAATAAAAAAAACCCTTTTTCAAAAGTTGTTTTAACTGAGCTTTATAAGCTTTATTGCTCAATGAAACTTAGTTTACAAGGTATATGACTGGGAGTCATTCTTCAAATCCCAATTAAAATACATATATAGTTTGGTATTTTTTAATTATCTCAATGTAAAACAAAACGGAGAGTTTATAAGCTTCGGATGGATTCTTGAGGGTTTATAACTTTGATCTAAGGATGAAATTGCACTCCTACCCTTTTCTTAAAACAAAACAAAACAAAATAAAAAAATCAAGGAAAACCGAGAAAAATGTGATTTTAAAACTGATTACGGCAGGTATGCAGTAAATTTTGTCCACACATTTTATAAGGATTTTTACTGGCACTGATCCTAGCCATGGCACCACATCAAAATCTATAATCGGTCCACAGGTGCTGATCCACTCCCCTACTCATACTCCACTCAGAAGACTACTGGTAGTCTGTGGCTCCCAGGGCTGGACTCTGCTGTCATGCCCAATGGTGCAAATCCACAGACAGTTCAATTTAAACCTAGATCTGGTTTCTTCTGCCAAGAAACAAAAACACGCAAAAGCCGCTGTCCTTGCTTTCCCTCAGATGCTGTCCCTCAGTAGGATGGGCTCTGGTGGCACAGTGGGACACAGGGAGCCCCGTGTTCTGCACCTCTTCCCTGTAAAAGATAGAAAACAGCCTTTAAAGCAGGGCTTTACCCACTGAATGCCAGAAGTCAGGCTGGCAGATGTGGAGGATCCAGAGCTGAGCATCAGACACATGTGAGGCACTGGCCAGTTTGGGATGAAGCCAGAGCAGCCTGGGTGAGAGAGGGAAAAAGTGGAGAGCTGCCTGCTGGACCAAACACAGGCTCTCCCAGTAGACAAGAAACAAGCATCGGGAGGAAATGCAGCTCATTCAAGAGTTTTTAATAGCCAGCTCCCCAACTGGCTGTAATTTTAGCAGCCAGTTTAACTAGGCTGGACTGAACTTTTTCCAACACAGCCCTGTTTAAAGAAAGCTGGAGAAATCCCTTTGCCTGCCCAAGACCAGACGATCAGCACATTCCTCAAAGAAGCTTTTACAGTGACACAAATGAGACCCAATACTACAATTACCTGTGTGTATCCTTCTGTTGGCAGCACGCATTTTCCCAACCTCTTAGTCTCCTGTATCTGAATATGCTCTTATATCACACGTGCAGTAGCTTTAAGTTTCCTTCTGATCACGTTCCTTTCAGGATGGAATTTTTGGGAAATAAACACAATTTCAGTCAAGGCCGGACTATGGGATGCACATATTTTCCCATTTTGCTAGGGGCGTTTTACTGCACCATAATCTTGTTTTGCCTGGAGAGCAGATCCGTTTCCTCAAGTCCTGTTTGTAGTAAACCAGGTCTTCTAAGCATTGTTCAGAGTTTTGGCTTCAAAGTAAGTGTCTGAGAACAGCCCTCTGTGGGCCAGACTGTCCCCTCCTTATTCAGCTTCATTCTGGTGAGCTGGCACACCCATTTCAGTCGAGGGAATCTAGAGGTGAGCAGATTGTTAGTGTTTTGGTCTTCGCTGTAGACCCACAGAAAAGGTGGGAGGAAAAGGCATCTGGCAGAGATGCTTCTCTATGAATGGGACCAGTGCAAGGATGCTGGAAGTCTCAGCTCTTCTTGCAATGTGGACACAGGGCATAAAACTCATGGCCAGCTCATCTTCTGGTGGTCCCTCGCTTTTGACTCACCTCCTGAGCTCAGAAGCTTTCAGTTTCTCTAGAATGTGACTTGGTTTGTCAGCAGGCCTAAAGCAGGTGCCATAAGCCATCATCCAAATCACCAGCCCAAATCTCCTTGGTCTATGTGAATTAAACACTTCTCTACTGCATGTTTAAACATGCCAGGGTCTCAGTGCACGCTGACAAGAGCCAGAGAATTCAGGCTAAAGGTGACCAACTCATTTCTCTGTGCTGTCCTGCTCCTCCTCTTTTTCTCACAACAGCCAAGCGTTTGCACATTACATCATCAAGCCTTTGAATTTCCCTGCTCCTGTCATGTTTAAACTCGATTGTCTAACACTCGCCTCTCGCGCCGTTGCCTCCAAGCTCCTGCAGTCAGCAAACCCACTGCTGACAGATGGTGGGGAAAAGTGGGTTGAGCTGGACAGCTTCCAAAAACTATGTCTAGCCACATGATATGTAAAACACAGGCTCTCATTTAAAATCTGGTCCATTTTTGTTTCTGTTGATCTTTTAGAACTATTTTTATTTTGGGGAGAGTTATTTTCTGTTGGGGATCTTTGTTTGTTTGTTTGGGCCAATGACAAGAGCATTCTTTCTGGCTTCTGTGCCCTGCTTTTGGCAGTTTCTGAACTACCAGACAGGAAATTCTGCAAAGTATTGCAGCTGATAATTGGCCCCTTTTACTGGAACAGAGATAAAACGGAATAGTTTTCTCGGGTCCTTCCCTTCATATGGAGAGACCCACAGTAATGTATACAAAAATCTGCAGCCCAGAAATCCTCAGCAAGGGCCACTGATGAAATCTCTGTCAGTCGATGATCTGACCATTGTAAAGGCAGCATCTGGAGTTGTAGCTTATTAGTTCGCTTTTTTTTCCCCTAAATACTTCCCTCTGAACAGTGTAATACATCAAAGAGTTTCCAGCAAAACCTCTGAAAAGGCAACATTCCTTCAACAGAAGGATATGACTTTCCATCAAGCCTCAAAAAATATTTATGAGATGGTTTTGTATTTATTTACTTATTTGTTAGAAAACATTTTTTTCTCTCCCAAGTTAAAATTAAGACATGCATCATGAAATACAGCTCATTTTCTTGGAGGACCTAAGGCTAGGAAGGAATGCAAGCATGGTAGAGTATTGTATTTGCTACACTTTCATGTTTTTAAAAGATCATCTCAACCCTCAAGATGAACGTATAAAATAACAAAAAAAACCCCGAATACATTTCAAATACATTATCATGTTGGAAAAAATCTTGAATGATCCCTTAGCATCCCTTCAGCCAGCTTTATTTTCCACCTGGGACAGGATGTGAAAAGGACAGCCCTACTTTTACTTGTTCGTATGTATCTAATCAGGCACTTGGATTGCTTCAGTGGGAATGGGGACCACAGGTGAAGGCAAATACTGGAAATTTTGTTTCTAAAAATTGGAAATATTGTTCCTAAAAAAATGTGTAATGGGCAAGGCATTGTGTTACATAAATGATCTATCTTGTGGTAAAAATGGGCATCCACTGTAGGGTTGTGTGCTGCTGTACACACAGTTAATGATATCAGGCCATAATAACTGGTATTAATGAATTGTATTAAAAGATAACACCAGTTTCAAGATTCCTTCCAAAACAGCTGGAATGTGATCCTAGGAACTTTTCTGCACCATGCATGTGCAGCAGAAAAATATTAACTCCTAGTTATGAAATGCCCACATCACATAAAAGCAAAAGCAGATCAGGAAATAATCAAGGGAAAAAAAAATTTGCAGAGATGTATTTCCCTGGGTTTTTATGCAAGTGGTTGGAATGTTGTCATAGATAATTTTAAAGATAATTCTCAATGAATAAAGACCTTACTTAAATGTTTCTTTAAAACGAATTTCAAACACCACATTTTTAGTGAAGTTTTTAATGCCTTAGACTCAAATTATGGTGCTTCCATAAAAATGAGAAATAAATTAAAAATTAATATATTTTTCAAAAATATTGTCATCATGATTTAGAGAGAAAAAGCGAAAGTCTTAAGGAACTTCGAAAGAATTTCTAAAAATATTTTCGAATATATTCTTTTCAGAAAATTCTAAGCCTATTTGGGCACCAGAATTGCCCATTCTGGGAATGAATAATACATTTATAACATCCACCACTGTCAGCTTCTCTATGTGCAAAAAACACCACATCATGAAGAAAATGCATCGTTTTAGAGTTTAAATATATGTAGAACTGTATTGTGCATGCTGTCACATTTAAAGCCTTACTGGCCCGGGGTTGAATCCTGAGAAATATTCAAATTGATTGAGAGCTACTTTCAGAGGACTTTCCAAACTTAGAGGAAAAAAATTAGGAAAGAAATGACAATTTGAAGCTGCTTTCAAATTGTTAGTTTAAGTATAGATACGGTGCAAGGAAAGTCATAAAGCTGAACATATTTCCTCTGTGTGGTGATAAGGTCTGTGTGATAATTCATAGAGCTGTACAATAGTAGGATGTATCCAGGACTTGCAAATATGAAGAGATACAGACATTTAAAATTGGGGGGTTTTTAATGGTTTTTTGTTTATTTTCCTTCCTTGGTTTGCAAAAAGATGCAGTTTTATCTGTAGTGAATTTTATATATATTTATATATAAAGTATATTGGTGACATTTTGATTCAACAAATACAAGTTCCACGATTATGAGTTCCAGGGTTCTGCTGTAAAGCTGAGCTGTGAGAGCAAGAAAAGAAAGATTGACTTGAGACAAAAACTGGACAAGGACTTTACCTTTATTTTTTTTTCCCCTCTTTCTTCCTTTATATGCTTTAGGTGTCTCAGATAGTCATCCAGACCTCTGCATTGGCCATAACCACCCTCTGGAGCAGATCAGCAGCAGCATTTGACTGTCACATGTGGTGTTGAGTGAAATCCCCTTATTTCCTTGTGCCCCACATCATGGGATTTGTAGCCTTGCTATGCTCTGCAATGGTTGCGAAATACAGAGAGGAGGAGGAGCAAAAAAGGAATAGAAAAGTAGTTGGGGGGTAACTAGAACAATTAACGATCCTGTGAGAGGTCGGAACAGAAAAGACAGGGAGGAAGGGAAGGGTAAGGCCAAGGAGAATCCCAGGGAGCACATACACATGTGCATTCTCCATTTATTCACAGGCATCTGGAAAAAGGTGTCAAATGACCTCTCAGAAAGCATTTCAGATCAGCCAGAAAAGGGGCAGCTCAGGAACTGTGCCACTCTGTCCTTCAGCATCAGCAGATGCAGCACCTGGTGAAATGGATGTGCTCAGTCACCCCACCAGCTGCCCTGGAAATCACTGGAATTAAGAACCTGAAGAACCAATTGGAATTAAGACCTGAAGAACTCAAGGCATGGGGAAAAAAAAAAAAAAGACTACAAAGAAAAGTCATCTAATATCTAATAAATAAATAAAGGCTCTGAGATAGGGGCTAGCTAAGGAAAAGTAGGCCCTGATCCAGAAGCACTCTTAAGACACTGTAAATGGCTCGAGGCATAGGAGGAGGCAAGTACTCAGGAGCTAAAGTGCTTTGCTGGAGCAAGGTCTTTGCACATAATAGGATAACCGGATCTTGAAGATAGTAGAATGTGTTTTTAGTGGAGGAATAGGTTGGCCCTGAGCTTTTCCATCTGAGCTAGGTGTTATTATTTCCTCAGCTGGCTGGCTCAAAAGTGGTCTGGTCCATGCAGTGGGAGGTGTCTGAAGGAATTACTCTCCAGCGGGAAGCAGCGGGAGATTCAGCAGGATCAGAGATCAGCTGCAGGAGAACAGTGGATGGGAAGGCTCATGAGCTTGCCCCAGTCAAACTGAAGCTTTCAGCAGTGCCAGCAGAACTCCTGCCAAGGAGCCAGCCTCCCTCAGAGCGAGGGAGGACGGATCTGTCCTGCTGCACAACTGGCCCGGTGTCCCATTTCACAGGGACAGAAAAGGCGGATTCTTCCAGTGGCCTTGCAATTCCTGCAGTATGTTTTTTGATTTCACAGACTACGGTTCCAACTCTTTGATGGCACACTCGGATCCATAATATTTCATGGGAAGCAGGCAGAAACAAATACACACTCGTCTAGTCACTAATTGCCAGTGAAACAACATCTCCCACCGTTTGCCAGCTCTGTCCCTGGTGTGCCCGTCAGCAGCTCTGCTGCTTGAGGAAACAGACAAAGAGGAAGGCAGGGAGGAAGACCCTCCTCAGTGTAGTTAACAGCGATCCATGGTTATGAAACTCCCCCACCAGTGCCAGAAAATCAACTTCAAGCTGGCCCTGTTGGTTACTGAAACACTGGCAGGGTAATCCTGCTCCCACTGAGAATGAGGAAAGTTTTGCCATGGGCATGGGAAGGGAGATAATGATCTCTTCATAGGAAATGACATAGCCATAACTTAGATATGTTTTGTGGAAGAGTCCTCTGGATGCAGGGCCTCCTGATACCCCCAGGCTGGGGTTTACATGGTGGGCTGGCTGCTGTAAATAAGAACGGCTGCCATCCCCTGAATCCTTGGGTGTACAGACGTTGGAATATGGGAAGTCTTGAGCTCACGGCAAGATGTCCAAGCTGGGGAGCCCCACTGGCTACTAAAGCTTTTCACATAAAGGGTGAAAAACTGGAGGGGGAAATATTTGATTCAAATCCAGTAGCTTTTTCTGAGAGACTGGTTTTTTCCTACTAGACAGTAAATGGCAAAACAAATTTCAGTCTGCTTCAATCCAGAACATTTGATTTGAAGAAAAGCTTTTGCTGAACTTTTTTGATTTTAGAAATATTTGATCTGGTTTCCTTCTCCTTTTTATTGATGGTAAATATTTTGAATGATATTCAAAACAAAATACCCACCATCTTCTCCTTCCTGAACTGTCAAAACAAATTATTTCGGCCTTTTTTTTTGTTTGTTTTAAGGGGGACACCAAAATGAAAAAAAAAAAAACAAAACCCCCACACCCACATACAGACACACACATATACACAAAAAATGTAATCAAATTGCTAGAACATAATATTGCAACACAAAAAAACACCCCAAAAGTCAAATCCTCCCTCATCCCCGCTTCCCCAGCCAATATTATTAATTGAATTTATGTTCCTGTGACCCAAGCTGTAAATATTTGTGGCCACTTGAAATTTCCTAGGGCAAATGTGCAACTGGTTCAGAGCTCTCCCCTACACTCTGCTCTTCCCTTTATTGCTTTCCTTGTGCCCACTGTGCGAATTTTATGGGGAGGGTGGATGGCCAAGGAGAGGTGGCATTTGGACGGATGCTGCCCTGCCTCGCTGCCCACCAGCAGCACTTCTGCCACGTGATGTGGAGCTGCCAGCCTTGGGACCAGCACTGCCTTGCCAGCCTTGTCCCCACCCCGGGTCCAGCCTGCTTTCCAGGCTGGCAGCAGTGGTGGGAAACAAGCTGTGGAGAGTAAGATGTTGCCAAAATCATTAAAAGGCAGGAAGAATTGGCTGACAAGTGAGGAGAGGCAGTCTTGGGCAGCTGTTGAAAGAAGGCTTCATCTCTTCCACTGCTTATACCTGGGGAGATTAGGGATAAAGCAGAGAGGAAGGAAAAAGTGTTTTCTTAGGCTGTGAGAATTGAAAGCAAGGGGCATCAAAGCAACAGGGGAGTGAAAGCCAAATTTTCTTGGCAATCATCCCTCAGCTTTAAATTCGCTGAGAATTCTCATCCTCAGCATTTGTCAGCTTATTAATAGTTTTCCTGTAGCTGGATTTAAATCTGCATCCTAGGTTGTCAAGTCTGAATTAGAGAAGCAAGTGGAAGAGGAGGAATGTCTCATGATGGGCTCTGAGCCAGCTTGGAGGGGTGCTGGTGGGAGGTTTCACTGCCTCTAACACGAGCTGGATCCTTTTGATGTGGGAAGCATCTGCCGAGAGACAAACGGTTGGGCTTGGGGTGTCCCTACCTAAAAATAACTGAGCAGTTCACATCAGGGAAACTGCTCTTTGGCAAATTCTGTTTTCACCTGGGTTTGCATCTTGATTTCACCTATTCAGCAACAATTTATGATCATGTTTCAGCACTACTGATGGCACAGAGAGAGCAGGCAACCAATCACCTGGGATTTTATTCTATGCAATGGCAGATATTGTCGTATCTATTTGATATGTTGATATATACCATCATTTCTGTTTCCTAGGCATCATCACTGCCAAGTGCCCCATGTCACAGAACAAAGCACCCTAAACTATTTCTTAATTCACAGTAGAAAGACAGCCAGGAACACATTTCTTAACCATCCAAAAAGAAAAAAAAGGGTTTTTTTTCCAGTGCCTGAATGTGGCCCCTACAGACCCATTTATTCAAGCCAGATCGAGGCGTTTGCAGCCCACTTGGTAGAGGGCAGCAGGGCTCTTTGTGCCTGGAATTTACTGGGCAGGGAGAGAGGGAATGACCTGTACTTCACACTGCCAGCAGCACCAGGAAAGACGTTGAAACATTGACAGGGAGAAGCAGTATCCTGTTTTCACTGAGGAGCCAAAACTGTGTTAAAAACTACACTTTGCCTCCAGTTTGGGCACAGTGCCAAAGCCTTCTGCAGATAAGGTGTTTGCAAAGTCCTTGGAAAGCCTGGAACAGAGTGGTGTTTAGGGTATATGATTTAGGGTTTTTGTAAAAAAAAACAGGGAGGCTTCCTGATTACTAAGGCTCATCTCTTTGGTGACTAACAAAAAAACAAAAAAACAAAAAAAACCAAAAACCAAACCCAACCAACCAAAACAACAAAAAACCCAAGCCAAAGCCAAATGAACGCAAAACAAATTTAAAAACCACAACAAATCACCTCTGAGCTAAACAACTTTACAAGTAGTAAAGAATGACCCAACATGACCAAAATGCCTTTTTCTGCATTGAATGAAAAGACAGTTTCCTTACTGACTGGCAGAATTTGGGATAAAATACAAAGCCTTGATCCTGCTACAGGGATATTCCTGCTTTGGGAAGCAATGCAGGGAATTCCCATGGATTCAGGTGAATAGCTCATGAAACGACATTGCCTTCTAATCACAGCTGTGTTCCTTCGGAAGGCAAAAATTTTTGTTATGTTTGTGTGTTAGCGCTTCAGGCTGGTCATTCTGGATGCATTTTGGTTAATTCAAAGCCTCAGACTGCCAGGATTCTGCTCCAGCTTTGTAATGTTAGACTTCTCTGACACAGGTGGATGTCAGATCTGACCCGAGTGATGTTCATTGAGCCAATAATTTCCACTCTGCGTCTGCACTCCACTTGACGGGACCTGGAGCAGTTCAGGGCATGCAGGCTTGCTGAGCATAGAGTAGCATATCTGTTTGATAACATAGCTGCCTTTCAGAAACTCCAGAGGAGGGGGAAAAAAAAAAAAAAAGAGAGACCTCTCCAGATTGCAGGAAATTTTCTATTCAATCCAAAACATGTTATCTGAAATTTCAGGGTTTCTGTCACATTTTTCCAAGCTAAGAAAGGATTCTTTGTTTGTTTTCGCTTTGAGTTTTTGGGTTTTTTTTTTAGTAGGGTGCTTAGACTCAGGAGGAATTAATGGAGGAATTAATGCCTTTACTTTCTTCTGTAAATCTTTGGGACAATTGTCTCTCCCCAGAACTCCAGGGTATTTGAGGTGGACTTGTCTAAAGCCACAGTTCAGTGAACTTTTTGTTCATTTGCAACTCTGGCATGACTCTCACCCATCTTTCTGCTGTTCTCTTCTCCCTCCTAGCTGCTTCCCCAGTTATGTTATTGCAATTGCTTGCAGGCTTAAGGATAAAACAAACAAAAAAAAAACCACACAAAAGCCCCCCCCCAAACCAAACCAAACCAAGGAAAAGAAGGGTGTTTTTAAATGAGACAATTTTCCTCATTCTGTTCAGCTGCAACAAACTTGAGCTGGTATGACTGAGTGGGCAGGAGTGAGACGTAAAGGACGAACTATGAACAAGTTGTCCTTTTTGGAAGAAGCCAGTGTTCATCAAATCACAGCCTTGATTTTTTTTCCTGTTGGAGCTGTTCAGTCTTTTGCAAGTAGCTCCCTGCGTGTGGGGACAAAAAAGAGAAGGGAGGACTTTGCAAGCTGGTGAGCAGGAGAAGAAAAGAGGTGCATTTAAGACTTTACTTGGCAAAGCGGCAAAGCAGCCCTTGAACGAAGTTGCCTGTTTCTGAGGAAGGAAAGGAATAACCTCTGAGATTCCTTCCCCTCTTCCCTGTGCCCAAGGAAGGTGGAAATTTGCCATGAGCAGCAAAATAAATATATTAAGGGAAGCAGGAGGCACAGACACATGAAAGGAAGGCAGCATCATGACATTTTCAGCCACGTGCAGAAGCAGGTAGGGAAGCCTGCAAGTCTGTCACCATCCACCAGCTTCTGATACTTTCTTCTATGTGACAGAGCAGGCAAAATGCAAAGCTGAGAGGGATATGAAGCATGACAAAATTAGAGGAGAAATATGGGGGAGGACATCAGTGAAATGACTGGTTAAGGAATTTGCTAGTTTCTTCTGTCTGAACAGTTAACATACAGCTCAGGTTATGGATTTAATGGAGAAGGTGTTGGGATAGACTCCTGGAATCACCTGAGGTGAAAGAAACAAAATAAGTGACTGTGCTCACTCGTGTGCCGTCCATGTGAAGCACAAACAAACAAATTGCCAAGGACAAAGGATGGCTAAGAAAGCCTTCCAGCCTTGCCAATGCTTTCACTGAAAGCTCTGATCACAGAGGCTTTCTGCTTGTGCTAGATAGTAGCAGTGGAGGGAAGCTTATGCCCAAGGTATTGAGACCTCCTGGTTTTCATATGTACTTCAGTTCCTTCTCTCAGCCACCCTGCAGAAAACCATATTGCTGAACCCTCAGAAAAAAGGGAGTTTTGTTTTGTCTGGATGTTTGTGTGGCCATGGAGAAGGACAAGGAAGCCTTCTGGGGGGACACTTCCAAAAGGTTAATTACTCAGTCTGTTCAGAGGAGAAGTACTTCGTATATCTGCTTAACAGACTGCAGCACCATGAAAAGACCTTCAGAGATTACTGATACTAGAAAACAGAACAAGTCAAGGCCAGTGTGGGCGAGTAATATTTTAAAACATATGACACTTTCAATAAGCTTGGCGATTCTGCTGATAGGAAAAGTCTGGTGATACTGCTGATTGCAAATTTTAGTGGTCCTTGTCCAGAATGCAGCCTTACTAGGATAACGCTTTTAGAATCTACATGGCATCAAAAGGAAAAACAAAGAAAAGAAGCTGCCTTTATGCATCACCAGGGATTTGTTTATGAAGAACTGCATTCCCCCCCCAAAAAAATACATTAACAAATGTACATTTCACTCCTGTCTAGGAGTTTGCTTGCTTGTCCTCAAATGACATAAATAGATGAATTGAGAGCCCTAGTTTCAGCTTTGAAATACTCGAAGCATATTTGCATGTTCTCTTTGGCATTACTGGTGAATAACATAAATACAAAGCATAATACAACAGTATATGTATACAGCTGGAAGTGCAAGGCAAAATCAAAAGTGTCTGATAAAATGGTGGGGAAAAAGTTGCTTGGTGTAATTTGTCAAGGTCCTGAGGCACAACAACTGCCAGACTAGGAATTTTGACTGGGGTTTTTTTGTCTGTTTGTCTGTTTGTTTTGGGCTTTTTGTTTGTTTGGTTGGTTTTTTTTTTTTGACCACCTGAGGCCTTCTGTGTTGTGGACAGGAGGATTCTCCAGAAGATGAGCAGCTCCGTGGCAGTGACTGTTTGCTCTCTGTGTTTAGAAAGCAGAGGGTGAGGGGTTGGCCTCCCAGTCTCTGTGAAACACCGGCACTGATTTCCTTGATTCCACTGTCAGGAATGCCTTGCTGGTCCTGAAGTGGGTTAAAGTAAACTATGAAAATGAGTGCTTATTCTCAAGAAAAACATTCCTGCATGGAGTTGATTTGGAATAGTAGCATGCACAGAAGCTCTTAATAGCCTGAGGACATAAAGGAAAACAACTACTGGGAGGTGGACTTATTCACTCTAAAAAAATATTCTTTCAGTAACAAAACCAAAGAATTGTGTGTTCTGCCCACCTAACTGCTATCCCTCATCACCTCAAGGAAGAATGAACCTCAAATATTCATTTGCAAGCAGTTTTTACAGAAAAATCATATGGCTGCCCATGGTTCTCCCTTTGTGTGACATTAAATTAGCTCAAATATGGGATCCTCTCTGAACTGTGATGTGCCCACCTAAAAACATGTAGTGTTCATAGTTATATCCAGTCCCCACAAGCAATCCCAAAGCTAACCCAGCTCCATCCACCACATCTCACACATCACTGACTTCACTGTTATCTTGACTAAGACTTCAGAAATGGCTCCCAATCAGAGCTATCACAGAGAGAACAGCATGAGTAATTTTTGTATATATATAAATATATATATATAAAAATATATATATAAAGAGAGAAGGTGATTGTAGTGTCTTAGGAACTTGCATATTTACTTTCAGAAGACCTGAACAGTAAATAATTGAAACATAAACAACAAATGTGCCCTCAATCATGGTGTTGTTAACTCTGTGTGTTTTTCTGGGTGCTCAGATCTGCCCAATCAAGCCAACTGAATTGTTTTGACTCTCATGGACTTTGCTCTGGACCCCTCTGAACTCTCATTGCTAAGGGAAACCATATCCCTGTGATATACAACGCACTCCTCCTTACATGTGACAGCAGCCTGCTCTGGTTTAGATAATACCAACAAACTGGAAATCTCTTTTTTCTCTCTGAAAACTGTTTAAGAAACAGTGCCTGCAGACTGACTGGCTCCATCAATAAACCCAAATCATACATAATCTAAGAAACTGCCTGCTAAAAACAGCACCACGAGATACAATTTAGGCATGAGGAACACAGCTCTGAAGAGAGCTGGATGGGTCCACTTGAAATAAACAGTCTCTCATAGCACTCTTGGGTTGTTTCCCCTGGTCTCTGGTAGGTAGATTTGAGCTTAAAAGAAGGGAGTTCATCTAAATGCAAAAATTGATGTAACTGGTTAAAAAGTTGAGTTATCGAAGAAAAATACTCCTTCTGTCTTGTATATTAAAAAAAATACCTCTGAGAATCTAAAAGTATGTGGAATTAACTTACACAATGAAAGAAACCTTACAAACCTCTTGGTTCAGCCCATGAAGCTGACCAATATTAATGACAGGTGAAAGGGCAGAGGATGGTTTTATTTAAATTTTTGGGACAGGGCTCTCCTTTTGAAGAGGAAAGAAGATTTAATAAGCCTGAGTAAAAAAGATTTCTTGTCTGGTGCCAGTGTGGGAACCACTGTTGGCCTTTTTTCCTTTGGAGAAATTAAAACTTTGTGTAGGAATTTATAAAGTCAGGTGGAACTGTTTGCCCCAAAGAACTTGTTTACACCCCTCTGCTATTCTAGGTGAATATTCTCACATGCAGACAGAGCATTAGAGGGAGCTGGCACACCAGGCCGTGAATGACAAGACTTCACTGCAGATACTGCAGGGCCAAAAGTGGAGCTGTTGGTGGTGTGGAAGGTCTCAGCATGGGGTGATGGCTCTGCCATTCCTGGATGCTGCTTTCCAAATCTCTGCTGCAGCAGAAATGCTTTTTCCAGCCTGTGGCGAACGGAGATGAAGATTTGACATTCTTGGCCCGTGTATCCGAGGGATGCACGGCAGAGGAAGGAGCTGCGGCGTTGCCTTCACTTGATCTGGAGAGTCAACCATAAGAAACAGGATTTGATCTTTTGGGTGATTTCTTAATCAAACGCTTCAAGACTTTGTGATCTTGCCTGCAAGTTCCTTGTCCAAATTTCTCTCTCCAGGGCTCAGAGGGCCCAGGAGGCAGAGGTTGAAGCATCCTGGAGATACTTAATGACCCTTTAAAACACAACAATCAGCCCCAGTCATCTGCAGCCTCCAGCTGGGTCTGGCCTGGTCCAGATGATTTTGTTTCAGTGATGAAAACACCAAAGTTCCACGCCGTTATTTCAGCTGTGGGCCAGGTAACACCACCCAGCGATCACCTTGACCCTCTGACACTGCAGAATGACTGGCTCATAATGGCAGCGGATTGCCATCCATTGTTGAGAGAGAATTTGCAAAGCCGCCTAAGGGAATTTGGCGCCCCATTCCTATTGAATTACAATGGGATTTGAGCATTGAATTTCCTTACTTAGTCCTTTCAAACTTCCCCTCCTTTTTAAAGTAATAAAGGTGGCATTTTCATAAGGACTCTTGTGCTGGCTTCTTTTGAAACTGCTTGGCGTTTTTTACCACTTACTTCAATGAAAGCATCCCTTGGCCAACGCTTTGCAATTTTGAAAAACCCACGGGGGGGATTTTGAATCATTTGCTATTAAATTTATGACCTAAAAGTTTGTCCAAAAGATTAATTTAGAAAAAAGAAGAAAAAAAAAAGTAAAACATTTAAAAGACATGAAGGAAGGAACTGAGCTCAGTGGAGAGAAGAGACCTTGATGAGATTTAATGAGTAAATTCCAAGGTGCACTCCAAATTCATCTTGGTTATCTCAGTCTCAAATAGCTTTTGAAAGCCCTAATATTTATTTAACTATGGAAGATATGAAGGGGTTTCCAAGACACTTTCCAGCTATGATACACCAATATACTAAAAAATCAGCTTTGAAGACAGAGACCTAATTGACTTTCTTGAAGATGCTTTATCATCTTCATCTAGGTATTTGTTAAAAACCTCTTTTAAACTACATATATGGATTATTAGCTATTAACTTAATTGCTTGACCTTTAGTCAAATCAGAAAACCTCTGAAATCAAATGTAAACCAGAGTCTACTGGCATAGTTGCATATCTGGAAACGGCCTGAGATTTTTATTAATTCTGCTTGAAAATGCAGGACTTTCTTTGGCAGACTGGGAGCCCAGCTTTGAAAGTAGGCAATTATCCCTTTTGGCCGTGTTTTTACCACAGTTTTAAACTGAGATTGCACGGGGTGGGGGTGACACATGGTTAACAATAGGAGATCATTAACTTAAACATCTTCCATTTATGTGGAAGCATAGGTAATTCGACGGGAAGGCTGAGGCCGTAAGTCCGCGCTGAGGGCAGGCTCCAGGCTGTGGAATTTTCCTGGAGCCAGGACAAAGGAGCCAGGTATCAATGCAGTCATCTAAAGAAGCAAAAGATGTCTCTAAGGGATGAGATTCAGGAGACAAAGCTCCAGGATCAGGAGGACCCCTGAGCAGGATGTGCTTACTTGGCAGGTGGCTTTTGTTTACTTGCAGGATCAGCCAAGGCAGAAGGAAACTGGGCTGGGGCTGCAGAGAAGCTGCTGCAGGATTCAGAGCAGGACTTTTGTGGAGAAAGGAACATCCTGAGCCCCTCAGTGGATGCCTCAGGCCAGAAAGGAACAATAAGGGTGAGGCAACCGGGCAGAAAGAACAGTGGTTTAGTCTAAAGCTGTTTTCCTTCCACGAGATAAAGTGCTGGAAGGGTGGCACACAGCCCCCAGAAAGGAGGTGTACCTAGCTGCCCGAAGTTATCTCTGGTTCTAAACAATGCCTCGTGCTGGGAAGTCGGCGTGGACAGCATTGCTCCGGGGCTCGGGGCTGCCTGGGTCGAATCTCCTATTTTCACGGAGACCTTCAAGCATTGTGCCAAGCAAGGGGGCCAGAGGAGAACGATGTAACTTAGACCACTGGAATTTTATGAAAGCAAAACTCCACCAATTATATATGAGTCCTAAGCAAGCAGCTTTATGAAGTATCCAGCCCTGGAAACTGCAACTGGGTTTCACTGATCAGTGTCTTCAAGGACCACAAAGAGAACTTGATCTTTAAAAATGAAACAAACTCACCTGCATCTACTCAACTAAATACTTTCTGTGTATCATTTGTGATTAGCATCACAGCAAACTGAGACTCATGCAGTGCCTTAGATTGTTTGTTCCTCCAGCCACTTAAAAGTTATTCACTCAATTTCTGAAGTCCCTTACCTCAGTGGACTCTGGCCCTGGCTCTACCAGCAGATTGGTTTTCTTGCACTTGTAGTGTTTAGAAACAGGACCAAACAGGAAATAATCTATTTTCAGTATATGTGGAAACTTCTTTTCTTTGTAGTGGGCAGAAGCAAGCTCAATGCACAGAGAAATAATGTCTCCACTCCAGCAAATGTGCTCTAAAAAAATACCCAAAATGTGGAGGTAAGTATAAATTGCAAATAGGTTCTACAGAAAAAGTTGAGCTAAAAGGAAAGAAGTTTTTGGATGGGGTTGGAGGAAGTCAGGAGAACAAGGTCTGGTTTTATACTTTTTTCTTAATACCATGAAGATGATAAATATAATAACTAAAACAACCCCTGCACGAGACTGTTAAAATTCAGGCTCAGCATTTCTATTAGTATTTAATGCTGCAAAAATACGTGCAAACATATCCAGAGGAAACAGAGCACCTTCTCATCTACTGGCTGCCCTTCTGCTAACAGGATTTTGTTAGTTAGATGCATTTATTTGGGCTACTGGACTATTTGGACTCTGCTCAAAAAAAAAAAAAA
>VZTE01002405.1:474253-498263 GCA_013397775.1 Eulacestoma nigropectus
TTGAAAAAATTTTTTTCGAAAAATTTTCGGGTTTTTTTTTTTTTTTTTTTTTTTTTTTTTTTTTAATTCCCAATTACAAATGAAGAAACATTAACTCTTTTTATCTTGACTGGCATCATACTGGGTGGGGCACCATAAAACAAGTCTAATTATTAAAATCAAAAGGAACCTATTTTGTTCATATTTGTGGTTTACAAATGAAATCATGTTGGGTGGTGCTTCTCAGTGACTGTTGGGCATCTTTGTGGTTTTCTGCTTGTCTTTTTAAAAATGCATACAGAGTGGATATGGCCATAGTAAATTACTGTTTTTTCCATAATTTTCCATGCATTCTTATTTCAGTGGAAAATGGTAGCAGAAGTGAAGGACTGCCCAAGAAATCACAGAGAGACACAGGATTTTAAAGACCCCCAAACATGTCTTTGTCATCTTAACTTCTCCTCTATGTCATTGCAGATTTTGGTCTCTCTGGTTAATTTTAATATAACCTATACTACAAAGATATGAAATATGTTTATTAATTAACTTCTGCTTAATTCTTGAAATAGAAACTGACCCAGCATTGTCTTTGAAAGTGATTCTCCCCATATTTACAATGACAAAACACTAAATCGTATTTTTGGACTTTGATGAAAATGTTGCTAGGTAAGTTTTCCAAAACTTGTTGTAGATTGTGGCATAATAAACCCTTGGCTTGCATGCGCTGAGAAATTGTTTGGATGTAACAAATGGTGATACTCTTGTTGTTTTTCTTGTCTCTAATGGAGAAGAATCAGGACATTATAGTTGTTGGAGGTCTTGATAAAACACGATGAAGTCAGAGGAAGAACATTTACTGGCTTCAGGATTGCATGAGCAGGAACAACAACCCTAATTTTGTATTTCTTATGCTCCAGTTTAATTTTTGTTTAATACAGATGTTCTTAAAAGTTAACATAGTCTCAAATTATTCATAAATCCCCTCAACCTTAAGGCTTTGTTTTTCCCTGCCCACTTTGAATAGAAGAACACTTTATGAAAAAATAAAGCACATAATTTATGGCATTCCATTATCTGAACAGAGAGGTTAACTCTCACAAATTGCATGAAGCTGGATGCCTGGTTCCCAAAGATTGCCTTTTTTTTTTTTAAATTTAGTGGAAGCCATGCAGAATGACACCAGTTCCCCCCCCCAACAGAAACCCTGTGGGAACCAGCACTCCAGCCGTAGGTAGGAGAATGGGCAGCCTAAAGCCCTGGACAGACCAAAGCAGCAGACAAATCCCTGGAGAGCAGCTTTTTCATTCAGGCAAGCTTGAGGAAGGGAATATTTGCACAAAAGCAAATTTACTTTGCCTGGTGGCTGTCCTGTTGATTAACACCAGAGAGGATGCAAGCACCGCATTTCTCCCAGCCCAGGTTTCCTTTCGCCCTGACCTTCTGCCACATGGCTGGGATAGTCTGATGTTGCCACAGGTTGCCATGGCAATGACAGTGATGATGGCATGTGTTCAGCATAGCCAAATTTGAACCTAATGAGAGCAGATATGACTTGGAGCTCTCATTCCCAAAGAGCAAACCTGGTTATTTCTCCATGCCTTTTCTTGGGAATTGCGGAGAAATGAATGCAGCTCTCTGTGAGTGTATTAGCTGTGGACACCAGCATGGAGGGATGAAAATAATTTCTGCTTGCTGTAAGCATCGTCTCATGAAGCTGAACACACACCCACGTGAGGAGAGCTCAGAGAGAGGACAAGCCACGAGGAAAACAAGAAGTCTCATCCATCTGCAGTTCCCTTTGCTGGTGTGCGTTGTCTTCCTTAAGTATAAGCAGATTCCTGTGTGTCGCTGTGTGTTATCAGTTTTGGTCTCTACACTTTCCTAAGAAAATAACTACTTCCAGTTGCTGCGGGCCTGTGCGACATGCTATGCAGAGCTGCAAAGCACCATGAATAAATTATGGCTGTCACCAACTTCTCTGTCTAAAAAGGACTGCTACAAAAATAAATTAGCACGGCGCCCTTGAGTGCTGCGAAGAGTAAACATCTCACACATGACTTTTGCTAATGAAAAGAATGAGACCTGTACTCCACCACAGCCAAGCCTACAAAGACAATGTGGTCACGATGTGAAAGAACAGCCACTGCTCTAAACAACCACAGGGAGATAAAAGGTCCTAGTGCAAGAAAGCAACATTCAGCCTAGAGACAATTGTTATCCAATTGTTAACTTGGGTCAGGATCAAGGACTCAGCTGGATCACGATTGGGAGAGAAGTTAAGGCTGTTTCATAACTACTCTGAAGTTCCTTGGGGAGAGATTGAACCTCCAAAACTCCCTCTGCTCCTGGTGTGTTATCAGATGGGGACGCCTGAAATGAAGCAGCTCTGAACCTCATCCATCACTATGTGTGAGTTGCCTCATTATTGCAAGAACTGTGGCTTTATCTCTGCATTCGTAGAAAACAACTCCAGCTTTGGCTTCAGGAACAGTACTTGGAACAGTTCTACCTTTATATTGGGGTGGAATAAACCATTCTTTGTATGTGGAGTCTACACTTTTTCTTGAGGTTTTTCAAAAGCTCTGATTCTCAACCAGAAGTTCACATGAAAATGTTCGTTGCTGTGAGCACTTTCTACTAAAACTGCCCAGTGGATTTTCCAGCAGTGGACAGGTAATCCAGAGATTATTTGAGACGGCAATTTAATCCTCTACATTGGACTAAAACTAACTAGGGCAAACCTGGAAATTCCTCATGAAAAACTAAGGCACACACCATCCATATGTGTTTCTAAACATGAAAAAGAGACAAGCTAAAAGAACAGGAGGAAGAGTAACATATCATTTTCTACTCCTTTTCATCTTGCATCATGTGGCAAGAAGACATGTCTGTAGAGATGTTACACCTTGCCTAAAAGGCAGCTGAGGCCCATGTTGTCCTTTCAAACATCTGCTGCTCGTTTTCCTATTCTCCCTGCAGCTCCTCGTCTTTCCTTTGTTAAGAAATTTGTCATAAGCTTAACCCAACTCCTATTTCCAGCCTCTAACTTCAAGGGAGTCAAAGTTCAAGGGAGTAGCAGTGGGAGGACAGGTAAGCTGCACTTTCACATCGAGGCCTTGCCCCTCATCTTCCACTTCCCCACCCTCACATCTCTGAGAGATGCACCTCTAAAAGCTGCTGGTAGCCCTTTAGGAGAGTAAACTTCACTGCTGAACATCCTGGAGGGAAGAGCAGGCTCAGCACCAGCCAGGATCCCTGTCTGCTGCTCTTGCCCAGTCCATGGAGCTCTCGCCACCCTCAGGTAGGACAGCACAGCAGGATGTGGGGCTTGGGCAGAGTGACGCCAGTGCAAGCCCCTGGATGGATGGATGGACGGATGGATGGATGGATGGAATGGATGGATGGGTGGATGGATGGGTGGATGGATGGATGGATGGATGGATGGATGGAGCACCAAAGACAGAAGGCAGGACTTGTATAGAGGTTGCTCTTGTGCTGGGCATCTTCCCATCTCCTTTCCTCAGTGCTGACAACACCCAATGCAACTCCACGCTCCCTGAGCCCTTCCTATCACACCGGGCAGGTGGATCACCCTGTACATTTCAGGGTGACAACGCTCTCTGCCTGGCTGGGACATCCCAGTGCTGTGGTGGGCATGGAGGTGTGATGAGTGAGGACTGCAGCTCTGCAGCAGGCTGGGCGTATCACCGGCCAAGGTTGAAACGTTAGCTGGAGGCTGGGTGGAAGGAATCTGCTCAACAGGTGTGCCGGGAGCCTGGCAGAGGGATTTGGGCTGGGGCCAGTGCCACTGAATGCCTGCTGTGCTGCTTGGCCAGCTGGCTAGAGTTACAGCAGGGTGGAGGGACTGCCTCTTCATCTGCAGCAGCTTCTTTCTTGCTAGAAAATTCTCCCAATGTTCCTGAGTCATCTACTGCCCAGGAGCCACAGCCCTCTTTTCTTTTCCTGTTGCTTTTCTTTTTTCCACCAGGAACCCATGCAGCTGCTCTTGGCCAGGGGTTGCTCCTCTGCAGTCCCAGTTTGAACCAGAGAACACAGGGCAGCAGGGAGCAACAGCCCTGAGATTTGGCTAGCTCGGGGCAACCATCAAAATCTTTCAGGTATGACCTTGACTAGTAACAGTAGGCAGATCAGCACCCAAACCATGTTTGTTGGTGAGATATCCTCAGACAAGGGATTTATGCAGCAGCCTCATCCCTCCTGCACAGCTACTGTCAGGACTGCCAGAACTACCTTATCCTAGCAAGGAAATTACTCCAATTTCTGGACTGTCATTTCAGAGCTGCCAAATCAACCTTCTCACCACACAACTAACAGATAACAACTGGAAGAGATCTAAGCACATTAGGCTTGATAGATCAGGACAGTTTTAGATAGCAAGCTGAGTAAGAGCTTTCTGAGCCAAGGCAGTATCCTCTGCATCCTCATGACTTCAGCCACGTCAGCCAGCCCTCCCATGTGAATATGCCTGACTGTCAGCCAGTGAGCTTCCTGATGACCCCTTGAGTCCCTTCACTGGGAGTTTTGGGTGCACAAAAGAACTGGGGAAGTTTTCTTTGATCAGATTTCGAATATGCCATTAATTTCTTTTTATTTTTAATAAAAGTTTGTATGCCTGAGATCAACAGTTTTGCTTCTCATCTTATGGGATTTTTGGAAGAGCATTTAGTAATTCCCCTTCCTCTGTTCACCAGTAACAACTTCAGCAAGAATGTTTTTTACCAAGTGCTAGAACTATATGGCGCAAATAAGGAAAGAAGCTAGAAAAGCTTGGGCTTGCTATACAAGTGGCCCAGTTGCCTCCAGAAAGAAGTCCTGAAATGGGAAACTTCAAGTACTCAAGTCTGCACAAACCTAGCCAAGTGTGGCTGGCCACAGTGTGACATATTCAGCTTACTGAACATCTTTGTAGGACCAGAACCATAACCACTTCAACTCTTTGTGCTCTTACTCTCTTATTCTTACTGCTTGATTGATCTCCCAGAATGATGACTTGTAGAAGAATCCATCCAAGAAAAGTTCAAAATCAAAATTCAGATCAAAAAGAGTTTTTCATCATCTGAAAACAAAAACCAACAGAGCCAAAAACATAGATTATACAGGTGAGTGTTCCTAAATGAGCCTCATTCCTTAATTCTTCCGAACAGCAAGCATGCAATCAGGTCAGGGAGAATTGCTAACCTGAAACAATAATTATGATTTGCCTTTTGTGATTTAGCAATTAATTAGCATACGACTAGTGAACATTAGGCTTATACAAGATTGCAAATCTGTAGTCCCAACCACAGCTGGAGGCTCTGTTAGACTATACTGCCAACATAAGTCTTAATAAGTGGATTGGTAATCTTTGTTATGGGTTTCTTTCCTGTTCAGAGGGTAAGAAACATCCCATTCCTCTAGGTCGGAACCAGGATTAATTGATTGGTCTCATATGAACCTGAAAGCCATTAAGAGCATGAAGGATGAAAAGTAATTCAAACTGCTTTATTACCATTTTCTAGTAAAGTACCAGTTTAGACTCTGGACCTACTGTGAAGCAGCGGGTTTCCAGATATTGACTGTGCTGGCATGTGCTTCTGGAAAAGAGGAAGCGGCTGATTCCTAAAAGCAGAAACATCTGCTCAAGTCATGAACACACTTTCTGTCTGAGGTGACACAGCAGGACTGCTGAAGAAGTCCCTGTGCTGCCAGCCACATTGGCCAGAATCACAGCAGAACAGTGGTGAACTGTGAACCATGCTGATCTTCCTTCATCCTCAACCTAAAATATTGGTTTTCTGGGGCTCACCATAGCCCTTACCATGTTGGCTTTTACAAATAAGGCACAGAGAGTCTTTTTCTCCCTCCAGGTATGGGTGGAGGAGCAGAGTTGTTTGCGGAGGAAAGTCATCACAGAGAGGCTAAACCTGCCAGTCTGGGCACTGCACTAGGGGAGTCCACATTTTTGATTATGGTTGTTCTCATACACCAATTTCTTGGGCTGTTTGATGCACTTGTTGGCCCATTTAAATCAGTATATCTACCAAAGCGTTCCTGACAATGTAATGGGCAAGTATAAAAGAATTTGGCCCAGTGAGTACAATACTGATGTTAGGATCCCATCTAACAAGTTTCCCTCTAACATCTGCCCTGCGTTCAGTTTATGTGACAGAACTCCACAAGCAAATAAGGGGAAGTGACCATTCCAAGTCTTTTCTTGAAGCAGCAGAACTGCTAAATCCAGGCATAAATATCAAGATACTTTTGATAGTTTAGTAGTACTGGCAAGTGAATATGATTGAGGAACCTGACTGCCATTGGGATATTGGTCTGATGTTCTTGGACGAAAAATTCTCTCCCCCTTTTATCCTGAATTAGAAGGGTGGACTTCTTCATTTGCATCAGGAGAACAACATCCTTAAAATCAAAAGAATGACAGCAAAGTCTGGAGAAAAGGGAGCAGACTAAAATTCAACCTTCTACCAATGAGCAGTGTGTGTAGACTTATATTTTGCAAAATAACTCAAGTAGAGCATGAGTTGAATTTCTCCCACTGAAGCCATCAGATATTGTCATCAGACTACAAGCATTTCCTAAAGTCCTTGTGGAACGAGGGCCACAGGGCTGGATGCAGCCCAGAGAGAAGGAGAGTGCACAGCCAGACTGTGGGCCATGTTTTCCAGCTCCTACCACACCTTCCTTACAAATTGCTTACCCCTGTTGTCTGCTTCACAGCATTGTGAGGACATTTCCTGCTTCAGAACTAGTGCTGCAGCCTTTGATCCTGCCTGAAGCCCACAAATGAGAATCTACAGCAAGAGGCTCTTTCTTCTTCTTGCTCCCAGCCCTCATGAAACCACATCTCCACCTGCACTTCAGCAATCCACTGGAGCACATGCTCAACACTAAGGTCATGCAGGACTTATGTATGTGATTAAAATTAAGCATGCATTTACACACTGTGTGGAACTGGGACCTCAATGAGGATGGCTGTTGGATCAACCTGCTATGACCCCTGCTGAGCTGATTATAACGCAGCCTTTTGTAGCATTCTATTTTTCCCCAAAAGTCATAGTTTATCCACTGTGTCTTGTAACAGAAATTTAAATGGTCCCGGGTTTTGGTTTCTTGTTCTTTTTTTCTCTTACAACACTGTGCAAATGACATTGATTTTTCTAGCCCTGCAAATATTTGAGATGATAGGAAAGATTTCCCACACCCCCAGCCTTCCCCCCAAAACCTTTTGTGCACCAAGGAGGTATGTGAAACATAAACATACCTTGGGTGCTTTTAAAGCCCTAGGAAGGAAATAAAATCAATTTTTGTGAAAATTTCAAGTTTCTGTAAACCAGGTTTAGGAGGAAAACAGGTGGGCATTGGCTTTGTGTGTGTAGCAGAACAAAGAAGAATGGTTAATCACCCACACCACAGAGATTTCTGACTTGTCCTCTTTTGACCATGGAAAAATGTGGTGGCAAAAACAATCAGACAGATTTCCTTCACTTTCTCTTCTGAAGGAACATTGCTTCCTTGCTGGAAGCTCAGAGAGGAACTCTGGACACGCCTGACTGATTGAGAAGTAGAAGGAGATTTTTAATTTTTGTTTTGCAGATTCATATCTATGGATTATGCCAGTCTGCTATCCTAAGGAAAAAAAAAAAGAAAATAAAAGCAAAAACAAACAGGCCATGGGATCATCTGCATCACTGCTGTAAACAGATTAGCCCCATGTCATGTGAAAACTCCTTATCATACAGCTGGGATTTAACGTGTGAGGACTCACCCTTTGCTGTGTGGCCCTGAAGGTCCGTTTCACTCTGATGTTCCAAAGGCAAAATATTTTAACAGCACTTTTTCCAATTTACCTATCGCCCATATTACGAACAGAGACAGTTGATCTTCCTTCTGATTTTTAATCCTTCCCCCTTGCTGTCCAGAAGGACTGCTTAACCTAAAACCTTAATCCTTAAGCTTGGAAAGTCTGTAGTCACTTGCCTTCATAACCATGTTAGCTTTATCACTGCATCATCAGAAGTACTATTTTTTTTTTTTTTAACAGGAAAGTCGATGTGCTAAGCCTCTCCTCCAGCACTGCAGTCTTCTGATATTTCACCCTGACATACAGCTGGTGTCCTCGCCCAGCCTCATAGCTGGGCACTTTTTAAATTTAGGTTTATTTTATCATCCCCAGCAAGCCAGGGAATCTTGGCTAATCGAGAACCAAACGGCTAGTAAAAATTTCATATCTTACCCTGAGAGAAGAGAAAAAGAGCTGTTTACCTTGAGCAGACAATTAAAAACGGGGTGAAAGCCCAGCACTGTGAAATCAAGGAAAGCTCTGCCATCCATGCCAAGAGGCCAGAATTTTACCTGGGATGTTTTATTTGGTTCCTGGGTGCTTTTAGCTTTGTCTCTGCTCTCTTTGAGCAGAAGCTTTACAGCAGCTTCATCCCTTTTTTTTCCAGTAAGAAACCACTCGTATAATTGAGCGTATGATGTTTCCTTTTTCTTTCCCCGAGAGTGGCTAATAACTTCACCCTTTATTAGAGATGGGAAAAAGCACATAAGAAAGAGATGCTGAAAACCAAAATTCATTATTTCTGCCACTCATGGAGGACTTTTTCTTCATTAAGCGAGTTATCTTGAGGGCATAAGGGAGCTTTAAATCCTTTTTCTCTGGTTCAGGCTTCTGTTCTCATACACTTTTACCACTCCATCCAAGCATTTCTCCACTTACAGCCCTGGCACTCCATTTTTTTGGTCTTTCTACTACATCTCTCACCCAGCTACCTCTCCCCAGGATTTGTTCTTTTAAAGACACCCAGAACTTCTCCATGATACATGAGATGCCTCTGTTTATACAAGATATGCAGAATATATGCTTCACATTTGCATGCCCCACTATCAAATTGGGTAATATGACATTAAACAAAGCACAGAGATAGTCTTCTTTAGCTCTCTGGTATTCATGAATGAAAAGCTGAAACCTCTTTTTTTAATGAATATTTACATTTCAAGTCTTAAATGTGTTTATAGTATAACTATTCAGAATTTTTTTTTCTTTCACTCACGAAAAAACAATCACAGACAATATATTCCACTTTTTTTTCTTTTGAAAAAGGCTAACTTTTCATGAAAAATAGAGAAAAATTGTAGCACAGTGAACAAAGATTGACAAGTTTAGATTTAAGTGGTTACTTCATGCGAACAACTTAATCTTGTAGAATTTCCATTTTTTTATCAAAAAGTCATGAATGAAAATGATGGTCTAGTAGATAATATCTGACATCATAAATTCATCAAAAACTGAAGAGGGACCTATAAAATATCCATTACATGACTTTTGTGAGAAAAGCAAAGTAGTTAAACTTTCAGTCCTTAACATCCAGATTGTCATGCCCAATCTACAGGGAAGGCATGCAAATACAGCCTTCATCTCATGGAATTTTCTGGAATTACAAATTCTTATGTATTTCTGGCATGACTGCCTGCACACATTTGAAATCCTGCAGGGGAAGGTCAACACAGCTCCACTGAAACCACTGTCACCACACTGTTACCTACTGGACAAGGATTCTGGGGACAAAAAACGGAGATCTATGCTCTCCACAGCGCTGCCACTGTGCCCACAACCAGCACAGGTGGCTTGTGTTTCCGTCAGATTCCTCCTCTGAAAGGCTTGTTAGCTGCCTGGTATAGTTAAAATAAAGAATAAAATAAAATAAAATAAAATAAAATGTAAGACTCCTCTTGGTCACCCACATCTCAGCCTAACCTAGATGCACAAGAGGACACGCTCTTCAGTTTTAAGAGTTTAAGAACAAGGACTTCAATCAGAAACATTAGCACTCCTGATTCAATAAAAAGCAAGGCATCAGAGAGCCTGTGTAACTTCTGTGGAAAATTGAGGCCTGCTTTGGCTTACCTTAAGATATACATCATTTTTTGCATGTCTGTTGTGCTCCTAATGCAGAAAGCGATGCTATAGAGCTGTTGTCGTGCCAAGACTCTTGAATTTAATCCATTCCCTTCTTCTTTACTAATATTATTTATTTAACAGCATCAGGCAAAATCAAGGCTCCATCCCACTTGACTATTCATCAGCATTGTCAAGCAGAAAAAAAAAGGAAATGTGCAATTACCTAAGGTATGCAGAATTTGTCATGTTAGGTCAGATTGATCCCATCTCTGACAATGACCAACAGCAGATGCTTGAGGAAGGAATATGAGGTCAGAACAGCTACCAGAAAGATCTTTTCCTGGTATATTCCACATTCTGAAAAAAAGAAAAATAAAGATAAGCCTCTACAAACCTGAATATATTACTGCATGCCATGAGAATTTAGTTGTGTAATTGCCCCTGTGCTTAGTGTCATGCATGTCCAGAAGGGGCTTCCAGTCGCTTCACTCCAATCTCACGCTTTGAACAGCAGCTGGCTCACAGGCCCAGTAACTCCATCAAAAAAATACCTGACCTGCTGCACCCCAGAACAGAGCTTTGAAACTGCAGCCTTTGAATGTGGTGTCAGAGAGCAGCACCTCGTCAAGTCATCCACTTTTACTGCAACATAGCTCAGATTTCCAGCCCTGGCCAGGCTTGAACACTGCAACCTCCCCAACCCCTCCTCCAAAATAGGTTTAACTGGGGATGAAATAAAGCACACACCTAAACAACAGGAGTAAAACCCATCAGACTGCTCTCTGTGCAGTGGAAGCTCCAAACAGAGGAATCTGAGGGCCTCTGGGGGAGTTAACACCGTGAGGATGACAGTCACAGTACTACTAATACTCAACACTGCAAACTAATTGGCCAAAATAGAACAGGCAATCCCTTCATTTCTGTAGAACAATCCTCACTATATTGAGCTTGGATTGAGGAGCCTGAACCTTGCCAAAACTTTGACTTTATCAAATGGTCTACAGTAGCTCAGCCAAAATCAACTCACTTTGACTCATTGAAGAGCTTTCTGTTCTTTTCTACTTGGGGTTTGCATACGTGCATCACTTGGGCCTCTGAGCATTTCCAGTGGGCCACAGAGCAAGCCAGCTGAGGTCTGTGGGGTGTCTGCTCTCTGACCCTCTCTCAACAAGCTGTTTGGGCTCACAGGTATTCTGCTTACACGGTTCTGTGTGTTCGCATGCAGGCAGCCTTCACACACACACATGCTTGTGGCTGTGTGTTTGCACGAGACAGGGCAATTTCAAAGAAGCACAGCTTCCTTTTCAAAAGTGGTGCAGTTTGCAACTGGCCTTATAAGGCCATTTCTCAGCGTGGCCCCAAGCCCTGACAAGATGCTCTGTTCTGTTCAGCAAGTGCTGCCTTTGCAGGGTGGGAGATCCACTCTGCTCTGCAGGCATGAAGGGCGCTTGTTACCTTGGAAAACAAAGGGAAAGCTGATTGAGGCCCCATGGGATATTGTTCCCCTGCTTAAAATCCTTTTCGAACTGAAGGATTGACAAGTTCTTCTATAAAAGAGCAAAGTGCAAGTACACCTCGAAGGAAACACAATTTTTTTTTTTCTCGATTTGTTTAGATGTGTGGCAGGAAGGGGCTAATCCTTTGGAAAGGACCATCTGAAGATGCAAAAAAAAAAAAAAAAAACCAAATGAAAAAGCCTAGCAAATGAGTGCAACAGGCAGCTCATTGCTTTGCTTATCCTGCTGCTTTGTGTGCTGAAGCATGGCCTTGCTAGGTGAGACCTGGAGCAGGGTTTTGGAGGAGGAGCAAGGGGAAGCGTCCTTCCCCTGCCTGTAAAGTTAAGGCCACGCTGAAAACCAAGGATGCACGGATGCTCCTCCCTCTCCACTCTGCTCCTGCAGAGAGAAAAAAAACAGTGCCTGAGCTGGGAAAGAGGTGGCAGATGCTGCCAGCGAGGATGAGGATGGTGGGACTACATACAAAGGGAAGCACTGCTTGGAGCAAGGAAGGTCAGATGCACCAGGCCCTCAAGGTTTGAGTCAAACCTTGTTGCGGTTGATGGGAAGGTTTCCATTTATTTGAGTGGAACACATTAATGACTGGTGGCACACCTTGTTTATATGGCAGTGAGTGTGCAGTTCCCCCATTACAGGAATGAATCAGAAAGGTGCAAGCTCATCATGTATATGAAGTCTTTTTTAGATACCAATCACACTACAGGAAGTCTTTGATCTTCAAGGAAAGCCTTACTTTGCCTTCAGCAACAAGGAATACAGACACAATGAGGCAGAAACCTCCTCCTCAAGCAATACTTGCTGCTGTTTCACCTTTGCAACAAAACAAGAGTGAGAAAGCAACAAAAAACTCTTGAGTGGAAATAGGACAAGGCTGCAGCTCAGGACACTGTGCTGTTTACAAAACGTGGCTTCCAGATTGATCAAATCCGACTAGCATTCATTTTCCCACAGATTGTTTCCTATATTTAGCAATTCAATTTCCAGCACACCTCCTGTACCCAGCCCCACCAAGTGCCTAAGGACAGGACCCGTGTGTGAGGGATTCTCCAGGCGTCAGAGGCAGCACCAAGCACTGGTGCTTTGCACACTTGTGTAGAAAGTGTGCAGACCAGGGGTGGTTTGTGCCCCTCCTTGCCACAGGCGGTGAAGAGAGGTGCTTGTGGATGCCAGAGCTAGAAAAATTTGTGATTATTCCTTTCCTTCTTCACTCAGCCAAACCCACCTGGGCCTTAAACTGAGCAAAGGCACTTTTTTCCCTCTCAACTGCATGTTTTCTCCAGGCAATGCTGGTATGGAAAGGTTCAGTTTAGCCTTTGTGTTGCTTCACCTTTATTACAGATCTACTTAACTCTGGTCTTTCAAACTTTGGTTTGTTCCCCCTACTGTTCTACTCTTCTCATTATTTTGAATATACTGTTATTTTATTGGTGTTTTTTTGTTAACACTTGCCTGAGAAACTTTAGTTCAGTGAATATTAGTCTTTAGCATTTGCCATGCCTACCCAAATTTTGGAGAGATGCTTGCTTCACTTTTATCCTGACAATTGTTTATATGACTGGAATGCAAACACAAATTCCACAAAATTTGCCAAGATGAATGGATTACAACTTCCACTTAAATTTTTCCACAGATCTCAATGACTGTGGTTCTAATTTTCCCGAATTCCTACACTAGGGAATGAATCTGTTTAATCTAGGATGCTAATAGCTTCTGAAGTGATAAAGGTTTTGTGGAAATACTAAATTCCTGTTTTAAAAGTCTTCAAATCACTACCACTGTATTCAGAGGAAAAAAATTATAAAATATTAATATATTTCAGTACAAGTATTCTTTCATTCAAGCCTCTGTTAAAGAAGACTATTTTCTTAAACCTCTCCAGCTATCAGTAAGTTATTGGGATACCATTTACATATTGCTAATTAATTATTTTAAAAATCAGATCAATTGGAATTTGTTTAGCACTTACTGCTAGAAGTATGCATGGAAGCACAAAAGAATTATTAAAATTACTTTTGAGATATCAATTTTCTGTATATAGTTGTACAGTTTTACTAAAATGCTACTGTTATGGCTTCAGTACTTTTTAATCAGAAAGCAAGTCATTAAATTAAAATACATTGAAATAGTCATAAGAGTTTTTTACTTCCTCTTCTGAATAGAACAAAAAAAAAATTCAAAATATCCAACCTCTCTTGAATTTAAAACTGTGTTTTCCAGACAACTTTAAATTTAGTGTCCATAAAAAATAACACACTGATTAATGAAAAGAAACCTGAAATGAGAAGTGCTTGAATTAATTGGTGGCCTTCTGTGGCATGTTTTTTAACAGTTTAGAATAGTTTTAATTGTGTTCCATTGCATGGCTGGAGTGACCCAATACACCCATGTTTCTCAGCAAGATCAATTGAAAGCTATTGCATCTTGTTCTCTTATGTTTCAGAGGAAAGGAGAGAATAAGGAATGATTTATGCTCCCAAGACCACAGGGAAAAGTGTCACCAGTGGCAGGAAATGCGATTAATTTGATTTTTGTCCTCACCTGCAAGAGCATTTCTTAATAAACCAAAGAAGACAATCAACAGTATTCCCACTTCAAAATCCGAGTGCTTTTTTTACCTTTCATAAACACTTTTTTTGAGACAGGAAAAAGTTAGATGGCCCTCTAGACATACATTTCTGTACAGCATTTGGTTCCAACACTTTGTTCCAGGTCAGATCTTTGGTCTTCAAGGTCCTTCCCAGCCCTATTTCCAACCTTGAGTGCCCAGTGGAGAAAAATGAGCTGGGAAAGGCTGGTAGAGCAAGATGAAAGATGTGACTGGAAGCAGGGAGACATCCCTTCCTCGACTTCCAGTGCAGGATAAGTATGTCCCTCTGGGGCCATGGGGACAGCCAGCCCTACTGGAGAGCAGATCCTTATGAAGGACATGGGAATGCTGCTCCTCATGCAGTGCGATCCCCAAGGGATTGGCCAAATGAGAGATGACAGACCTGGCTGACAGGTCCTGTCAGCAGTGAAGATTTTAGGGGATTTTTAGGTAAGCAATGGAAGGCCCTGACAAAACTCAGCAGAAGGGAGGTTGAAATTCTGAGGAAGACAGCCAGGACTGTGATCTTGATGTGGTGACTGAATTTTTTTATTCCCTCAGTGAAGGGACAAGCAGGAGTTACTGCACTTCCTACCTGAGAGCATTTAAGCAGTGGGATTCTTTTGTAGTGTTGAATTTTACACAGCAAGAAGAAGAATTACTGCTATACAGTGAAACCTGTGTGTCTGTTGCAAACTTCTTTTTATAGTGCATGCCCACAATGCTAAAAACTGCACATAAGCTTGCTCTTGCTGGTCTGGCTTGGAATCTAATCAAAAAAAAAAAAAAAAAAAAAATTAGGCATAGTGTGTGAGACTTATTAAAACTGAAAACTACAAAATGCAAAAAAAACTTGTTCACCCTGTGGTGCATACTTGCATTTAGGTGCCTTCATAAAATACATCTATCTGCATCACTGCATATCTGTTAGGTGTTTTGGTGGTTTTTGTTGGTTTTTTTTTTTCATATAATTTAATAATGTGTAAAATAACTTAAAGCAAGAATAATGGGATGTAGGAAACCACGAAATAAGGAGAGCAGAAGAAAAATGTCATCTTTGCCTGCTATTTTCACAGAGGTAAGTTGATGAAATCAGTGTCTGGTGGTTAAACTACGAAAAGTATTGAATAGGAATGATGGAATTTCTTGATTTTGTAAGGCAACAACAGAGACAGTGGAAAGTATTGGTGCCTTTACATCACAAACTCTCTACGAGCAGGTGTCTCTGTATCCATTGTGAAAATGAACAGTGAAGAAAAGGAACAGACCTCCAAACCTGCATTCTGGCCTCAAAATGTCCATTCCTGAAGTCGTTAATGTTGGAACAAGGTTAGATACCCACAGACAGAAGAACTGAGGAGGATTTTGAACTTGGCACAGTAGGGGCATCCTGGTGGCAGGATGTATGTGGCTTGGCTGAAACTTCTTGGCTGGTGGACAAAAGATCTGGAATCAGATGGGTTCCAATGCTGAAATGGCAGGAAGCCGTGAACAAAGTAAAAAGGTTTGGCAGGCTTCATAATCTAGGAGTGGAATGAGGCTCCAAAACATGTTCCAAGGCTTCTGCAACTGGGGTTGTGGGTCAGGCGAGAAGATTAGTCTGAAGGGCTTGTCTACACAGGAAATGGACTGGTTATATTCAAATAATGATACTGCTAAAGCTTGGCTGCTCCATTTCCTGATGCAGATGAGTCCTCAGCAAGGCAAAGAAATTCTTATGAGAGAGGGAAAGCACAAAGTTGGCTGGGTTTACCCATCAGACTAAACTGTGCCTATCTCAGAGCTTAGTCCAAAGTTGGCCTTCAGTTCTGCTGGCTGGGGAAGACCAAGGAAAACAGCTTTTGGCAGATGAACAGGTTTCCAGCTGGGAAACTGGGGTCCTTCTGATGGTGAACACTGACACAGGATTCACTGCCCGGGAATGCCATTGTCCATCCCCTGTGACTCACACTTGCCCTGCTTGTGTCCTTCAATCCCCATGCCGAAGAGACAAAGAGCAACTGTTTGACTTAAAGACTTAACAGCAGAGGAGGATGGATGTCTGAATAAACTTGTGGAGCACTAAACTGCTGTGAATTGACATTCGATCAGTGCAATTAGGTAGCGTTTGGTGGAACAAAACTGGTTAACACCAGCCTTCCAACCCCAGGAGTGCAAGATCATGAGCGAATAAAGACACTTTGAGCTCTAAGGCCTCCTCACCAGCAAACCACACCTGAGCTGGTGTGCCAAAGGATCCTTGTTACCGTGGAATTACACGGCAGCTTGATTTTACACTGAAGATACTGAAACCCGTGAGTAACTGGCTATGAAGGCAATTAATCACTCAGTATATTAATCCCAGGGACAATTAAGTAGGTAGGCAAACCAATTAATTTATTGGAGTCCCTATATTTTTTCTAGTATGCCATGGGTTCTTGCACTGGAAATTCCCATTTGCACCTTGAAAGTTGTCAAGAGGGAAAATAGATATCACTGCAGCTCTGGACTTTCTCACCTGGAGGGCATAAGAAGCACTTTGAAATTAGGGAATAAAAACTTCAGAGGACTTCTATGAAATGATCAAAAGGGAAACAGTTAAACATGTGAGCCCATCTCTAAAGCTGATGTTTAAGTCAGAAGAATGTGAAGAATGACAATTTAGGAACATACTGAGATGAATGAGAAGGTCCAAACCTCTTGGAGCTATTGCTCCAGGCTCTCTGCAGACTCAGAAGTACCTGCATCAGCTGTGTCTGAGGCACATTTATCAGAATTTAATTTGCAGTCACAATGACTAGAAACACGTTACACAACATGCACACTTGGGCCTTGGAGAACAACCGGGCACCAGGGAGAAGCTTCCACAGGCAACAGCAGCTGCAGCAAAAAAACACTGAGAACAGAAAAGGCAAGCAGCAACAAGTATGATAATCCAGTCTAGAGACAGGGAGCAATTTTTTGGTGCAAACTCAACTGAACTGGAGCTAACTGGCTGCAGAATAAACCTGATTACATCCCCTTCATATGTAATTTACTTAGTTTTCCTTCTGAAGAGCTGCGAACTTGCTATTGCCCTCACCTTTTTAATCCAAAACATGAACCTTTACTCTTTCCCCTGAAGCTATCAATTTCTTTGTGGCTGTTCTGAAAAACTTTGGCTTGGTTACCTTTGCCACAATCAGTTCTGGTGCATTTCCTAATACCCACTGTGTCTCTTTCAATCTGTCCCAGATACCACCACTAAATGTCAACACAGGATGCCCAGCTACACCTCAGCCTTCTCCTGAATCCCCTTCTCTGGTTACTACTTGCAATCAAGTCAAATTTGAACATTTCTTTTTCTTTTGAAAAAGAAATGCCTTATTTTTCTTCCCTTCCCTCTTCACTTCCCCTTCCCCTTCCCCTTCCCCTTCCCCTTTCCTCTGCTGGACAAGCCACTGTTTCATTTGTCATAATAAACTCTTCTATTTGGCTATTTAAAATCAGAGCATTGTCCCTACATTGGCCATATTTACCTTTTTTTTTCTCTTCCAGGTCCTTCCCTAAGGTCCACTTCCCACCAGAAATTGTCTCACTCACCGAGTGTGCGTGTGTGTATAAACTTTTTAAGACCCAGAGAAGAAACCATGCTCACATAATATAACTAACATATCTGCTAAATCTCTGCTCAATTATATCACTTCTCATTACACTCCACGTCAAGTTTTGATGCTCGGCATGTTTTACTATTAGAATAATAAGTACCAGCTTGATTGCAGCTATATCTTTTGAAAGACTACACCGAAAAGAGAGTACCACCCACTTGCAGTTGTCAGATTTTCAGATAAATTAGTTCATTACTGAGGAAATGATGGCTTTTTTTCCTGCCATCTTCTTTTGAAATTAATTCAAATATTAATATATTGATTGGACAGGTGGCATTTACATAGAGACTGATATGTATAAATAATTGTTACCTTTCTGAAGACAGAATGGGATGCTGAAATATTTTTGCGATTATAGGTGAGGATTTTTTCCAAGTGTGCTGGTACTATTTATGGACTTTCTTTTGTGTTCTTCTTTGCATCTTTTTTTGTCCTACCTTCTCCCTGTTAATGGGATCCACCCAGTCACCTCAAAAGCCTGGGTTTCCATAAAAAGCTGGAAAATCCTGAAATTTGGTGCTGGCAAAGAAGGAAGAAAAATGAACCCAGCTGTTTCCACATGTTAGTGTAAAAACATTACTATGTGCAGTTGCAAGACAGGTAAGGATGTCTGTAAATTATGAAATATATTTGAATTTTGGGGTTTTTAAAAAAAATATACAATGTAGCACCTGTCTCCTTAAATATGAGGTTACACTTCATGACAATAGGATTGGCCATCCCTGACTACACCAGCCTGCAATGTAATCACTGGAAATATGAACTCACATTACAAATGGTGCATCTTCAATTAATCTAGAGAACACAACAGCTGCAAAGATAACAACTGGAAAAAATGCCTTCTACATAATTGTCACAACACGAGTATAGGTGAGATGCTGCAGAAGAAGGGCTCCTTTGAAATAAAGCATATTAAAATAAATTCATGCTGAGAGAAACTTGGCAAAAGTGTAGTTTAAAATAAAGGAGGTCAGGGTGGGCATTAGGAGACAATAACTCCAGAGAGATCAGAAAGGGGAGCAGAAAAGAAATGTAATTTTTAGAAACAGACTAAGACTTTATGAGCTATCACTGTATCCTAGATAAAACACCAGTGGAGAGAGAAACATGCAATTTCAATACATAACACCTACAAGTAAAAAGAGAACTCTCTAAACTACCGAAAGGAATTGGTAAAGATTATTAACCCAATTAGATGCAAGAATGAGCCAAGCAGAAGGTTTAAATTAGCAGTTTATCCATTGGAGTCAATGAAGCCAGCCAAATTGCATCAGCTGAGGATTTGGCTGGTAATTTGGAGATGTGGAATAGGGGGAAAAAAATAAAAAGTGCCATAAATACATGGGATTAGAGAAAATTCAATCTTTTAACAAAGATGAATGGCCAGCAGATGGATGAGGAAGACCTTGATTTTGTGCTGGTCACAAATCTAAAATCCTGAGCAAAATCTTCAGAGGGATTTTGTCGAAACCTCTCCAGAGTAGCAGTGGCAGTGACAAGCTCAGAGAGAGGAAAGGTGTGCCCAAAACAAATTACAATTATTAGAAAAATGGAGCTTTGGCAGGCACTTCAGCAACGTTCCACTTTCTGCTGTGTGCATCCCTCTGCTCCCAGGGAAAATGAACTGGAATTGACCCATGGGTACCAATGGGAATTCAGCAAAAGCTGAAGAAGAAACACCTTCATTAGGAAATAAACTATAAGCTGGAGTAGTTCAAAAAGTACAAGATAAAATACATTGTTTCCTTTTTATATCTTCAAAGGCATGCAAGATGGGAAATCAACTATGCCTGAAATCCTTCCATAGGCAATGAAAATACCTACTGGAGTTGCTTCAAAAAATGAAACTCGGGCTAACTTTGTAATGTACCAATAAAAATGTCATCAAACTGCATATACCAGACAGATTATTCTGTGGTAGCAGGTACTTCCCTAACAAAGCCAGAGATGGCCTTGATCAATTTTATGGTGTGTCTAGAAAAATTAGGTATCAGAAAAACTTGCTAGGAAGGGGAACTCAAGCCTTTTGGAGGCTGTATGTTATACAGGTTGATTAGGACACACAGAATAAAAATTTTTTGGCTAGTACTTGAGAGCTTAAGTTTTAAAAGTACTGAGGTATTAGAGAGACATATCAAGAGACGCAAGAGTTGTATTTAGGCCTTGAACAAAAAAAAGGGAAATGCTTTTCTCAAGGGTATACAAGTAAAAATAGATTTGTATTGAATTGCATATATATAGTAAAATATACGAGGAGGGGGGCACACAATGGAAAATGACCAGTAAATACAGCCAGAAACCATTTGTGTCTGATCCATAAATTCAAAATCATTTCCAAATCACTCAGTACCTCTCCCTTCTGAAGACAATATCAAAATGTTTCTCTCCTGAAGTCTTCTTAGCAGTGAGCATAATGAAATACTGGGATACCATATCTCAACCAGCAAACTGTTGTCATCATCCAGAGGTCAGATGATGTAAAATGACTGCAGTTTCAATCTCACTGACTCCATCTAAAGCCACGCTGAAGGCAAATGAAATCCAGCTGTGTCTTTTGAAGGACTGAATTTCCTAAAACCTAATTTTCACCTACAACAAAGAATATTTTGCTTCTAAAGATTTCAAAAATGAAAAAAAAATAGTGAATTTGACTAAGCTTCATGGTCACTGCTTTTTACCAGTGAGAAGTGAAGTCAAGATGTGCCTTTAGTTGCTTAGAAATCCTTGTTGTGGTAATTGCAGATTTTTGCAAAGTCAGTTTGTTACTTGTCTTCTAGTGGTGGATAACACATCCTTTTGCCTAGATTGCATTCTATTATTTTATTAAATCAAACTTACCATGGAACAGTGGTATATGCCGACAAATTACTTAACAAAGTTCTAGGGCCATTTATGGTTCATGTTTTAGTGACTATGGATGTGTTTTGTTTGGTTCCAACCCAATTAATTTTAACACTGAAGGAATTCTTTTTCGTTAACTCTGCTGCAAGTTTCACTGGTCTCCAAGCACAAGTTTTTCTGCTGCCTGCACTTTTAGACACGTTCTAAGGTTGGAGAAGTATGACCTGTGGTACCCACGAAACCCACCTTGCGGTCTACCACAGCCTGCCAACACCACACATCCATTACTCCTGTCTCACGCCTCAATTAAAAGGTTTTGGAGTAGGACTGGTTCTCTTTGCAAAGTGATTTCTTGAGTCCTGGTCCTAGTGAAGAGTTTCTAAGGAATATTGGGGGCACGTAAAAACCTAACTGTGAGTTTACTCAAACATTCGACTGCCAAAGACCCATTTTCCTCAAAAGCACAAACCCTCTATTTCTAAATAATTGCCACTTATGCATCTATCAGAGAAGGAAATGACTTCCAATACTCACCATGGTCCTCACCAGTGCACTTCTCTTAAGCATCCTCAGCAACATAAAAATACATTTTTCTATGGGTTTTCAACATGTGTACTACATTCTAGGGTGTCCTTGCAGGCAAAGTGATCTCACTGTGAAGAGCTTGTTCTTGGAGATTCCAATCTGAGCTCTGCCAGGTAAAAAAAAGGCATTTCAAATTTTGTTCGCATGCTGAAAGTTTCATGTTTTAATAGGAGAATTTTCTGAAGAGTTCTTAAGAGCATAGATTTGGACTATTGATGTGTAAACCTTCTTGAATCCACTGTCTTCTATAAGAGTATACGCTTAAAGAAAATTTTCTTGATGAGATATCCCTAGTCTTTCATAGATCAGGGCAAGACTTCAGTGCTTCCAGCCAACCAGTTTCTCCTCAAAGTCCTTTCACAACAAGGAAACTCTCAGAGTTAAAAAAATAAGTGAGTTACTCGGGTAAAGGTCAGATCAGCACATTACTAATCTTTTGAGACAGGAAAGTGAAATTTTCTCAATAGCTGCAGAACATACTATTCTACAGACAGACTGATATTTGGTTGTTCAGGGAGCTGATACAACACTTACTTGTCTTTTGCAGAAGGACTCTAAAGCCTGGATCTGGTAGGATAAAACAGTAGTGAAGAAGAGGAGGGGGTGGGCTAGGGGGAAAGGAAAGTCAGGATAGCATCATCTTGGTCTTTCTACACCATCTTCTCACCCCTCTGCCTGTGGCCTTGCTACGCTGGGGCTCACTGTGCAGCCTCCACGGGCTGCTGTGGCTGCAGGAGCAGGATGCAGGTGTCAGCCAGGGCCATGCAAACCTGACTCACCACACACCAGCCAACCGCAGTTTTAGGGATGAAATGCTTGGGATTGGGCTCAGGCTGGTCAGATTTTTTTTGGGTGAGGAAAGATGTAGTCAATCCGAGAGGCTAGAAAAATGTTTGGGTCTGTTTGAGGGTTTTTTTTCTCACCCCAGGCTTTTCTTTCCCCTGGCTACATGGTGGAACATCGACCATCGACCCCAGATCAATGACTAAAGGCTTAATTTTTTTTATTTAAAACCAAGATCATTCTTTTTCCTGTGGCTTCAAACCTATATGACGGCGGAACCTTTGCTGGGAAGACAGAAGCTGAAACTCCTCTCTAGCTTCCCACCCGCGGGTGGGCAGCGGGGCTGCCGTGGGCTCCGTCCCGGCAGGGGAGCCCCGGGCGATCTCGGCTACAGCCCGACGTCCCCCGGCGACCCAAACGCCAGCACCCGGAGAGGAGCAAACTGTCTTCATTGCCCTTAATGGGACACTTAACCCGCCGGGGTAATTAAGACCGGGGGGATGTCAGCACGATTAACCTCTTTATTGCCGGGCGGGGCACAGGGGTGAGCCAGGAGGGTCCCCCCGCACTCCCACCACCCGCGGAGGGTCCCGCAACCCCAGGGCTCGCCCCCCTCGCCTCGGTAGCCAGAAATGTCGGTTCCTGCGCGAAACCATCGGTCCGAGGGCTCGGGGGTCTCTGAGGAGGTTCCCCCCCCTCTTTTCCCCGGTGACCGCTTCTTCACAGCCCAGCGTGTCCACCTCGGTGCGGGCTCTCCCCGGCGGCGCTCGGAGCGCGGTGGGGATGTCACAAAGCCTGCGGGAGGAAGTTATGGGCCACCGGACCCCTGGGGAGAAGCCTCCCGCCCCGTGCCCCGCGGCGCTGCCCCACAGAACCGCGGTTCCTCCGGCCGCCCCGACCTCCTCCCGCCGGTACCGCGGGTGCGTGTCTGGAGCCCCGCTGTCCCCCCGGAGCTCGGGGGTCTCCTCCGGGACCGCCGCGGGAGGGACTCCCCCTCCCCCCTGCCGAAGGACCCGGGGGATAGGGCGGGAAAACACTTCCAGACTATCTCCATGAAGATCCAATTTCTTTCTTTCTGGTCAGAAGTAACGTGTTTTGTGGTTGCGGGTTGCTCCTTCTTTCTCGCTCTCTTTTTATTTTATTTTTTTTTTTTCGGTTTGGTTTTTTTTTTTTTCCCTTTGTTTTTTTTTGTCTGTTTGCTTGCTTTTCAAATTTAAGATATAATGCTGAGAGACAAAGAGGTGAATTATCTGCCTCGGCGTTGATGGTACGTCAACATTGCAAAGCCCAGGCGCTCTGTTCCTGCGATGAGGATGATTTATAGAAAATTGCAGGCAGAACACATGCACATTCTGGCAGCCGTAAAGACAGTCCCTCCCTTTTCCTTAATGTTCTTTTATCAGCTTCTTAGGAGGTGTCCGCTCCGTTTGTCTGCATGAAACCAGTAGTCTTAGCAAGAATCCTCAGTTTTGGTGCTTTTTCCCCTTTTCATTAAGAAGGATTCTCTAAATCCAACAGTGCTCCTTCTGCCCAGATATTATCCTTCCTCCCATTTCTCACAGCACTTGTTTGGGGTGGAGGGGGGGGAGAGCGGAAAGAGGGGAGAGGAGGAGGAGGAGGAGGAGGAGGAGGGAGAAGATCTTTCTCCTGTTTAGTCATTAACTTGCATGGCTCAAAGAAAAAGATTTAATGGGAGAGATCCTGCATGTGTGCTTTGTACTCACGGCATTCTTGCGGATGGGAAGATTGGAGGGTGCATGGGTTTAATATTTGACCAGTACCTGGGCGACCGATTTTCGTTGTTTTATTTTATTTAATTTTATTGCTGTTGTTAGTATTTCTGCATTTGGTCTTCAACTGAGCTGGGAGAGACAATGAAGTTCTAACATGCCTGACACTTCTCCCAGAGTCAGTAAAACCTGAACTCAAAATTTCCACGAGATCACCTAAGGTTCACCACTCATATGTAACTTCCGCGGAGCAGGGGAGGATCTTCCCCGTCACCCGAACCGGAGCTTCTTGGTTCTAGTCTCTCTTCCAGCCCATGCAAACTGCAGAGAGCTTGAGAGCTCGAGAAACCGTACTGATGTTCCACTACCAGTCATGCCCTTGTGCTCAAATTGATTTTGCCTCACTCCCACGTATTGATTCACTGAGTCTGCACGTAAACCCTAAT
>VZTE01002405.1:503294-536534 GCA_013397775.1 Eulacestoma nigropectus
GGGGGGGGGGGGTGGGATTTTTTTTGTTTGTTTTGTTTTGTTTTGTTTTTTTCTGGATTTCCTCACTATGAGACTGAAACCTCTTCAGAGAATTATGTTCTTTTTAATGGTGTTTCTTGCTGTAGTTCTGCCCACACACACTGAAGTTCACCTTGCTGTTAAAAAACTGCCTGAAGAACTTTAATTAAAAAAAAAACAAAAAGCAAAAAAACCCCCACAAAACAATTCTACCCCCCCAAAAAAATCCCAAAGAAACAAACAAATAAGAAAAACTCCAAAACCCATTGGTTTTTAAAGAAGCTGCAGAGAGATGACCTTAATTCATGCCATGGTGGTGACATGAATGTTTCTCCTAATCAGGCATGAATTTTTTCATTCAAACAATGGCTTTCAGTTGCTTTTGGTTTGGGGCACACAGAACCTTTTCTTGGTGCAAGCTCTAACAGAAAGAATAAGCACTGATATGTTATTCTTCAGTACTTAAATATGATTTTCTTAATCACTTTTCTCACACCTATTAGACATAGCCTATGAACCACTGCTTTAAAAATATGTAAACAATTACTTGATTTCCTTTTACATTTTCACTAGCTTCATACCAGGTTATGTTGATGAGAAACTTAAGATATCATGTTTACAATTTCCTTCCATAATTAAAAATACTATTTTGTTGTAAGAGGAAAACTAAAAATACAATCATGTATATGCTTAGACTGTGAAGAATAGGAGTACATAATGGAGTGCTGGAAAGGGAAAGCAGGACAACTGCAAATGGAAGTGGAAAAAAAATATGATAATTCCAATCCAGTAACCTTTATAACAAATTCGTTAGTGTTGTGAACTTTGACTTAAAAGAAGATTGACTTTTATGAAGACCAATAAAAAGATGATTAAAAAGAGAGTTGACAAGTAGGTGACTATTGTTCAACATAGATGTCTGGACATCTGGCAGATGTTCCTCTGGGCCCCAAGGAATGGGCAAGTTTAATTTTAGCCTTAAAAAGGAAATGGGAAGAACTTAAGTCTTATAATAGTACAACTTACAGTTTGAGGAAGGTTACTTCAGAAGAGCTCAAAAGATGCCTCTTGAAATCTGGAACTCCCAGAAACCCAGTGTAAATTAGCTTTTCTTACTGGGTTTTCCTGTTATTCCAAACAACATGTGTGGAGTTACAATATAAATTGAGATTACCTCAGTTTACTGTAACACTTTCTCTGTGTGGTGTTGTGGATAATTTCCTTAATTGGGCATAACAACACTGCTTTGAAGTAAGAAACGGCATGAAAAGGACTTAAAAGTGTGAAACTGGTGAATAGCTGTGTACTATTCATTAACTAATATTGTCCCATGTTGAAGCCTTACCTAAGGCAAACTTAGGGACAAATGCAAAAGTCCCCAGTGAAACAGTGATTTGAAGAAGCTGCTGATAGAGGAAGGAGGTCTTGTTTTTCACAGATCAGGAAAGATCTGCAAAGGCCAAGAGGTCTGTGTCGTTTCATGTATTTTGTTTCCTTATACTTTGTTACACTTCCAATCCACTGTTGGAGAAAAAGACTGGACATACTCCTTTAACATCATCTATTTCTCTATTTTGACTCAGATATTTGTCTACTTTGAAGTAAAAGATTATGTATTTTGTGAACTTCTTCTGGGTTAATACGGTCTGCTACCCGTGCCAGAACTGTATGATTTGCTTAAGGTGCATACTTGATCCAAGATGTGTTCAAGTATGAACTTCTAATTCCTGGCTTCAGCAGAGATGTTGAACTTCATCAGTCCAAATGCTTCCTTGCTTTTCAAACAATTGCTTCACTCTAGAGTACTAAATAATCAAGAAATCTATGGACCCATAGGAGGTGAGCAGGTCTGCTAAGTGTTAACTGAGGAGAGAATGAGAAATGCCATCTTACTCTTCAGAGAGTGAGAATAATTTTTGAGAGGGGTAAAAAAAATAGCAGTGTGATGAGAGTGAAGGTTGCTTAAACATCTTCGAACTTCTCAGAGAGAGGAACTCATTGTTTAATCAAGAGGTGCTGGAGAAGGTGGTGTGATGCAAGTCCTCAACTGCTGGCAGAGACACAGTTAACATTGTAAACGGTTGAACTTCAGCATGGCACTTCTCCAAATGAGTTGACTGTTGAAAATAAAATGTTCCAGAAGAACTGGGAGAACAGGAAAGAAGTTAAAATAGCATGGTTTTTATGCCAGTGCTGAGGGAAGAAAAGGGGGGAGGAAGGGAGATAGATCGACTTATGATAATTATCTTGTTGGTTGTAGCAAAATAAAAAGGGCTTTAGTAGAGTTTCCAAACTTAGAGGACCAGGTTTAATAGAATGTGGTCTTCGTTTGTGTCCTGAGTTTTGGAAGTACTCTTCTGCTTTCGGGTTGTGTTTGGGAAGTTCAACACATAGGTAAATACAATGTCATTTGAGACTGTTTTTGGGTTCTGTTCCATTTTTTTCTTTTACCAAAGAACTAAAAAGTCTGCCCCTCATCTCTTGATCTTTATTAAGCTGTGCCAGAAGTTGCAGCACAAATCCATCTCTAAAGAGATTTGAAGGAGAGGAGAGAGTTTGAGGTGAGAAAAGGGGAATCTTTGTGTCTGATGTCTTCTAGTTGAACACAATCTTAAGTACAATGTAATTTTTTTTTTTTCTGTGCTCTTTTCAGCTCTCTGGGAGTTGAAGATCTTGGTACAGTTGCTTTGGTCAGCTTGAGGCAACATATGTTACTACAGTAACTCAAAATACCCTGGCCTAATCACTACTTGAAGGAACTGTCCTTTAAGCAATGTTTGGGAAAGAGCTTTCCCTCATCATTGGTTTTGACTACTTTGTAGTCATTTTTGGAGATACATTGGTTATCAGAACATCTGTTCCAGACCTAGCAGCAGTGCTTTACATTGTATTTTACCTTGATCAAAAGTCTCATTGTTTTTGGCTGGTTTTTGTGGTATAATTATAGACCTCCACAGCTTCTGTCTAGGGGGAGTACAGTGGGGTGTTGGCTTGGCCTAAAAGCAGCTTCTTAGGTAGAAGATGGTAAGATCCATCAAGAGAAGCAATTAATTTAGTTTAGTTTAGCTGGTAGTTGAAGGAAGGTGGAAACAGGAGATCTCAGCATGTTCGGGAATTGTTCTTGAGTGGAGTCACACGCAGTCTCTTTAAGAATACTTGTTTAATAATGTCAGCATAAAGAGCTGTAGGCACAGCATCAATGTCATGAGTGGTTAGGAAGGGCTTGTTTAGAGCTTTATTAGGGTAGCAATCATTGCAAGGCCAGTGTGTGTTGAGGACAAATCTGAGAAAGCGCTTGATTAATTGGGCTACATCTATTAGTTTTGAACCAGTTACATTAGGTATTCAGTTCCTGAAGTATGTCACTTGTTGCTTCCTGGTGGAAAATAAGACCTTCTAATTGGGATTATGTGTGAAGAAGCTAAGTGCTTGCATTATGTGACTGTGTTTTTCCTTCTCCTTCCAGTTCCAGGAATATGCAATTAATAACTTGATAGTCACTTAGATAATGGGTGCTCTGCAGCCCTGGATGGTGTATTTGCAGCACTTGTTACAGATGCAGCCTCTACGCTGACCTGAAGATTAGGAAGTAGGATGTTCATCAGTGGCATTACTGTTGCTATTAAAAAGGTCTGGAAAGGGGACTGAGAACCCCAGCTGCTGTCATGGTGTGGAGGAAGTCAGGCCTTCAAAGGATACAAGGATTAGAGCGTCAGGAAAAGTAAATGGTAGCATCAGCACAAGTAGAAAATAGGCAGAGCTATTCAGCAAACAGAAGAAAAGTAGGCTAAGGCATGCCGTAATTATGTGCAGTGGAAACTTGCTGCTAATAAAGCAGTGGCGTGGGGTAGAGAGGCAGGAGAGAACGATTTTTCAAGACAAAACAAAGCAGACATTGCAGAGAATGCTATAGGAAGACTGAGGATTCAGTGTGCTCGTGATAATGTGAAAGAGAAGACTTTGTTTTGAAAGATGCTAAAAATGGAATCTTCTGATGCACATGTGGTCAGTGTTTCCGTGGCCTGGTAGGACAATGGGGGCTTCTTTTGCATTGCTCGGGATGAGCAAACCCTTCCTTTCCGCCTGCAGCTCTTAGGTTCAAACAGTGGCTCGGGGTGGTAGCTGGTGTCTGTGGAAAGAAGGCATCACAGGATATTCCTTTTGGGAAGAAGATGGGTCATCCTGGGTTGGGCTGTTGTCATGCAAATGGTTCAAAACACAATGGCCACTTAACACAGGAGCCAGGCAAACACATTCCTCCCACACACTGTCCCCAGACCTCTCGAAGAAAAGAGCAGGATAGGGGAATATGACACTTGGAACCTGTGCTCCTCCTGCAAGCACACGTTTTTGAATTTTCTCCATATTTCTTATTTCTCCATATTTGTTAAATAAACAGCAAATCAAAGGGGAGACTACTTGTGCTGGAAGATTTTGCTCCAACATGATGTGAGGATGTGGAGGGTGGTTCATTTACCTGCTAATGACTGACTTGCTGGAGAATCTAATTGAGTGTGCATCTGGGAAAGGGATCATTAATAAAGGCCTTGCTGTGACCCAAAAGTCAGAATTGAATTGGCTGATAATGCTGAAAAGGGTTTTTTTTTTTCCCTTCCTGCCTCCCTCTTGTTGATATTAAATGGACAGCTGAAATAGATCCTAGGTCAGGAATTCCAGAAGGATTGGTGAAAGTGGTTTATGTCAGTGGTGATTGTTTAACAACTTTTTTGTGATTTCCTTTTATTTTTTTTTTCTTTTAGTTTTCATGTTTTTATTAAATAAAGTGATAACTGCGGTCTGGACTCAGAATAGCTTGAGGAGTGCTGGTCTTGAGGGGGATGCAGTGAGTCAGGGATGAGTACTCATCTCTAGTTGAGCAAACTGCTTCTGGAGAAAACTTTAGAGGCCCATGGATGTTTATTTTAACTCAGACTTGGATTCTTCAGTTCTAGTCAGACTCAGCTAGATTTGTGGACACGAGACTCTTTGTAAGGGGATTTGGGTCTCTCTGACCAACAGCAAAGGAGACCAAAGAATTGCTGTCCAGCCCTTGAAATCTTGCTCTTAATTTTTTTTTATTCCTTCAACCATCTATCCCTCTACTCAATAAAATAGGCATAATTAGGATTTAACATGGATGTTGGAAATTAAGACCCTGATGCTGGATTCTGTTGCTGTGTATGTTAAAACAAACCGAGATAAGAAAAGTCTCCTTTTGTGAGTGGTTCTGGTGTGTGAGACTGGAGCAGACCTGCTCTGCTCTTGGCAAGTGCTTGAGAGATGAGATGTGGTTACCTGCCACATTGTTTCTGTGTCACTGCTGTAATTCTGACTGATCCGGTCTTCTCAAGTGTGTTGTTGCTTGTGGTGAGTATGGACAAATATATTTATTTATTTTTTATATTTATTTATATACACACACAGTACCTACATAGTTGGTGATGCAGTGAAGTTTGGAAGATGGTGGCCAAAGGAGTCATCATCTTGTTTTCATCTGTGTTGTGGGACAAGTGGCACCGTGGAAACAAATAAATAAATAATTCTAAAAAATGTCAGTGTCAACAAATTTGGAATTATTTCTCTCCGTATTTGATTGGAAGCTCTGATTTTGCATTTCAGTTTTTCCCTGCCTTTTGTCTACAGCTGGGTGGCTCTGGCTGCTGGATGTGGGACCTCCAGGACTGGTTGGCTCTGAAGCCTTGCTTCTATCGTGCTCAGCTTCTAAATAGCTTGACAAGTGTGAAAAAATGTAACAAATGGCTGATGGAAAATGAGAGCAGCCAGACAGCTCTCAGCCTGGTTAATTAGTCCTTGACTGCTGAATTGTTCCTGCCCCATCATATGGCTGTGGCTTGCAGCCCTGTGAGAAAGGGTTTGGGTTCCTGGCCAGGAGTGCATCCCAAAAGTTGAATTAATGTAACTTGAAGTCAGTGTGGACAGGTTCCTTTAGGTCTAAATGACCTTTTATCTTTGCTGGGGGAGGGCAGTGGGGAGAAAGCATATCCGCTTTCAGCTCTGTCAGGTCATGTAGAGGCCAAGTTCTCTTGTCTGTGATCAAGCAGATGGTGTGAAACAGCCCAGTGTGCAACAGCACCAGGGCCTGGGCAGAGGAGCACTCCAGCAGCCCTTCTGTAGGTAAATGTGACCCAAGGCCAGTTCTGCATCAGCATAGATGGTGAATGTCACCTCGGGGCTTGCAGGATGGGTGTGTTTAACCCTTCAGTGGCACTGGCTCCTGGTACGTTCCCATCCTGGTAGGTTAAGAAGCTGCTGTTGCTCAAGAGCATGCGGGTTTCTCCTGCCAGAACACCCCGTGCACATGTGAGACCTGAAATCCCTGGCTCCAAGGACATAACTATTACTCATTGGGACTGCTGAGAGAGTGAGTCAGTGTGTTTGGGTCTTTGCATGAATAAATTAGTAAACCTGAATTATTTTAAAATGATCAGATTGCAGAGGTGATAAAATACTACAATGAATTTTCCATTCCACGCCCTCTACAAATGTGCTGCTCTCCTTCCACCGTGGGGCAGGGGTTGGGGGGAAGACAAGATTTTCAATGTGTTGTTTTTCCAAGGAACCAGAACCACATAAAAAAAAACCTGCTGAGGCTGTACTCAGAAAATGTCTTTCAGACAGTCAGAAGTTGCTTGGCAAGATGTCAGCCAGGCTGACCAAAGGTTGCACGAGTTGTGCTCCTGCAAAATGAACATGGAATGGTCATTGCCCTCCGTGGTTCTTCAGTGCTTCCACGGGTTCACCAGTGGTGTACAGGAATATAGTTTGCTTGCTGGTATTTTGGTCTTATCTCTGAAGGTACTTATTTTAAGAATTCATGTCTACATAGGTTTGTTAATGCTGTACTGTAATATCAGATGGGCTGCTGAGACCTCAAGGGGGTGAGGAATCTATTTTTAGTGTATTTGAAGGGTAGATGATGTTTCAGGTTGTGGAATGACTTTCTAGGGGGCCTGTCACCATATACTGAAGTTTTGTATGTCATGGCAGTGGAGGCCAGTCATATGATGATGAGTTAGTAACTTAAATGGGACATAAAAAAAAAAATCGTGCTCTTTGGGGAAATTTTAAAGATAGATGGAGCTAAAATGTCACACAGCCTGTTCTCATGCTTGTTTCCTTGATGGGCTGAAGACATCTAATCCTCTTTACAGGTGAATTAAGCAGTCTGCTTATGAGCTGAAGGCAATACCTGCTGATCTGTTGACATCCAGATTGGAGGGTTATTCATGTCTCAGTAAGACTTTTAGTAACGGATGACCACGAGAACATTTTAGCTGCCCAGGTGGTGTGAAGAAGACGGTTTTTGATCTCCTTCCACATCAGAAGTTAGTCACATGTAGGAAGTTGGACAGTAGCAGTGCCATCCTCTTTGGGTGTGTTTGACACCCCAGTCTGCAGAGGTTTGGAGCTTTAGGTTGAAAATTTCCAGCCTCAGACAAATGCATGTGTGGAGCAATCTGAGCAGTGAATCCAGTCATGCTCTCGAAGCACTGCACTGTGGTGGTAGCCATGAAGAACAGATTTTAATGATTTATTGTACTTAGATTTTATGTGGATTTGCTTCCTATTTCCTTTGGAAGACAGCAAGACTGCAACTTTTACAGGATTCTTCTTAACATTCCTGAGATTTTGTTTAGTGTGCAGGCATGTGCGCTTTATTTATTTATTTTGTAACTGCTCACTGCCACTGTTAGGAATGTTAACAAAGGCTTTTTAATAGGTCAGACCTCACCACTGTTGCATTTTCATGTTACTGTAGTGCATTTGGTAGATAATAGATGATGGGAGCTAAAGCCCTTGTGCTCTAAGAGCTCATTCATGTGAATAGTCACTGTGCTCTGATTCTGAATTTTCACTGCAGCTACTTGTGTGAGTAAACATTTGAAGATCAGATCCTTAGCTGCGTGGAGTAATTCTTGTGGAGCTTTCAGGGAGGCGTTTGAAAATTACATCTTGAATTGAGGATGCCCTTAACTTTCAACAGCTTCCACCTACATACATGAGATGCTCATTTGTGGTTGCATGTGAGGGCATGGCTGTAGCAGATTTGCAAGATTCAGCGGAAGCATATGCATAAGATAATTCTTTCACTTTCATTCATGTGCTCCTTCTTTCGTTCTCACTCTTTGTATTTTGACAGCAGGAGCATGAATGTTATAAATACTCAAGTTTGACTTCAATTAGTGCTGGCATGTCCCTGAAGTACGATTTCATGTGACTTTGCAGATGTTCTAGTGAGAACATTCCTGTTGCTGTGGTGCCTGTGGATGATGTTCACGCATTCTGGAGCCCCATCATTAACTGATGGTTTTGGAAGCCATTTTTTCCCCTCATTTTTTTTCTTTTTAATTATGGGATTGGCTTGAATAGATGTTAATATGGTAATGGTTTATTGAAGACAAAAGTGTTTTGGATCAGGAAAAATGCAACCTAGGTCCTTTTACAGTGACAGGAGCATGTACCTTTGCGTGTATGTTCATAATACAAGTTCCTAGCCATGTGGTTCATGCTGCTGTGGTGGTTCATCTGGCAGATCATTTAAATATTTACTCCAAAAGATCTTGTTCCCTGTTGGTGTGAAGCAGAGTTTCCAGTTATTTTTAGGCCATTTCCATCTTAGCAACCCTGTTGGAGATAAACCAGATACAAGTGCTCCAAGCCGTCCCTGCGTTTTGGTAGAAATTAATGAAATAAAGCTTAATGGTTTGGTCCCAAGGGGAGAGAACAGGCCATCTGGTTAACAGAAGGTTAGGCAAAGCAGCGCAGCGCTGAGAGTGCCACAAACCAACCCAGAATATCTGGTGGTGTGTCCAGTTGCTGCATGTATTAAGCGTTGAAACAGTGCTCTCGGATCTGCAGAGCCAGCAGTTTTGCTACCACTGCTGTGACGCAGGAGATAATTCTGTTGGGCAAGCATCACCATGGGGGTGGATCTACAGCACAGGATGTGTAATGTCAACATGAAGCATGGGAGCTGGCAGTAAGAAGGAAAGCAGCCATTTCATGCCAGTGCAGGAAGCCCAAATAGATTTTTTTCCCCCTCTGCATCTTGTCCTTTTGTGCTGCTTTCATACTTGGTATTAAACGATTACCTTCTGCTTTGTCATCTGAAAACTTCAGCCCATCAGGCTTTCATTTCTTCCTCTCTTTCTCTTTCTGAACCTGTGGGGTTTTTTCCTTGGTTTTGTTTTTGGGTTTTTTTTGGGGGGGGTTTTTGTGTGTATGTTTCTTTTTTTAAAAAAACAAACCAAACACAAAGCAATGAAGTGCACTCCAAAGGCATGTCTCATGGATTATAAAAGGGGCTGGGGGGAGGCTGAAGGGCTAAGCAGATCTGGAGAAAGAGAAGAGTTCAGTCATGTGCAAGTCCTGAGCTTCAGATGAAGCTCCACTGTAGATCCTTTTGGCTTTAGTGCAGACACAGTTTGTTCAGAAGCTGTAACCATTTGAGAACATTGAACTGCAGCTGCGAAATGCAGAAGGTATGAAAGGCTGTGATAGTGTGTAGACCTTGAAACTCTGTAATTACTAAGAAACTGTAGGAAGCAACTGTAACTGTTCCTGCTTTCCTTTTAGCAGAAATGAACTTTTAGAACGCCTTTGTCCTATTTGGCTAAAGCCGTAACACCCTTTCTCTTTTTTTTTTTAAAAGAGCCAAATATTGTTACATGTCTGTCTAAATCTGCAGAAAAAAGATTTCTAAATAAGCTTGCTAAGTATTCAGTGGACTTAGAAGTGGTATGTCTTCTGTCAGCTCAGTGACACACTGATCAACTGGTTTAGGGTTTTTCTCCACCCATAACATTTGGAGATACCTTCCTGTAGCTGCAGCTTGGGAAACTCCAGAATGCCAGCGCTTGCATCTTGATGGGCATAGCAGAGCTGAACTTCGTAATCAGAGGTCTCATGGTTTCCATTGCCTGTTCAGCAGGACCTTCAGAGAATACATTACAGATCCCCTTGAATGAATCCTTGTCTTAGTTAGCTGTCTTAGGGCTGTTCCGTGGCAGCCCTGCAGAAGCATGACTTCCTTCATGAGTTCCTAAGAACTGGAGTGGGAGTGTGGGAGTAGTCAACCCACAGGTATGTTTTCCCAGTTGCAATTTGGTGATGGGAGGAGGAGGGGATGCACATAAAACATGGCTTGTGTGTGAAGACTGTTCTGTTCTGCAGTAACTCCATCCTTAAAACAGTCGTTCCCTGCTCCACTGGCCCCATTCAGATTTTTTGGTTGGAGCTATGGGACTCTGGCACTTCTGCATAGGGCACTTGCAAAGAAGTGGCACTGAGGAGTTACATGAGACTTGAACACCATCTCTCAGGGCAGAACTCTTTCTTGGTTCCATAGAGATGCCATGGTGTGGCGGTTTCATCATCAGAAGTATTAAGGATGCAGGCAAATCAAAAGATTTCTTAAAAATAAAGTATGGCCACTCTGTTCTGTCTATGCTTGTAATTTCCATTGCAGGTTGTATTTTGTAGCGGCTGGTAATTTTGTGCCTTTTCTAGTGGTGCTGGAACAGTTTGCAGAACATGCTGGAGGAATGTTCATCAGAAGTGCTTCTTCATATGCAAATGAACAATGACACCAGATATTGTCTGCACGTTTTCTCATAGACCATCTCTGTACTGCGAAGAAAATGCATTGTCCTTGACTTTTTCCCACTGAAAAAGGTGCTACTTGCTGAAGATAGTTTATTATAAATAACTACTAAGATGGTAATCTCACCACAGCATGCTTGGCAGTCTTCCACTAAGTTAGCCTGTTTCAGCAAGGAGCTGTCGCTTAAGATACAAAGCAATCTGCAGGGACATATGATCACACACACTGACTGTTTTCTCAGTCATCATGGATGCCTTATCATTTCCTGTGTCTGTAATTAGGAACTGGAATTATTATCTGGTAAACCAGCAGGATCCACCACCAGAAAGATGGACCTGAGTTCCCACCTCACAAACACTTGGTTGCAGAGAAGTTCTCAGTTATGGAGGATCTAGTAGAAGAATATCTGTTAGACATGGGCTTTCTTGCCTTTTATTTTTATCACAAGGGTAGATGTGAACTACTGGGGAAACTCTTGAGATAAATATATATATATGTATATATATGCTTACAGCACTCATTCTTATTAGTAATTATGGAGAAATACAAGCCTACCCCTTGGCAATGGTGTAGAGAGAATTTTTTTAATTGTTAGCATTGTTTGGGTAAATAATGATCTCAGGATCTCTGAATGTTTTGTTTTGTAGTGATACTGTCCAGAAGAAAGACTATGATAAAGAGATAAGAGACGGTATCCATTTTTTATGAGAGTGTCAGAAAACTAATATTAGTATCCCAATATACTTAGTGCGAAGATTTGGCTGTAGTCACATAGCTTGATGGTGACTTTTTTTGAATTTGAAAAGTTTACGCTGCTTTGTGGTACGTGGCTGTTGAGTTATCATGTTATTGCAACAGTTACGTGATGGGTTTCGGTGGCTGTTGTAGGCAAACTTCCTTTCAATTAGGGTGTTGGCAAGTGTTCGCCTTTTATTTGTTTAAAAACAACTTGATCAGGTCATGTCTACTGCTTTGTTGACAGTATAATATGAATCAGAACTTTTTCTAACTTCCATGTTACTCATGGATTCTCTTCTGTGGTGCCTGATGCTTCTCAGTCCTAAAAACTTACCTTTGAAGCTTGGGCATCTGTGGTTGCTTAGAAGTGTGGAATGTGGTATTTAGTGGAAGCAATTGGTAAGATTGAGGTGGAGCAAATGAAGATATCAGCAGTGATAATGGAATTTTTTTTTCTACGGGATTTGGCAGATGATGTTAAATGCATGTTTCTCAACGAGATCCGTGAGAAAGCAGGACATGAAGAATTTAGTCAGACACCGACTTGGAAGGCTTAATATCAGCTCTTTTTTTCCCAAACCTTGCAAGAGTTTGGAATTGACTCATCCGGACAGAGAGATGCTAAATCTTTATCTAGTGATGGTATCCTTCCCTACAAACTCTACAAAGGCTTTGCTCTTTTCCTGTGAAGTTGTGGGAGCAGATTAATGATGGAATGGGCTCTGCTCTTACATAAGATGATGAAATTATTGGAGCTGGTTCCTGATGCTCAATGTCCCATGCGTGACCATGGATTGTTCTTCATCTCATCTCAACATGTGACCCAGATGCTTTTACACTTCTGGGAGGGCTCTTCAGAGTCTGTCATGTCCATAAGTCACCTGCCCTGGGCAACCTTGTGTCTTCAAGGAAAACCCCGTGGAACAGTTAGCTTCAACCTTACTGAAGGACACACTCTGAAGAGCCAGCTCATTAAGCGAGCTTTGAAGGGTGTGCTCTGCAGAGCAGCTAGCTTCCTGTTATTTGGTTAATGGTTGACCTAGTTCTATTGCCATATGCCTCCTGGAACACATTCTAATATAAAATATGTGCTAAAGCAAGACTGGGATAATAGACGGAATGTCAAAGCCTCTATGAAACAGAAATCGTGTAATTCTGTTGCGTTTTGGAGGGTGTCGTAGTTAACTAAAAATGGCAATATCTTCATGGAACTGTAGTAATTCTGATGGCAAACTCAGGAATGTTGAACACAGCCACTCATGTATTTTTTTTTTTTTTCCAGGCTGGCCTTGTACAAAAGGTTTGTATCAATAATTCCCCATGCTCCGTGTGTGAAGCTAAAGTTAGGTAGTGAAGCATTCAAAGTGATATTACAGCTGTGAGAAAAGATTAGATTAGATTTGGCTAAAGGCAGGAGGATTTTTTCCTTGTGGTAGGTGTTTTTTCCATTGCAACCCTGGATTAGCAAATTTTTTTTCCTTTTTAAATGCTGGCTAGAAGCCAGAAATGGATATTAGAGCTTTTACCTGATAACAGAGACAGCATACTCACGCACATACTTACACCTAGGCAAAAATATGAGAAATTTGGAGGTAGTGGGTAAAGCTCAACCTCCAGCCTGAATGAGGTTTTCTGACGCACTGAAGTTCTGAAGAACTTACTGGCTGTATTTTCTGGTTGATTTGGTTTTCTGCCCTAGGAAGAGGAAGGATGTATGATAACAACTGTTTTCATAAGCAAGTATGGTAGAACAGGGGGAAGGGAAAATTAAAGCCCCGTTTTGTAACCTCTCCAGAGCTCACCACTCCATCAGTAGACGTGGTGATTTATTTTTATTTTTCTTCTGTCAGTGTGGGAAACTGAACTGCTCGCCAGGCAGTGATACCACGGTGCGTGTTCACACAACCTGGCGGTGGCTAACCTTTGTCTCTTCGGTTGCAGATGGCTTGCAAGCAGTCCAGGTGTGAATTCTGGGCAGAGGTATGTCACCACCGCGGTGGGGGTGGCTGGGGCCAGCCCAATTTGTCTGTGTGGGATGCAGTAAGCTGTCAGGACATGCAAAGGCAGCTGCTACTGATCAGCAGGAGGAGTGCCCAGCCTTCAGAGAAGTGGTGGGATGTCTTGGGAGTCAAAATCATCTTGTGCCTCTTAACTCCTTCAACCTGAGACCATTTCAGGTGCTTCTTTTGACTCTGGTTCATTTCCGTGAGGCTGGGAATATTTTGTATTTGTCTAGGATACATGTAGCAACAGTATTGTGCAGTTTCCCCTTCCTCTTTAGCATGTAACACTGAGCTGAGTTTTTTTGTAGAAGAGCTGCAGGACCTGGCGGAAGACAAAACTGCAACATTTTTAGCAGGACACAACGTGTTGTGTGAGCGGTAAATCATATTGGTCATGGAAAAAAAAAAGGAAAAAAAAAGGGAAGGGAAAAAAAATCTCCGCTCTGCGACTGACACAAGCACAGCTATTTGTGCAACCTGATCAGAACAAAGGATAATGCTTCTGCTGCAAGATCAGACAGATCTGACGTTTCAGCAGGCTGAGCAAATGAATGGCGGAAGTGGTCCGCCTCCTCTTATCCATTGTCTCAAAGATGCAGGCTCATGGAGAAGAAAGGGAGTTTGAATAGGGCTTCAGAAGGAATATGCTGCTTTGTGTTCTGTGGGAAGAGAGCAAGGAGGAGTTCTAGAAGTTCTCTGCATTGGCAGGCTGACAAGCTTGTAATAGGAAAATGTGGCAGTGGACTACTGGTGTTGAAGGAGCACTTTCACTTCTGTAGCCTGCCTAGAAAATCTGATCTGTAATTAGGAAACTGGTGAAATGTTCCAGGCGTGGAATATGGGACCAAGCCTATCTTGAAGGAAGCTCAGTGGGTCTTTAAATCCAGTGAACTCTGACCTCCTAGTTGAGACTTTCTCTATACTTTTCTTTTTGTATTTTTTTTTTCCTTTTTTTCTCTTTTTTTTTCTTTTTTCCTTTTGTTCTTCCCCTGTGTCCCCTGAATAGCTTGTCTGTGTTTTCTGGGATACCTCTCAGTTGTGCTTCTGATGGGACTTTTGCATAGGAAGAGCTGGACTGATCAAATTGCTGGGATAGTCAGAACCTTCTCCTTGGGAGATTCTTGCGGTTTCTCTTGCTCCAGCTGTCAAATTAACCCGACTGGGATTTTAGCAGCAATCTCCCTTTTTAAAAGCATAATGAAGCCAAGGAAATGTGAGAAGGGAGAGAGCAGGACAGGGATTTTTGATAAGCTGGGCAGAATTGAGGGTTCCTTCACATTTCAGAGCTATTATATATGACGTCCAGCCTCAAGGGGTATTTCAGCTGAGAAATGAAGCCTTTGGAGGGAGGGGTGTAGAATTTATATCAGTAACCTGGCTGGTTAGATCTCTGTGTATTACCTTTTTGCATGGTCACTGGGACTAGAAATTGCTAGCAGTTAGGTGCACCGTGATCAGAAGGCTTTCATATGGAACCAGTTTTCTTTAAAACAGAGCATTCCTTGGCTCAGGAATCAACAGCTGTAATTTTTTTTATCAAACATGCTATTTTTCTTTCTCTAAGTTAATGAAGATTAGATTTGTATCTGTGATAACAGAACTGGTCTTGGCCATCCATGAGATCCCTTCTGCCCTTTTTTTCCCCCACGCACAGCCTAGAAGATTCTGTCAGTTCAAAAGAGACCTAAATTAATTCCACAGGATGCTGACAGTCCATCATCAGCATGCACCGGGAACGAAGCTTCTGCTTTAGAAGCCCACTTGAAAAAAGCACATCAGAAAGTCATCAGACTCTCCCAATTGGAAGCCTGTGTTGAAACTTTTCAAATGTGTGATGGCTGGGCTGCCATGATTGGCATGTTTAGTATCCAGAAGCAACTGTGGAAGTTTGCAGAATCACACAGAATCGCAGCAAGGGTCAGGTTGGAAAGGGACCACTGGAGGTCATCTGGTCCAACCTCCTCTTGTCTCTTTTCAAGAAACAGCCCCAGCTACCCCAGCCTTTTCTCATGAGGGAGATGCTCCAGTGCCCTAATTACATTCGTAGCCTCTGTCGGCCCCACTCCAGGAGCTCCGTGTCCCTGCTGTTCTGAGGAGCCCAGAGCTGGACACAGCACTCCAGAGGTGCCTCCCAAGGCTGGGCAGAGGGGCAGGATCACTCCCTGACCTGCTGGCAATGCTCTTCCGAGTGCACTCCAGGATCCCATTGGCCTCCTTGTGCCCAGGACACTCTGCTGGCTCAGGGACAGCTGTTTGTCCCCCAGGACCTCCAGGTACTTCCTTTCTGTTTTCCAGCAGATTATCTCCAGCCCATGCTGGTGCCTGGGTTTATTCCTGCCCAGGTGCAGGACTCTGCGGTGTTGAATTTCAAAAAGTCCTGCTCTGCCCTTCCCTTCAGGCTCTGGAGACCCTTGAGAATGGCAGCACAGCACTTTGGGGCATCAGCCACTCCCAGTTTTGTATCATCAGTGAACTTGCTGAGGGGACACTCTATCCCAAGCCATTAAACAAGACCTGGACCCAGTGCCAAACCTTGGGGACACCACTAATTACAGGACTCTGCCACTGGTCACATCCTCTGAGACCTGCCCTTCCCAATCCAGTTCTCAATCCACCTCACTCTTCCCTCTGTTTATTCTCAGCAGAGGCTAAAAAGCCATCCCAGAGGATGTGCCATGCTGGATTTGACCCAACAACCACCAGCATGAGTTTCCAGCTTCTTTGACCTGAAGGGAGTAATACTGGGGACAGGAAATAATACCACAATATTGCTCCTTTATTCAACCATGGCTGCAAACGGTGTCTAAACTAAGTCAGTGTTATTTGGACAAGATGATCAAAAATGTTTATATTCCAAAACTGTCTTGTGGAAGGAGTTCAGTGAGCTTTCACTCCATGCCTGAGTGTGAGGACAAGGGGAAAAATCTCATGGGTGCACAGAAGTCTCACCAAAAAAAATGGAGTGTTCTCTCAAATGATTAAGTTTTGGGTCTAAAAGTGAAAGAACAGTATCAGCCTGGTGCTAAGCAGAGATTAAAAGGTCAATTTTGTATCAGTGAAGGCTGCAAAATGATTTCTTATATCTTCTGCTTACTCACCTCTTTAGGAAGTAGGAGGGACAGCAGAGGATCTTGGCTAGGTTTGGAGATCTTGAGAAAAGCATCCTTTGAAGCTGTTATGTTCCCAAATTTATGTTAGGCATAACATATCTTTGTGGGATATTTTTATTATTTTCTTAGTAATAGGACTCCTTGAGCTATAAGACAGTTGGACCAATCACTGCTTTCTGAAAAGTCAGAGCACTGTGCCATTCATAAAGCTGATAATGTTTTAGCCAAAAAAAAAAAAAAAAAAAAAAGGCTATATTGTGGCCTGAATCAAAGAGGAAGCATGGGAAGCATGGAGGATTGGCTTGCATGAAACTTTGAATGACAGCAGTGTGCTTGGGTTCTCAGGCATCTGTTAGGTCAAGCAGAGTGGGTGTCTGAAGTTCCTGTGGACAAAACTTGGAATTTTGGAATTTATCCATTACACTTGAAAGACTACAACAGACTTTTGGGCTGTCATCGAACATTCACAATGGAGCTGAGCTGAAGGAGACAAATGATCAAAACATGTATTTGTACCATCTTTAGATCTAAGTCTGACATCTCCTGTGGTTTGTTTTTTGTTGGGTTTTTTTCCCCCAAGTAAAAGGGATTGAGAATTGGGTCAGTGCCTCAGGGATCATCCAGATGGAGGCACCTGTTTTTTGCAGCTCTCGGAGAGAGGGACTGTGGGATGAGAAAATTCCATGCAGAGAGTGCAGGGGAGTCATAGATCCCATTGGCCATTGGCTTTTCTGGTGTATCAGGAGACTTTCGGAACTTTCCAAGATTGAAGTAATGACCTTGCTTTGATGTATCAAACAAATAACACCAGTGCTGTGCCTTTGAGAACCCTCGATCCCAAAGAGATAAGCAAGGGTTTTCCTTTGTATTTTGGACTCATTCCATTCAAAACAAAAGCATCCCACAGGTCAGACAAGAAGGGTATCTGACAGGATTTAAAGAGACTTTTCCTTTTTTTTGTCTGTTTTCTACACCAGTAATTTATACTTTCTAATGTGTCAGACCTAAAAGCTCATCATTCAGTTTGTATCTGTAAAAGGTAGAAAATGTGGAACAGAAAATGCTCCGTGACTCACTCAAGAAATGTGTTGGCTTTGTAGCCTGTGTGGACTTAAAGAAAGACTCCTGTCTTCCTTTTAAATTACAAAAAAAAAAAGAAGTGCTCCTGCAAAGTAGTACGTATTTAAAACAGAATAACTAAGTGGACTAGGCTGGAAATGCTGGGGATAGTAATGGTTTGAAGTGTGGAAGATTGTGCTCACCATTAGAGCTTTCAGGTAGTCCATTCCTCCCTTTCAGAGGTTTTCAGGAGTGACATCTGAAGGACTAAAAGCAGCCAGTTTGCCAGTCTGTGTCTGGTATTATTGGAATCTGGAGTCAGTACGAAGCTGCAAAAAGATGCAGTGGCTGGAACCTAGCATTAGAAAAATGCTCATTGTGTAAACAATTCTTTATTTCTAATTTAATTGTGGAAAAAAAATTTAAGAGATACTGGAATTTCTGATGGACTGTCAAAAGTTGTAAGGGGTCAGGTGTAGTTTCTCTTCAGATGCTGTGGTGGGAGACAGGCTTGAGTGAGTTGGTTGTGGACAAATTGTGTAGCTGTAGAAGCTGAACCTTCAGTTCACCTCCCAGTGCTGCTATCTCGTGTCAGTTTAGGGAGTAAAGCACAGCTGAGGAGAATCCTGCCATGTGGAGCTGCAGGGAGCCCAAGGAGGTGGTTGTGTTCTACCAGAACATGCAAGATTATTTCTCACCTGGCAAAGGAATGGGAAGCAAATTACCAAATTGAGTGAAATGATAAGGCTGACTGTGGGTTTGTAGTTATCAATTTGGGCTTGATTATCTGTAGTGGGTTTTCCTTCAATATCCCTGTTTTCAGCTCAAAGCTATGGACTAGTGATTTGCATTTTGTTCTCCAAGTGGAATCTGTGCAGAAGGTTGGTGGAAGTTGATTTCCTCTTCATAGTCAGATGCATTTTTCTGTTGTCTCTACAGCAAAGGAAAAAAAGAAACAGATTTTTTTTTTCCCCCAGTCCTGACAGAGCTACTGTAGACTTTCTCGTAGTAGTTTCTAAAGGATAAATAAATCCCCCAGAAGGAAGATCTCTGGTTTCCTCTGGAACTTAGCAGCACTTTAGTCACCCCGAATGTCAGTCCTGGTTTTACAGATGGGAACCAGAGACTTTTGTCCTGTAGTTACCATAGAAGAGGTTGTTGCACAAAAACCCAATTATAATTTGTCAACATGTCAGTCTCCTAGAGTAACCTAACATTCTACTATAGATAGCCCAACCAAGCCATTTGAAATTATTAGTAGCAGTAGTATTATTATTATTGTGAATGCATTTCAGTAGATTCAGGGGTCTCAGCAATTTCAGTAGTAATTGGTTTAATTTTTTTTGTTAGTCATCTCTCAGAATCATAGGCTTTGGTCTGTTAAAGGTGATAAATCTAGGAAACCTAGAGATTAACTCATCTTCTGTGATTATGAAAGACCGCACTACCATTAGATCCTCTTTTTTGATAACTGATACAAAAACAAGTCAGTTTCAGGGGAAAAACAGTACATGGGCTTGAAGGTCAGCAGTAGAGGCCTCACTGTAAATGCTTTTTGTTTTTTACGTTATAAACCAATTACTACAGCAAGATGAAGGAGAATTTTGATTCCCTTACTATCAGGTTGTTTTCAGTTCTTAATTTGTAGTTTCAGTTTTGGAAGGCTTCTTTCAAGATTCAGAACTCTGTATGGCAGTAGTCTGACGGAAAAAGCTAGAAGACAATGGGAGAAGAAAGGAGGAATGAAGGAGAAAGATGTTGAAGCTGTTCCACTTGTTTTTGGAATGAGTGACTATTTTAACTCGTAAATAACACTCTGATTAGTGGTGTCCCATCATGAACTGCAAGATAAGATAAGATAAGATAAGAAATAAAAAGATGACTTCCTCTTGACAAACCACTTCTTCTCCATTTCTCTCCCATATTCTGTGTCAAATCTTTTCTCCCAGGCATGGGTGCAAGTCCTCTTGTCTTCAACTTGAACATTTCTTTTCTTCTAGTAATCAGGTCTGCAGATATAGACCCTGTGTGCTCAGCTGAAAAGGAAACCCCTTTTTTTTTTTTTTTTTTTTGACACTGAACCTTCACTGCTGAAATGATCTTGTACTGCAGGTGGCTTAGAGGTATAGGATATCAGTTAATTTGTCAGCTTTGAAGCACATCTGAAGGTCAGGCTCTCCAGGAAGGATGAACCATAGCACCAGTCCTTGATTAGCATGTCTGGGTTCTGCCTCCTTCGGCTTCTGAGACCTGGGAGATCCATTGCAGGTTCTGCTTTCAGGTGAGGAGAAACTCCTGTTTTGACTTTCCACTTCATAATAAAAGGCTGTAGTGAGTACTGATCCACGTAAAGGTCTGGTCCTCAGCTGGGGAAAACTGGCAGAACTCCAGCAAATTTCTAGAAATAAAAACCTAGAGAAGTCTTTAAAACCGCAGCAGTTACTGGGACTTGCACAATATTCTACAGCTTGCAAGAGTACAGCAGCATGAAGCTGGGATGACAGTGACGGCTTAATATTTTTTGTGATCTCTTGGGTTTGTTTTTTTTTTTTTTTTTTGTGAGAATGAAAATCTTCAGGCAACAACTTCGCTCCTGTTCTCTTGGTGGTATTGGGCTTGGATGGCTTTGTTTTTCTTTGAAAACTGATAGCAGAAGACTATCCAACCTTCAGGAGTGGAGCCATTATATGTGGGGCTGTGCAACAGGAGCCAAAGTTTAAAAATAAAATACCAGGCTGCCTTCCTGAGGATCCAGACATAGCAAACACACACGCGCACACATACGCAAGACCTCGGCTGGCCACAGTTGTATTAGTTACAGAGCCCCGAGCAGCAGACAATGAGAACCAAAAAGGGAGTCTTGTTCCTCAAAAAAGAAAGAGGAAGAAATATCAAGGCTTCTGTAGCCTCAGATGCCAGTTTCTGGTGTGCACGGGAGGCTCCTCAGCAGCAGCAGGTTGAGGGACAGACAGCTGGCAGTCATTCCTGGTAGTGTTTGCTGTAGGCCCTTCCCGGCCTTCCCTTCTCTCTCCCTCCTTTTCTCTGCCCTACTGAGTAAAGGGTATGGGCTGAGCAGTCTTTTTTGAGAATGTGCTCCTTGCTTAAGAGAGAAAAGCAGTGGCTTTTACTTCATGCTGAGTGCTAAGTGACCAGGATGCCAAACACCTTCAGAAGAAAGGAAAGACTAACTATTTTGGCTTTAGAGCCATATCACTGGCATGTTTATCTGTTGGACTGTCGAAATAACAGATGATCAGATCATCTTTCTAGAAGACCTGGAGGATGAGAGGCATACAGAGGACATAGTAGATAGACCAGGAAGAATAATTTGTGACAGAAAAGCAGAAAGGTGCAGTTTAATGTCAGGAATACAGCCTGGAAAGTGAGGCAAGTTATGTCAGAAAGGAATGGTCTTTTGAAAGAAAAGGTGACCCTACTCAGACAAACAAGTCTAGGAACCTGGGAAGACACAATTCTTCATTAATTATGAAGGAGGAGAGGGATGAAGAAGGCGAAAGACTTAACGCTTTCTTGCCTGCTTCCCCCAAGTGCTGATCTCGCACCAACTCTCCCAGGCTTTGTGTGGCGATTGTGAGCTGGGCTGAGCAGGGTGGGAGGCCAGGGTTCCTCCAGGGTGTGAAGTAGCAGGGATTGTCCTTCTCTCGGGTGGCACTGGCAGAGACTGTGTGCAGCAGGCAGCCGTGCACAACCTGTCTGCCACCTCAGGTGTGCTGAAAGATTGGAGCCCGTGCTTTTGACTGCATGGTGTGCCCAGATGTGCCTCATAGTAAATGCAAACTGAGTTTTTAGCCAGGTGTCTTCCAACTGCACCAAGAATCTTTGTGTATCTCAGTCGACAGCTACAGGCAGGAGAAAAAAACACCCAGAGGTGTTTTTCCTCATCTCTGCCCAGGCAAAGTAGCAGTCAGCTGCCCATGACACACTTGGCTTTTGGCAGAGTTCAGGCTGGTTCTGCTCTGCAGACACAGGATGAAGCATGCTCAGTGTGCTTCCTTCAGCAGGAATGCCAGCAGTATCTTGGATTACTACAGAGGCTGCTCTGTGTCTGTAAGCTCCTTTTGCAGAGTTTGGGTTCACATTAAACGGGATCAGGAGTCCTTGGTAGGCTGTGCATGGCTCTGAGCACAGAGCCTCTTGGAAAGACGTGTTTTCTTAGACACCAGACTCTCAGTACGGAACACTTATTTTATTGAAAAGCCATATTTTCAGAGAAACCACAGTAGCTTCACATACTGGTTGAACGTAGGCCGAAGGTGATGTGTAGCCTAAAGGTTTTGTAGGATGTGATTCTCTTACAACCTAAGTATTTTTTCAAGAAATCCATAAAATATCTGTGTCTTGCTTGTGGTGATGTACAAACAATGAAGGATAGGTGCAACTGTCAGCATGTGAAAACTAATTGCTTGGTTTGCTGTCATAAATTTTCTCAGCCAGGGTGGAGTGGAAGTGTGTACATGCTTTGTGGCTCCAGCTAGCATGTGTGAAAGAGAGGTCTGATAAAATCAAACTTCCTCTTCTATGGTCTTGAATATCTCCTGCTTAAAAAAAGACATGGAGGAAGATCCAGAGAGTTCCTCTTACAGATATTTTTATGAAGGTGCTCTAAAGGATGACTGCTAGTAAGTACTGAAGGGGTTTTGTCCAGATATGTGCTAGAACAGAATTAATATTATGTTGCTGATCGTTTAGAAGAGTTTGAGAAGAGAGCAGAAAAGCTGAGCAGTTTGGGTAAAGTCCTCTTAAAAGAAAAGCCCCTCAGATCATCCAAGAATTTCAGTTTTTCTAGCTGCCAGCCCTGAAAAACAAACATTCTTCCTCATATAAAGCTCCCGTGAAAAAACAGGCCAGTGTTTTTTCCATGTCCCTCCTCCACTGCAGTGTCAAGTATTATGAGAGTTAGACCGTGTTCACCAACCCTGAACTCTGTCTCCACTGGTATTCTTCTCTGCAGCTCTGCAGACATTTTGCCGAGTTGACCTAAATTCTTCAGCAAAAGGCCTGGATTCTGTGCAGGAAGGTGGAAATGGCAACTCGAGGTAGAAAGTAAACACAAACATAAATAAAGAGCATCAGTTGTATCCTTGTGTGTGGTGTTTTGATTTGCACTTGCTTCTGGAATTTTAACTTCTGCTCTGCTGGAGAGTTTATTCATTTTTTCTTCTTGTGGGAAGTTACCACTGGGATTCCAGGGTACAGGAAGGTAGCATGGCATCACAGAGAAGGGCTGGAGTCTGGAAAGCCACTTTGTGCTGCTGGCTGTGCCACAGACCAGCTGTGTGACCTGAAGCCAGGCTGCTTCACTTCTTCGTGGTTCTCCACTACCAGGTAAAGGAAGAAGGTTTTTTTGTGGTGCGGATTCACTCAACTCACTTTTCACAGAGACAGAGCCCACCAACAAGCATGGCCTGAACTCCATGAGTCAAATAAATAGGTTGTGATTGGATGGAATAGACTGTCAGTATTGCTCCCTGAAATACTTAAATCTGCCTTTTTGTTTCTTATGTGCAGCTTAAAATTGTGAGCCTTCAGATTTCGTTTTGAATTTGAAGCCATTTGAAAACCAGGGGAATACTTCAGTCTTTGCTCTCTCTGAGAGCAAGTGACTTCTGCTGACTTTAATGACTTGTCTGTGACAAATGAATGGAAACCTGAAACATATAATCCTGTCTTTTGTCATGCCCCAGTGTTCCATAAACAGCAGAAGGGAAAATGAAATTTGCGCAGAACTGATTGTACACTTTTCCCATAGACACTTTGTCAATGAGGTCATAAATTAATGTGGAACTTCGACTCTGCGTGCATTCCTGCAAACAACAACCCACGCCTGAATGAATGCTTGTTGCTAGAAATTAATAAAAAAAAGGCGCAAATGCCTTTTATTTCAAATGACTTTTTAAAGGGAAAAAAGTCTAGCATGGATTGCAAATCACGTTACATTCTTTTTTCTCTTCTGTAGTGTTCAAGGATGTTGGCTAAAAAACAAATCAGATGTCTCACAATACTCTTTGTATGAATTCAGGTGTCATCAGGTTCATGTATGCCTCTTTTGGGATGAAAGGAACAGGGAGGAGATCCACCTGACTGGCAAGTGGTGTTGCTGAATGCTGTGTCTGAAGAGCTGTTCACTTAGCTGGACTCCTAATGAAAGGAGAATGTGTTGTTTATAGATGTGATTGTCCTTGTCTCCTCTCCATTTGTAAATGAAAAGGTGCTTCCCTGTCCCTTTCAACCACCATAAATCTTTTTTTTTTTTTTTTTAAACAGTTGAGTTTAACATAATGTCTTTGTGCTTTAGGTTTTGTTTTTTGTGGTTTTGTTTGCTTTTGTTTCTTGCCTTGTTTGTTTCCATCTTTATTCCTTTAGTAAGAACAAAACAGAATTCTGTATGTGGTTCTGCTTTGAACTTAATCCTTCTTTATTTTAAAATTGCCTTGAGCTGGAGGATTCAATGACACTTGATCTACTGAAAGTACTTACATGTATGTCTTGGAAAAGCAGTAAGTTGGGAAGGTTTTAAGTGCCTTTCCTTTAAGTCAAACTTTGGTTCCTTTTTTTTATGGGGTTCTAATAATAATCAGTAAAGATAATAGGAATTATGTACCCCTTTGCTTTGGAACTGTGGAATGCAGCACAGGTGTCTTTGCCATTATCATAGCTGAATTTACTTTCTCTTTGTTGAGAAATCATTGAGAGCCAGAAAACCCTTCCTTTGCTTTCAGAACATTACTTCTGAACTTTCCAGATTAAAAGGCAAGCTATATTCCTTAATTTTGTTTGTATCTGATCAGGTTGAAGGTTCTGTTGGGTTTACAGATGGATTTTAAACCACCACAGGGCTTGAATCTTCTGGGTTTCTTTTGCATATCTTTAAATTTTTTTTTTTTTTTGCTTCCCCCCATCTTTGTTAGCTTAAAGTGTCTTACCTGCTCCTATCCACTCTTGCATGCAGAGTAAATGTCAAGGTTTGCCTAGCCATGGAGTTATTTAGACAGAGGCAGTGCAGTTCCAAACAGCCGTTCTGGGTCCCAAAGCACGTCCAGCTCTGGGTACAGCGTCACCTGTGTCCCTGCTCGCACACGTGGCTGGGTGTGATGTGCAGGATGAACCTGAGGGTCTGCTCCACATTCAGGCAGGCAGAGACCTCGATGTGTTTCTGTGTTCTGGCCCTGGAGCTGCTGGCAGCCCAGATGATCCGTCTGCTCCACTCCAGAGAGGGAATATTCCTGGAGCAGCTTCTCCCTCAAGGTGCTCTCTAAAGCGAGTGTGCTGATGGAGGGGAGAGGAGGACTGACCTGCTGCCCACCCTGCTTCCCTAAAGTCAAGCGTAGGTGGCCTCCTGGTTGTAGCCAAAAGCAGAATACCTGTCCTGAAGAGCCACTGCCCCACCAATTTTCAATAATGTTACTGCACTTGCAACAAAATAAGGGTTTTTCTGAGGACAGGTCTTATTAGAAGACCATTTATTGGCTGTTTATTTAATGCTTCTCCTGAGGCTTCACTTTGTTGCTTCTTATTATGCACCAAACCAAAAGCCTGACAAAGCCTGAGCTGCCACTGGGCCGCCTTTTCTTGAATTTGTCTAAGAATCTTGGTGGGGTATTAAATGCATTTTGTTTTTTCCTAATTGGAGAAGGTCCAGATTTTTACTAGGATCACACGTAAGTGCTTTCTAAAAAGTCCTTCCACCTTGAATTTACCCAAGAATTCTCTTAGGCCAGGAAAACTGAAAATCTCTTCCAGTCTCCTCCTGCCTGTTAAAAAAATCAAATATTTGCGTGCAGATTCCAGGTTACTCAGTTATTCTTGGGTGGTGGTGTTTTGTTGTTGTTGTTGTTTTGGGTTTTTGTTTGTTTGTTTGTTTTGTTTTTTTTTTTTTTTTTACCCCAAGAGATACTTTTTCATAAGCTCATAAGCTAGTCTTGAACTGAACTTTCCTTGTGACAAGAGACATTGGGGGTTATATATGTAGTTTGGCAATTGTTTACATATTCTGGAGTCAAGTTTTGGCAGCCACTTTCTCTTTTATCAGATTTCATCCTGTATCTTTAATGTCAAGTGAGAATGGTTCTTCAAAATGAGAGTCATCTTATGACAATGGGGACTGATTATTTTGTTCTAAAATTGGATTTTGTTACCTTCCTAGATAAATGTAAATGCTTGAAGATAGTGCTGTGTTTTAAATCATTAAATGCAAAGCATTTGCAACAGCTGAAAAGCAAATAAGGTGTGCAGAAAATAATGGACTTGCAGAAGAGAAAAAAACTCTTAAGAAACTGTAATGTCTGTAATGTCTACATACTTGCAAGGATTGTAACTTTTGAAGGATGCTAATAATCGCAGCCCTTACTACAAAGAAAGTCTTAGTTATTTTTTATTTTTTATGATCTATTTCCTGTTTGGGTATTTCTTAGGAGGAAGAAAAAGAAATTGGATCTCAGTGGCTGACCCTCAAACAGCTTATTTGAAGCAAAAAGGATTGATCTAGGACAGGAGGAACTCCATTAGGAGCTTCAACCTCTTACCATTTTTGACACAACCAAGCATTAATTTCTCCTTAATTTGAATGCATCGGTAGTACTTAGGGGCAAGAGATGTTTATTCCTGGAAAGACTTGAAATAAGGTTAACAAGAGGTTGGTTGTGTTGTTGGTTTTTTTTGTTTGTTTTTTTTTTTTTTTTAAATATTTTTGTATGGGAGATCGTTCTTAATTATTAGCTGCTTAAAAAAGTTTGGTTTTTTTAAATATTCAGGGAATAACAGCTTTTTCCTGGTTTTAATGTAATAGTTTTAATTCCTCTTTGATTAAAACACTTTCTGGCTGGAGAACTTTCATTAACTGTGGTCGATTCGCAAATGTTGTGATCCATAATGCCAGGATCACTCAGAATTCCCTTTTCCCCCCATCTTGAAGTGCACTGTAGATGTTCCACTTGGTTTCTTCCAGGGCATGTCTGCCATCATATCACATTAATGATTATGATTATGATCCAGAGTGCTATTTTAAATATTTTGTACTTGAGCTTTGTAGTATTACACCAACTACAAAAATTTGATTCCTGGAAGGAGTAAGTGGGTGGAAATGGGGGCTGAAGGGGGGAGCAAAAGGAGCAAGGTTCTCATTTAGACCCAGGATATTGCATTCATAGTGCATCTCAACATATAATTCAAAGGACTCTAATTTACATCTGAAGTTGTTTGGGACAAAGTATTTTGGGCAATGTGTTTCAGCAGCAACTTGTTCCTCCTTTTCTGCATCATCCCTTCTCATCCATCCGTGGCAGGACCAGCATCTTGCCGCCACCACCACAAAACAGACAGAGGACCTTTGCTTGCACAGGTGGAAAACATCTCTTGGGAGGGGCTGGCAGGGAGAAAGGTGGTAATCACTGGTCTGAGATCTGTCAAGTGCTGGAAAAGTGTGTGTTCTTTCACCTGGGGCAGAGATGCTGGCTGCCATACTGCGTGTGAGTGGGCAAATAAAACTGTATATTCTTCTGTCTGGTATTATAAATGGGTCAGTGATGGATTTGTATTACCTGAGGAAATGAACTGGCAGACAGAGAAGCTGCTGCTTGCTGCCCTGCAAATGTCAAATACAGCAGAAAGCTTGGGGGAAGGGGAGGGATAGCTGGAGACAAAGGCAGTGTTAAAATAGCCAGGGTGTCAGTGGAGCTCCTCAAACAAACATGTGCTTCCGAGGGCTGGACTGGGAGAGCTGGACCATCTTTAGACTTTGTTAATCAGCATTTTCTTATCCTCCAGCAGGGTTTCAGCAGTGGATCTTGCTTTATAAATTGGAGTCATGCATGAGGTGGGTTTGGGTTTGCTGCACTCAGGTTTGCTTGCTGGTACAGAATATGACTTCTGGTGCTTTGGTTTTGTGGGGTTAAAACCATTCCTCCGAATGTCCTTTTCCATTCCCTCCACAAGATCTCTTGTACTTTTAAAGTACCTCTGGAGCATGTAGGATCTCTGGATGGACTGAGGGAGAGAGTTCCTTACTCCCCAGGGTCCTTACTAAGCTGAGTTCTTACGGGTGATGAAAGATAGGCAGAGGGCTATGGCTTGCTTGGATCTGATCCAGGCAATGTTCCTTTGGTTCCCAGCTGCCCTGTGAACTTCTCTTAGTGAGTCTTGAATGACCAAACAGGGTAATGGGGTGCCAAATTAGGGAAATGATCTCTGGCTGGAAGATTACTCTTCTCACCAGCCAAGTTCAATCTCTGTCACCACGGCTACATCAGGTCCAGTTCAGTGTCTGCACTTAAACGAGGAACACGAGTCCAGGAAAGCAACTTTTCACATCCATCTTTCAAGCTAGTGATATTCTGGCTTTATTTGGCATCACATTTTTTCAATAGCAGGCCCAAAGCAGAGCTTTGCCCTTTGCATTTGTGGTTTTTGAGTGCTAGTGACGTGATTTTCACCTCTGTGACTACACTCAAGAGTGCCTGCATGTGTTTTAAACCAGCTGTGTTGGCCGGCCTAATCTCAGATCTCTTAAGATTAAAATTCTGTGGCCCCTAAAATAATCCAGCAGTTTCTGTGTTCCCATGGTTTAGCTCTGTCACCAGTTTATAAAGCTGTATTTAGCCTCTGTAAAAATACTGTGCTTCTTGCAAACTGAGATTTGGTCCTCTTTAAAGCTTGCAACTCACCAGCCACAGCACTGCCAGTGACCATGGCATGGAGCATGGAGTTCAGGGTGAATGGCAAGATCATTTCTAAAGGCACTAGAGGGTGTTTTAAGGGCAGATGGCTATCAGGAGATAATCTCTTCCCTCTTCAGACAGTACTTTGTGGCTTTGTTCTCTCAGTCCATGGTCCAGCAGGGTCTATGGTGGAGTTTGTCGCATCTGATCTGCTACTGGCAGGACCCCCTTTAAAACAGCTCTGACTTTCCTTGGCAAGGAAGAGATCTTTGCTGGGGTTGTGCCAAGCTGAGGAGCCTGCTCCTCCCCTGCTTCTTCCAGGGTGAGGCTGGTAATGCATCCTTTGTGTAAAAGCTCCTCGAAGGTATTTGCAATGCATGAGGAGGAATTAGGTTGTTTCTGGAGTACCCGGGCACGGTGCTGCCGTGTTCTTCAGCACCACCTACTGACATCTCCTTCTCTCTCTCAACTCCACGGACACCGGAGTGCACCTCTCTTAACTCACAGCAACAGCATTACTCGAGGTAATTAACAATACACTCTTGGCTGGAAATTAGAAACCCCAGACCCAGCGCATTCAGTTCCATTGTGCCATATGGGGAGCACTAATGAGCAGGGTACGAAAGCCAAGCTGCTTGGCTCTGGTGTCTGTTTTCCTCGGCTGGGCCAGCCCACTTGCCCCTTGAACACGTGTGTCTGTGCACAAGAGTGTTGAGGGGCTGGGTTGTGTCAGGGAGGTGAATCACTTGGCTTATGTGCTGTGAGCATTTAGTACAGGAACCAAGTGACAAAACCACATTTCTGTTCTAAAGTTTTGCCCCATGCTGTTTCATCTCCCTCTTAAACTAGTTTTGTGCAGCAAATTAGGTATCATACTTAATAATGAAGAAAGCCCTGCTCTTACCATCTAGTTGTTCAGATTCTCATATATAGTTTTAGTGTCTTTCTGATTTCTGCAGGGATTAATAACTTGCCATGAAAGTAATTCAGAAGATCAGATGAACCCATCCTAGCCTTGCTTGGAGCAAGAGCATTTAATGTTTGAGAGCCTTTCTCATAAGGGAAGTTCTTTATCCTAAGACTCTGTTGCCCATGCTCTGTATCATGTACTGCCTCACAGCTAAGCCAAAGGAAAGAAGGACAAAAAAAGCCAGAATTGTAATTTGTATGGCAGTCTAAGTTTGTCCTTTAATAAGATTGTGGCATTTTATTTGCAATCTGCTTTTATTTCAAAAGTTTGAAGTTTGAAAGTATCCTTCAGGCATTTGGATGGCCTCTTAATGTACTTTTTTAAACAGAACAGATATATATGTAGACCCCAGGACAGAAAGAAGTAGAAGAAATGTTATTTATGAGAAATGAAGGCATGATTAGCACTTAAGTAGCCTGAATCAGTAAAGCCTCAGCAGAAGCAGACAGGTGCCACTGTCTGTGATTCTCCTTACACACCTTCATTTAAAATTCATGGTGTGCCTTTATCCTGCTAGGGTCTTACAGTGAGATGGCTAATAGGTATTAATACTCAATAACCATGTTTTTCTGGGGTTTTCAATTTTTTGTTTCTTTGTTTTGCCTTTCTTCCACCCCCATTTTTTGAGAAGTCATAGTCTTGGGGACCCAGTTGGGTTGATAGCAATGTACAGACCCATTTAATGTCATTTATGTGAGAAGTTCTGTGAAGCCTTGTTGTTTTCTTGAACTGAAAAAAACCCCAACCTTGCTTCTGGCAGCAATAAGTAGCATCTCTTCCATGAGCTTTAAGAATAATGTGGTTTATATTTTTTTTTAAAACATAGAAGACTTTGCAAGGTGTGATAGATTTAGTGTGGTATTGGGTATGTTAAATGTCTGTATTCAGGAACATAAATAAATATCAACTGTATGGGGATCAACGAAGTTTGCTATCCTATTTTCCATGACAGGGAGATTTCTGAAAAGTTTGGAAGATAATGTACAAAGAATGTGTAGTAGGAAGACCTCCTTTTGTGGAATCAGATATGAAGCCCACTTCAGGTTCAAACAGCCTTTCAGGTGGCTGGATAAGGACATTTTGGGAAGAAAATGAGTTTGTGTCTTTTCAGTTTAGATTGTTTATACTATTGATTTGTTATGAATCTCTAATAGTAAAATTCCTCCTGAAAATACCTTAAATTTTGATACATATTTCCATGTAAGTCAAGGGAAATACTTACTGGAAGAATGGAATCACAGGTATCAGCTAACATATCTCTTACGCCCTTAACTGTTAAGTTTCAGAATGGAACAAACAACCCAAAACTGGATGTATGGAGATACTGATAATTAAAACTGTAACTGGTGATAAATTTTTATCATTAATTCCTTTACAAGAAAATATGAACCACAAAGTATCTATATGGTAGAGCTGCAACCCAATCCATGGAGTTCTATCAAAACTTAGTTCTATAAAATTAAAAAGAAACAAAAAAAGTGAAAAAAAAAAGGTATTTCAATTTAGTTTGTGTTGTTACCAGCTCAGAGAAATAACTCCAAAGACAGTCCTCAGAGGACCAAGAATTTCAACAGCTTTCTGGAATTCAGTCATTGAAAAAGACCCATGAGTTGAGTGAGCTTGCCTGACTGTAGTTGAGAGTTGAATTTATTCTCTGGATACTTAATTAATTATGGGGTTTCCTTTCATAAATGAAAGATGAGGCTGGCTTCCTCCAGTTGGAATAGCCTTCAGGTTTCCAGTTTCTCAAATGTGTAAGTTTTTGCATTACTCCTATGATTTTATTTGTTTAATACTCGTTTTCCCTGCTGTGGTGTTACATTATAAAAAGAGTTTAAGAGGGGAAAAAAAAAAAAAGGGGAAAAAAAAAAAAAGGTCCCAAATTCAAAGACATCAGAGCAGCAGCTCCACTGTACATGGGCTGAACCTGGCCCGGAGCCCAGGCAGCAGGGCTGGGTTGGAAGGTCCTCAGCACAGCTGTAGGCACTGGTATAAAACCCGGGCTTGTCTAGCAGGGAAAAATACCTGAGGTGTTACTCATGGGAATTTTGAAAACTTGTCTTATCAGTAATTACTTGCCAGCAAATTGCAGTTCCATGGTGCTTGGTAGTTAATTTCTGGAAGGGTAGGGAAGGCTGGAAAAACCTCGAGGGCCATTGAGTCCAACCATTTGCCAGCACTGCCCATGTTCACCCACTAAACTGTGCCCCCAAGGTACACATCCACACATCTTTTAAATACCTCCAGGGAAGGTGACTCAACCACTTCCCTGGTCCCTGCTTGGGGGAAGGAATTGTCTCTTCAGCTCCACCTTTCACTGAGTAAAATATGTGTGCAACCTGGGTTGTGTGGTGTAGGGATGAAGATGGCACGGATCATCTGACCAGAGGAAGGGCTGGAGAGCTGAAGATGCCTTTGTTTCACATGCAGTGTTACTAATGCTGAGCTGGAAGCTCACAGAGTGTTGTGTGGTCTGACTGACCTTTTTAGTTATGGTTGTGCGTGTGCATATTCTTAACTTGTAGAGGCTCTGCTGACTCCATCTCAAAATATAACGGATGGGTAGTCAAACCACAGAAGCTCAATTTTGAGGTCATTGCCTTGGGCTTCACAATTAATTTTGTATTTTGAAGCTTTAAAACCAAACTTAAACACAATGATTTGTACTGCTTTGGCTGCTGCCAAATTCTGTAATTACTGTTGTTCAACAAGCACAATTATCTTTTGTTTTGGATTTTTAAAAACCTCGAAATCTAATGCAACTGTGTCTCAGATGTTCTCAGGTATTTATGAGTGTAGAGAAGGATGCTGAAAACAATTTGAGACCACCTTGTGTCTTTACAACAGTGGCTTAGAGAATCTCTATTGCCCAATGTTTTGAAAGCTTTTTGCTCATAAGACAAATGAGAATACCTCCATATTTAAGCATTAAGGCCATGTATTTAAGAAGAGGTTGTAAATGCAAATTAGCCAGACAATGGCATTTTAATAATGTTTCGTGAGGTTAGCATTGCATTAGTAAGGATATTTTAGAAGTCACATATTATTTATAGGCAATGTGGTCTCATGAGATTGCTTGTGAATATGTTCAAGGGCTTGTGGGATTTATGGATGCATTTAATGGTGGTTTTGTTTGGTTGCTTCGGGTTTTTCTTCCCACACTTCTGCTGCTGAGTTAGTAGATCTGGTAACTCCTGCCTCACTTCACCTCCATTCCTCTCTAAATTTTCTTATTGAAAATGTAAAGGGTTATGGAATGCGTTCCCTTAGCTGACCATGATGGAGGCGTGTTGACCTTGCTTTGCCTCCTTGGCTTGAGATGTGTCTTGCTAGCATATTAACATCTGCACTTGAAAATGCTCTTTGCTGGTTGGTAGGTGTGTCTCTCTCGGTGTCATGTCCCGTGTAGACAAAAAAGAAGAAAGATGCACATTGTGTTATGGTTTCTTTTGATATATGGGCTGAAACTGGCAGTTTGTGTTTTCAGCCCTTGTGCAATGACGGGATTTTAAAGAAGAACGTGGAAATGGTAGAGCAGAATTCCTTACAGAACGCTTCATCCTGCTCTCAGGGTGATGCATGGTGAAAACATGACACTGAAGTCCACTCAGCTGTACCTGATGTTTGTTACTCAGGAGAAGCAGTAAGATTAACCTCTTCTCAGACTTGGTGCTGCCTTTGTGGTGCAGATCTTGCTGAGATTCAAGCTGGAACGCATTAGAGAGTCTCCACCAGTTTTGTAATCAGCAGCTATTAATGATATCTCAACACAAAGGTTGGTTTAAGGTTGTGTAGACAGCAACATCCTTAAGGATGCATTCTCCAAGCAGCAGCGTGTGCTGGAGATGAACGTGGTGGTGGTTTTCACTTCTTGAAGCTGCCAGGATTGTCTCTTTTTCATATCCTCAGCGTTGGTCTCCCTTCTGGTTTTCTATTTCGTAAGCCGGCCTTAAGTTTTCCAAAAGAGACAGAGCTGAGCGCGTTTTGCGGTGACGTTTCTAAAGGGTCTGAAGTTTTCGGGGGGCTGAGGAGGGGGAAGGCTGTG
>VZTE01002405.1:536567-589872 GCA_013397775.1 Eulacestoma nigropectus
GAAAGGGTCAGTTTTTTTTGTGTGCGCGTTGTTTTTCATCTCTTCCACACAATGGAGCTTTCAGAGAACCTCTCTTAAAAGGCATAGCTACAGCCTTTGTGTGAAGGGTGTGTCTGCTGGCAGGGTTTGCTGATGCAGACAGGCTGGCTGGTGATTAACAAAGGTCATTAGACTTTGGAATCTGGCAAGGGGAGTGGGGTGGTGTGTCTTCTGCGCCAAGCAGGAGAGCTCCCCCGGGACAGGCCCGGCTGGAGGCTCCCCGCCTGCAGTCCCCCCTCACTCCCCCGCGCCTCCTCCTCCTCCTGCTCCTGGGAGGCTCAGCTGTGTGTCGCCTCTGCCTGTAGGACAGCTTGGACCAGTGTCCTGATGCTGTGAATGCGGCGTTTGTGGAGCGAACCGCCACATTTTGTCATCCATGGGACAGGGGAACCCAACCTTGAGGAGATGGTTTGGGGAAACTCAAGCCTCTGCTGAAGGAGAGAAGGTGCAGCTTCGAGGAGGGCAGGGGGAGAGCAGCGACACGATTTGGAGGGCAAGCCATGCAAGAGAAAGGGAGATGTGTTCTGGCGGATGGTGATTTTTAAAGCATCACCTAAGGAGGAGGAGTTAAAAAAGGAGAAGGAAAAAAAAAAAAAGAAGAAAAATTAAAAAAAGGCTGGTGTGCTTGAGCTGAAGCTGAGATAAGTGAGGCCATGTTGTGCACAGGCAAGAAGCTCTGAGGCTCTGAGTGCAGGAGTTGTCTGAGCTAAAATGGCTGCTCCCAAAGCTCAGAGGACTAGGGCAGCTTAGTGAGTCTTAAAGCTTCAGTGACGCAGGGGCTCATATCTCTTGAAAGTGTGATAAACACATTCAGCAGAGCTGTGGCTTGTTTGGCTGAGATGAAAGGACTAAGCTTGGGGGATGGGTAGTGAAAACTGGATGATCTGCTTTTCTGTGAAGTGCTCTAAATGCAGGAGTCGTCTGCTCCATGGAAAAATTTGTTTTCAGGTCTAATGGACTGTGCTAAAGGAGACGTGGGGTGGGGCTTCACTCACTGCTGTAATTTGATCCAGAGCAGATAGCAACCTCTTCCACACAATTTGGTCTGGTGCTTGCACATAAAAGCTTGAGTATCTCGATTATTGTAACTTTGTTAGCTGAAAAGAAGCTGGTGCAGCGTTCATTTTCTTTATTGGTGGTGGGAGGGAATGGGGGGAGAGAAAGGACACAGTGCAGCCTGCAAAGTAATGTAGGTAAATATGTGGAGAGTCTCTGCTCAGACTGTCCGGAATTTGACTTGCTAGAAGTTTATTTTAGCAGGCTATCAGAAGAAGCATTCTTTCATCTAAAATCCTGGTGCAGTACCCTCTCTTGTATCTATGCCTTAATGCTTTGGAGCTTTCTCCTCAGTTTGTAGGTTGCTTCCTTCATACTCCACATACAACAAATGCATGGAATTTAAATTGCTTTAGGCTGCTGTTGTGTATTGGACTTCTGAAATGCTCGGTTTGTCATCCTTTTCCAGCACATGCATGGAAGCTTAAAGAGGCAATTGCTGTATTAGCACAGGAAGGTAGCTCTTTTGCCTAAGCACTGTGCAGGGTAGGAGGGTCTAAATCTTTTGTTTGGCTTGTGCTTTGTGTCTCCTGTCCTTCATGGCAGTGCAGCCTTCTGTCACAGGATTGTCACAAGCTGAAGCACCATCCTTCACTGTATTTCATTTTGCTTTGTACATGAAGGTATGCAGGGCTTTTGGATAAATCAAGGAAGTCATAATGACTCTTAAGTCTTTGTAACTCATGTTTCCATTGTAGTTTTTCAGTATGGTTATTCCCGTTGCTGCCCTTTTCTTCCTCCTGCTGTTGCCATCCCTCAGACTGCTAAGGCACAAAGGTCTTGTCCCCAGAATATGCTGAAATGAAACTGTAAACATTTTAACAAAGAGTGGAGGTACCCTTAAAAGCTTGGTGGAAGTAGGGCAGAGCAATGTATTCTGCCTTGGGTTCGTGTACCTGCATCTAAACTTGCTCTTAGGTCTAGGTTTTCCACCAATATCAGGACTGATAGGACGCTGTGAGGAAAGGCAGATTTGTCCCTGTGAAAGCTTTTGATGCATGGTAGTGCATGATGCAGGAATTGGCAACTTCCCGGGAGGTTAGTGTGTGTCTCCTGCAGGCAGAAGCTGCTGTCTTGCGATTGTAAATTCCAGTGCGTGACGGGGAGTACTGTGCCATTTCTCGGCACGTGGATTGTGGTCTTTGAACAAGACCAAGTTCTGAATAACAGCCCTATGTAATGGCGAAGCCAAGAGGACAAAGTCCACTGGATCAGTAGTCACTTGTCAGAGAGTTGACTCTTTGTAGAGTTGAGTCAGCAGCTTGTGAGCTACCTAGATAGTACTTCTTGTGGATCTGAGTAGATGCTTCTTAATAGGTTAAGGAAAGGTTGAGTTTCACGCCACTGTGTTTGTGGAATCTCTGCAAATGACTGAGTCATCAAATGCTTGGTATTACCTTGGTGTTACCTTGGTGTTTCCAGGATTTGTTCCAAAAGCACTGCTGTAAACTCATATCTTTTTTCTCTCCTTCCCTGTTTTTCTTGCAGATTTTTCTAATGTAAAAGATCATCCTGAACCATGGAGGTCCTGCAGTGTGATGGCTGTGATTTTCGAGCTCCATCTTATGAAGACCTAAAAGCTCACATTCAGGATGTTCACACTGCATTTCTGCAGCCAACTGATGTCTCTGAGGAGAGTCCTACCCAGCCAAGGTCTGGTTCCATCAATGCTAGCAACCAGACCGAGGTAGAATTTTCTTCTGTAAAGGATGAATTCGCAATTGCAGATGACATAGCAGGTAAATCTCAACTCCAGGATTGATCTCAACTGTTAAGATTTGAGCTCTTACCCCCTATTTTACATGTGTCTTATTTCAGTGTGTTTTACTTTTTGCCTTTAATGTGGTTTAAAAATTTGCATGATGTCAGCAAAGCAGATATCTAGCATCAGCTGTACTGGTTCTGACTGTGGCTTTTTTTTTTTTCCTGCAAATGCAAGCATGGAGGATGGTTTTATTTCCCAGCTTCTTTTCATGGGATTCTTCATACTGATTTTTCGTTTTCAGCTTTTCATGGTTGTTCTTCACTACCATGAACCACCTCAGAATTTTCAACTTTTGTTAGTGTACTAGTTCCCCCAAGAAGGTCATTTTGGAAACTATCCTCCCAAAACTGTACACCACAGTCTGTAGAAATTATATATAAAATATATATATATATAAAATACACACAGTATGTAGAAATTATGCACATTGGTCACTTTTCTGACCATTGCCAGGTCTGTAGATAATAACTTATTATGGTAATAACCATAAGTAAGTGAGGGAATCCTGGAGTGGTTGTTGTCAGTTCAGGATGTGGTTACATTCTTAAGCATACAGGGTGGGTGGAGGAAAAGCCTTTTCCTTTTGTTTTATTTGTTTACATATACACCTTAATTCTCATTTTAGGGCAAAATGCAACAAGTCAGATGGGGACTGGAAGTTACTATAGCCAGAGCCAGACTTTCTATGGCCAGCATATGGCTCCAAATCCTAAACCAACCAGCAAGTTTTTCCAGTGCAAGTTTTGTGTGCGTTACTTCCGTTCCAAAAACCTCCTCATAGAGCACACACGGAAGGTTCATGGAGCACAGGCTGGGGGGAGCTCAGTGGGGCCACCAGCTTCTAGTTCCCTAAATTACAGCATCATGATGCATGAAGGGTTTGGTAAAGTTTTCAGTTGCCAGTTCTGCACCTACAAGTCACCCAGGCGTGCGAGGATTATTAAGCACCAGAAAATGTATCACAAAAACAACCTGAAAGAGAGTTCAGCTCCTGCTGCTGCTGCTGCTGCTGCTGTGTCTGAATCAACGTCTGCTTCTGTGCCAGTGCAGGAACCCTGCAAGGAGCTGCCGGCAGAGGTGGTGGAGCGGAGCATTTTGGAGTCGATGGTCAAGCCCCTGACCAAGTCTAGGGGCAACTTTTGCTGTGAGTGGTGCAGCTACCAGACACCTCGGAGGGAGCGCTGGTGTGACCACATGATGAAGAAGCACCGCAGCATGGTGAAAATACTGTCGAGCCTGAGGCAGCAGCAGGATGGAACCAGCGCACCCGAGGTGCAGAGTAAGAGTGCCCAGAGTGCCTCTCCAAACTCAAATTACATCTCCATGAACACAACAGGCCGTGAGATGTCGAATGCTAATGTCTCAAACTTCAGGGGATCTATGGGCAATTCTCTTATCAGGCCCAACTCTTCTACGTCTTCGAAGTTTTCTTCTGTGTCTTACCCTCAAATGAAGCCTAAGTCACCTCACAACTCGGGCATGGTTAATTTGTCTGACAGATCCCGCTATGGAATTGCTGATATGACGAATTCTTCTGCTGACCTGGAAACAAGCAGTATGCTAAATGACTCCAGCTCAGATGAAGAGCTAAATGAAATGGACAGCGAGAATGGCTTAAACTCCATGGATCACCAGACCTCAGGAATGTCTGCAGAGCAGCTGATGGGATCTGATGGCAACAAACTATTGGAAACAAAGGGAATTCCCTTTAGAAGATACATGAACAGGTTCCAGTGTCCTTTCTGCCCTTTCTTGACGATGCACCGCCGAAGTATTTCCCGTCACATCGAGAACATCCACCTGTCCGGGAAGACGGCCGTGTACAAGTGTGATGAGTGCCCGTTCACCTGCAAGAGTTCTCTGAAGCTCGGTGCCCACAAGCAGTGTCACACGGGAACAACATCCGACTGGGACACCATGAACTCCCAGGCTGAGAGCATTGCCTCGTCCCTGAACGACAGCACGGTGTCTTTTGAGAGTGGGAACATCAACGGCAGGAAGTCAGCTGGGATGATGGAACCCGTGCAGCCACAGCCGCAGCAGCAGCCGCAGCAGCAACAGCAGCAGCAGCAGCAGCCGCAGCAGCCGCAGCAGCAGCAGCAATCACCCCAGCCCCATTCACAGCATCCATACAAGTGCACGTTGTGCAACTATTCCACCACCACTTTGAAAGGCCTCAGAGTTCATCAGCAGCACAAGCATTCATTCTGTGACAACTTACCAAAATATGACGGGCCACCGTCAAACGCACCACAGGAGAGCGAGGCAGATGCTCACCCCTCTGCCAGCACGGTGAAGAAGAGCCAGACCTCCATCCTTGGGCTCTCGTCTAAAAATAACTTTGTTGCAAAAGCTCCTAGGAAGGTCTCAAATGACTTCCCCTTAGATCTCTCTCCTGTGAAAAAGAGAACTAGAATTGATGAAATAGCGAGCAACCTGCAGAGCAAGATCAGCCAAAACAAACAGCAGGAGGATGCTGTGATTAATGTAGAGGATGATGAGGAAGAGGAAGAGGACAATGAGGTGGAGATAGAGGTGGAGCTAGACAGAGAGGAAGAGCAAACAGAACCAATGATAGAGGTTTCCAGTTCTTACGCGCCCCAGCAAATGTGGGGCAGAGAGGCTAATGATTCCCAGAAAGAGACAAGCTTCAGGAGCATGCAGCATGACTACAATTCCACTAATGGGGCGGAGATTGAGCTCACTTTGTCTGAGGATGAGGAGGACTATTACTCTGCTGTCAGCATGAAGGACCATCAGAGCCCTAATGCCTCTGTTCTGGGGAGCCAGTCCAACATGTACGGTACCGACCAGAACAACGAGAATTCGGAGTTCAGTGACTCTGGCAGGCTTTACTATTGTAAACACTGTGATTTCAGCAACAAATCTGCCAGGAGTGTTAGCACCCACTACCAGCGAATGCATCCCTACATTAAATTCAGCTTTAGGTATATCCTGGATCCCAATGATCATAGTGCAGTGTACCGCTGTCTTGAGTGCTACATTGACTACACAAACTTTGAAGACCTGCAGCAGCATTATGGAGAGCATCATCCTGAAGCTATGAATGTACTGAACTTTGATCATTCTGATCTGATCTACCGCTGCCGCTTCTGCTCTTACACAAGCCCAAATGTTAGAAGCCTGATGCCACATTACCAAAGAATGCATCCCACAGTGAAAATTAACAATGCAATGATATTTTCAAGCTATGTTGTTGAGCAGCAAGAAGGGCTGAACACGGAGTCTCAGACACTGAGAGAGATCTTGAATTCTGCTCCAAAAACTATGGCAACCTCCACCCCCGTGGCTCGTGGGGCTGGTGTGCCAGCTGGTTTTAACAAAAGTGCCACCAAGAGCTTCAGTCCTGAATGTGAAAATCAGAAGGAACCTTCAGTCAACACTGTGGTTGTTTATGACTGTGATGTGTGTTCATTTGCAAGCCCTAACATGCATTCAGTTTTGGTGCACTACCAGAAAAAGCACCCCGAAGAAAAAGCCTCGTATTTCAGAATCCAGAAGACCATGCGTGTAGTCTCTGTTGACAGGGGCTCTGCCCTCGCTCAGATGTCATTTGAGCTGGGAGCTCCCATCTCCCCAAAACTGTCCAACTTGGCTTCTCAGCCTCCACCTCCTCCACCACCACCCCCAGACCTTTCTACTGAGCTCTACTACTGCAAACACTGTTCCTACAGCAACCGCTCCGTCGTGGGGGTGCTTGTCCACTACCAAAAGAGGCACCCGGAGATCAAGGTCACGGCCAAGTACATCAGGCAGGCCCCCCCGACCGCGGCCATGATGCGGGCAGGGGAGTTGCCACCTGGGATGCAGAGGCCACCAGTGTCCATGCAGCAGCTGGGCCGCGGCGGATCCGAGACCTCCGTGAACCCTCCCGAGAATGAAATGTTCTTCTGCCAGCACTGTGATTATGGGAACCGGACCGTGAAGGGCGTGCTCATCCACTATCAGAAGAAGCATCGCGATTTCAAAGCCAACGCGGATGTGATCAGGCAGCACACGGCCACCATCAGGAGCCTTTGTGACCGTAGCCAGAAGAAGTCAGCTGGCAGCCTGCCCGCCCACACCTCCAGCGCTGAGCGGGACAAGTCCAAGCTGAGAGCCCTCAAGTGCAGGCAGTGCAGCTACACGTCCCCGTACTTCTATGCATTGAGGAAGCATATTAAGAAAGACCACCCGAATCTGAAGGCCACGGTCACATCCATACTGAGGTGGGCATTTCTGGATGGCTTGATAGAAGCTGGTTATCACTGTGAATGGTGCATTTATTCACACACAGAGCCAAGTGGCTTGCTTGTGCATTACCAAAGGAGACATCCCGAGCATTATGTTGATTATACCTACATGGCAACCAAACTCTGGGCAGGTCCTGATCCTTCCCCTCCTGCCCTAGTGATGCCAACAGAGATGAAGACCTATAAATGCAGAGACTGCATTTTTGAAGCATCTTCTATTTGGGATATTACTAATCACTACCAAGCATTTCACCCTTGGGCCATGAATGGAGATGAGTCTGTGTTGTTAGATATCATTAAGGAGAAAGATTCTGTTGAGAAAACCATGCCACAGCCTGATGAAGGTGGGGTCAGGATGGATTCTGAAGACCAGATAGCAACATCGCAGGTGGATCAGGATGCAGAATGTGCAGAGGATCCCAGCCTTTCCCATGAAAAAACTGTCCAGCTGGCTTCTGCCAATCCTGCCATCTCCTCCACTCCATATCAGTGTACAGTGTGCCAGTCTGAGTACAACAACCTGCATGGCCTCCTGACACATTACGGCAAAAAGCATCCTGGCATGAAAGTGAAAGCAGCAGACTTTGCTCAGGACATAGACATTAACCCCGGGGCTGTCTATAAGTGCAGACACTGCCCATATATTAACACACGTATTCATGGCGTCCTCACACACTACCAGAAGCGGCACCCATCAGTAAAAGTCACTGCTGAAGACTTCGTGCACGACGTGGAGCAGTCGACTGATATTGCTCAGAACGACGTGGAAGAGACAAGCAGGATTTTCAAGCAAGGCTATGGTGCTTATCGGTGCAAACTCTGCCCTTACACCCACGGAACCCTTGAGAAGCTGAAAATCCACTACGAGAAGTACCACAACCAACCCGAGTTTGATGTTTTTGCGCAGTCACCACCAAAGGTGTCTGCCTCAGTGGAGCCAGACATGGTGGCTGAAATCAAGGCCTCCCCAGAAATTGCTGCGGAGGATGTTGGAGAGGTCTCCATGCCGGCGCCTCATTTCTCCAGTTCTCACTTAGTGTCTCACACAGTTTTCCGGTGTCAGCTCTGCAAATATTTCTGCTCCACCCGGAAGGGGATAGCCAGGCACTACCGCATCAAACATAACAATGTCCGGGCACAGCCGGAGGGCAAGAACAACCTCTTCAAGTGTGCTCTGTGTTCCTACACCAACCCCATCCGCAAAGGGCTTGCGGCACACTACCAGAAAAGGCATGACATTGATGCTTACTACACTCACTGCCTGGCAGCCTCCAGGACGGTAAGCGACAAACCCAATAAAGTGATCATTCCGTCTCCTCCCAAGGATGACACTCCTCAGCTAAGTGAGGAGCTGAGGAGGGCTGTAGAGAAGAAAAAGTGCTCGCTCTGTTCCTTCCAGTCCTTCAGCAAGAAGGGCATTGTGTCCCACTACATGAAGCGTCACCCTGGTGTCTTCCCTAAGAAGCAGCACGCCAGCAAGCTAGGGGGATACTTTACTGCCGTGTACGCTGATGAGCATGAAAAACCAGCTCCAGCCGAGGAGAGGAACGACTTTGAAAAGCCTGAGGTGGAGGCTGAGGCTCAGGAAATTGAGTGGCTTCCCTTCAGGTGCATTAAATGTTTCAAGCTGTCCTTCAGCACAGCAGAGCTGCTGTGCATGCATTACACTGACCACCACAGCAAGGACTTGAAGAGGGACTTTTCCATACTTGGAAGTGGCACCCGCTCTCTGAGCCCTGTCTACCAGTGCAAGCACTGTGATACAAAATTGCATAGCACGGCAGAGCTGACTGCACACTTGAATGGTCACAATGAGGAATTCCAGAAGCGTGCCAAACGTCAGGAGAGGAGGAAGCAGCTTTTGAGCAAGCAGAAATATGCAGATGGTGCTTTTGCAGATTTCAAACAAGAGAGGGTAAGGATTTGTGTGTCTGGTCTCTTTCTCTGCCCCCTGCTCCCTGCCAGGGAGCCCACCAATGCCCACTTGCATGTTCTCTTTGACAGCCAAATGACCACAGGCTAATGAGTGACTCAAGAGTGCCAGTGAGCTCCATAAGTCAATTACACATTCCGCTTTAATTTCCTCATCCATCCGCCACATCTCCCTAGGTTCTGTAGGAAACCTTGTTCCTTCCTGCTGCTTCCTTCAGTATTTTCTTTATCTTCTTTCCTCCCTCCCACGCTTCTGGAGGGCCATCTGTGTCTTGACAGTCGCTTGTTCTTTTGTGGCAGGGCTGCCATGTACTGTGCCACAGATTCTTTACAAAATATCCCATCCCCTTCTTCCATATCCCTCTGAATAACACATCAGTTTGCTTCTCAGCCTTCTCTTTCTCAGTCCTTTCTCTCATTGATCACTCAGTATGAGCGTGATATGAATCTGTCTGGTGACAGAAGCTTTGGGCAGGTGCCTTGTAAAGGAGAGGACCAAATTGTTGCTCCATTTCTTGCCCACTTAACCTCATTCCTTCTGCTTCAGTTTGAAAAATACGCTTGCGCAGGAAGAGCTTTGCACAGATGTTGGGGAAGTCATGGGGTCGCGGAGGAGGAGGCACAGTTCAGGCTGAAGTGAAATGGTCTTCTAGAGGACCGCTGTTAGCCACAGACTGAAGGTTTCTTCTGCATAGATGTCGTGTCCACTTTGTAGGAATTAAAGATGTCAACAGAAATTGACCTTGCAGTTCTGCAGAACTGGACATCGAATATAACATCAGGTCTAAAGTCTGGTCTGTGCTCCTAAAAACAAGTTGACAAAACCTGCTTCAGTGATTTATGCTTGTGTGCTCAAACAGGCTTTTGGACACTTGGAAGACGTTTCAAAGCTCAAGGAGAGGAAGGTGGTTGGCTACAAATGCAAATTTTGTGTGGAAGTCCATCCAACACTTCGAGCCATCTGTAATCACCTCCGCAAGCATGTCCAGTACGGGAATGTCTCTTCTGTGTCGGCCACAGTAAAGGTAAGAATTCCTTAAAGGTGGCTGAAAGTGACTGAAACTACTTGCATTGTGTAAAATAAAGGCCTTGTTGATAACCTGTGGAGGGCTCTTGTGAAGTTGAATGGGTTTTGAAGTGGGCATTCCAGTTCAGCATGATGTTTTGATCTAACACTAAGTTTCTGAAGTGCATTTGGTTCATTTCAAGATGCTTTAACTTTTTTTCACTCTTGATCCAGGGGCACGAAGACTCTTTAAATTCTCATTTCTTCTCAGCCACAGAGGAGTTGATGTCGTTGATGACCGAAAGACTTGGTTTATGAGCGGGGAACTTTCTGTCAGCTACTTTATGGGCTACGTTTCTGCTCAGTTAAGCTCAAAAAGAGCTGTTAGTTTTCTTTTTTTATATATGAATTCTTTAATTTTTTTTTTTAAGAAGAGGAAGTGTGCACATATAAATGTGTGAAGCTGCTTGTGGTGCGGCTTTCCACATTGGAACTTGGACGCTGGCTCCAAATAAAACATTCAGTGGCCAGCAGAGCCAGTGATCCCCTTCAGGTGATTAGGTGCAAACATGTTGTTCCTTTCTCCCCATGGAAAGGGGTGCCTCCTACGACATCTCCAAGGTCAGGCGACGTTCCAAAGTCTGATTTCCAGGATATTTATTGGCAGGGGAAGTGAAAGTGCACCAAGGCTGTGGGAACGAGCTGTTGTCAGAGGCTGACTGACTGACGGGGCTTTTTTGGTGACATAATCTGCTTTTTGTGGGGAAGCCGTGTCCTCCACAGCCTAACTCGCACCACCTGAGAGAGCTTTCATTTCACTACCACTGACCTTTCTTTACCTTCTTACCTGGTACTCCTGACAGATTCAGATACTTCCCTCCTAAGAGTCCTTTCCCTCTTCTCCTTGCTTCTCAAGTGATGCTTATGTAGGGTCAGTGCTTTTCTTTTGAGTAAATAGAAATCTTACATCGGGAAACAAAAGCTGAGAGCCACGGTCTAAAGAATGTGCTCTTACAGGGTATTTTAAGTAGCTGCACAAATGCATGTTCTGGTTAGAAATGGGAAAGGAAAGTTATGAAAGAGAGTTAAAAAAAAGAAATTACTTTTTCTGTTTGCTCTATATTTTTGAAGAGGGTTCTAGGGTCTTAGTGTACTGGCTTCTTTTTTGAGAGTTTGACACTGATGGACAAAACCTACTGTAGAGTAGACAACTGTATTAGTCTGTGGGACAGCTACAGTCAGCTAGAGCAAAATTAGCTAAAACTAACTGCTCTGTAACTTACTAATTATTATCTGATCAAGTTTAGAAGCTTCACACGAAGACGATTGAAAGATAGGTTTCTTCTCTTTTTGCGTGGTCTGACACAAACTTGATCAAGGAGTGAGATTCTTTTTTTTTTACATATGCATGCATGTGTATAATAGATATAATTATCTTTTTCCCTCCCAAGAATAGGTAATTTTTTTTTTCAGAAAGCCATTGATGTGGAGTTTGTGTAGGGATATATTTAGAGAAATAATGCAGTGGGAAACCTGGACGTTCTCATGAACACAGGGGAAAGACCGAGGGGCAGAAGGGAGAGAGAATTGATGGCTTTGGCGGGGTATGTGTTTTTTAGCAGGAGGCTGAAGATCCTTCAAACACAACTTTGATGGAGGGTTTTGAGGGAGCCAAAGACCCTGGCATTGTGGAATTTACAGAAGCTGAATATGGAGCATCCCTGGAAGATGAAGCCAGGCCTGGGGGCTACCACTGCAGCCAGTGTGACCGGGTTTTGATGTCTATGCAGGGTCTGCGATCCCACGAGAGGAGTCACTTGGCTCTGGCTATGTTTACCCGGGAAGACAAGTACAGCTGCCAGTATTGCTCCTTTGTCTCTGCTTTCAGGCACAAGTAAGTTGTGGCTTTTACTTTTGTTTCCTAAAGAATCACCAGCTAGCAGTGCTGTTTCGTGGGCTGACACTGAAGGAGAGCTTGCTCAGCTTGATGTTGAGCCACAATTTTCTCGTGGCGTTTGCATATTCTCCACAGTGCAAAATCTTTGGCCATTGTGATTGGCTAGTTAAAAAAGATTGCACCTTTATATCTTCTTAAATTCATGTCAGCCCTCTTTTTGCATGTAGGGGAGAAGCATGCAGGCCAAACAATAAGAATTCTTTTGGTAGGCAAACAGTGCAGCCCACCACTTATCCCTGTCAAATGCATGAGACTTAACAAGCCAAGAAGAGAAAAGTATTTTTGTAGTTAATCTTTCATATTTAAGAAATTTCTGCTGTGTATTTCTGCTGCTGCAAACTACCTTGTTTGTAATTACTGCAGCTCTTTGTGGGTTGAGTTTTCATTCCTCATGTTAAAACAGTGTCATAAATTTAACTTAAATCAGATTTTTTTTCTTAATTCTGGCATGCAGTTTCAGTGTACAAATACTTCAAATTCATACCAGTGTATGGTATATGAGTGACTCCCTCACCCTGCTTCCTTGTCTGATATATGGTCATCATTAATAGCCACATTTCTTATGATTTGTTTAGCTGAGATTTGACTTAGCTTTAAGTTTGTTAGTTTTAAAAATTATTTTAATCTTAAAAATATATATGTCCCCCCATAATGGGGTTTGCGATATATTTTCCACTGGCAACCTGGACCTGATTCACAGGTCTGTGTTTTCTCTTAATTTCTGGGGAGAGAGCTTCTTATTCACTGTTTTAACAAAAGAAGACAAGTCCAGGTACTCATTTGATGGAGGCCTTCACAGCACTCTGAAATTTGGTGATGATGTCATCATTTTGCTGTCAAATGCATGTGGAAGAGAAGGCGTTTTTTTAGTTCCTCGTGTTAAAAAAGTACGGTTTCTGCTGGTGTCACAGCACTGCAAATTGATGCCACCGTTTGGTCTGCCTTGTTGGAAAGGTCCACGGGTTTGAGTAGGCCAGGGTAGGAAAGGGATTTGGGGGAAGGATGTGCACTGCTGGGTGTATCCAACCCTGCTTTGGCAAGGCTGGTGGTGAGGGGAGCCCCTGCATCTCATGGCTTGCAGGGCTTGCTGTTTGCCCAGTAAACTTGCTTCAACAATCAGACTTTCGTTGAGTTTGTCACTTGAGTTTCCTACCAAGGATAAGTCATGTCCCAGAAGTTGTGGGATGGGTAAATCAAAAAGTGGTGGATGGCAGGGAAGAACTCATCACCTAGCTTGATAATAGGTGTGGTCTCTGTTGTTGGAGTTGTTTGCTTTTTCTTTTTGTTTTTGTTTCTGATGCAATTATACTCCTGGGACATAAGGTCTGTGAAAGAACCCAAACCAAATGTTTAAAACAGCCCAAATCTGAATGAAATGTTAAAACCTCCTTTTGGAATAATGCAGTTGGCAAAGTATGTGGTTGTGAATATAGTTTTAATTATTGCCATGTAGAATACCTTAAGGTATATATTTATAATAGCTTAATATGTATTACATACCTCTTTGGCAGTCTGCTTTAATTGTTAAGTAATCTCATTCCCTGGAGGCTCTTTAAAATAAGTTTTGTTCTATGAAGTACTCACTGCAAGTTTTCAAAGCCTTACTCATTTATGAGACTTTTCCCCCTATTTCTCTAGAAAACCTGTGCATTTTGTCTTGCCAGAAACTCCATCCTGGATTTCTGCTAAGTTGTATTTGTATGAAGTGACCCTGAGAGGAGATACAAGTTCATTTTCTGGTTTTTTGCTGTTATCAGATGTTTGAATACACAGGCTTCAGTGTTAGCTCTCGTAAACAGGGATTTTCTGGCTCAGGCTTTTGTCAGTGTGGGACTAAAGATCACGTGAAATCTTGTGTAGTGTGACAGGGCTGGAACAACTGCTGTTCAAGCTACATGTTGATACTCCGTGAAAGAGCAGGACAACTTGGGACAAATAAAAAGAACTACGCCTGAAATACATCTAGAACTGAGGTGGGGGGTGGAGGGCAGTTTTTGGCAAGTTGCAACTCCTGCAGTGTCTCTGCCCTGTTGTTGTTCCATAACTGTGTGTGAGATGACTCAAGCTCTAAGACTAGATCACAAAGCATACATGTGTCCAAAGTGGAGGCTGCACTGGAAATGTTTACAGCTTGGGCTTAGACCACCTGCCTGCTACCCAGAGACAGTGAATTCATGTCTGTCAGCCACAGTGTAGGAACTGCAGAGCTCTGCAGGATTCGTTCAGTCAGAATGAATTTGATCTTCTGTTAGAAAATGTGTGAAACATCTTTTTTTTCTCCTCCAAACTTCACTGAGCTGTTACGGCAAATTGTGGAGAGAGCAGTTTTTGATCACTTCACTGTATTCAGGCTGTTGGTACTTCCATTTTCCCCAAAGAAAGTAGAGGCTGGTGTTTGCCACCCCTTCTCCTCCTGCTGAGCTTCATGTAGAACCTCCTACTCTGCTGGTTCTGAAACTCTGCTGCCTTTTAATCCTGGAACTCATCAACTGTAGCCTTCTGGCACCCTCCCCAGAGCAGGATCTCTAATCTGCTTTTGCTGCTGTAACCAAAAGAAGGCTTCCTCAGTAAAGCTGGTCAACAAAAAGTATATATATAATTTTTTATCCTTGATCAACAGGACAAGAGGGGACGTATTTTCACAAAAATGTTTGGCAGGAGAAAAACTGTGTAACGATAATTTAATAAAAAAATAATTACTTGCCTGTTTCATGTTTCTTCATCTGGTCCTTTCTGGGTCATGCATAACTTAATTTATACTAATCTTGCCCTGTAAGTTTATTTAGGTGGCTTGCTCTCTGTATAAACAGAACTGGTGTCAGCTCTGCTCCTTTCCATCACCCTAGGTTTGACTTTACTGTTTAAGCAGACCTGTTGCATTTGTTGAAGAGGGAGTATGAGAAAGGATCCTTCCTTGTTCTGTTGTTGCCGTAAAGTGCTTTGCTTTGCCTCTGAAGGGACAGCTGAAACAATTGACCCTTTTCTTGTCTCCCTTTTCTGTCTCTTTTCAAGCCTGGACCGCCACATGCAGACCCACCACGGACACCACAAGCCATTCCGCTGCAAACTGTGCCCCTTCAAGTCCTCCTACAACAGCCGCCTGAAAACCCATATCCTCAAGGCTCACGCTGGTAAGTTTTCCCCCTCTCAGTCTTGCAGCGTGGCAGCTGAAATGGCCTGTGTTGTTCTTGTGGCTGATCACAGATGCTGGGTTGAACTACGTGTTTGTCACCAGAACTGGGTAAGATTTTTTCCAAAGGCCACCGCCGTGGCTGGCCAGCCTGTGGAACCTGTTGGGATAAGTGGGAGTTTGGGTAATGGGAAGGGCAAGGATTTAAAATGACGGGTACTTCAAGAACTTTTTTCTTCTCTTTTATATGAATGTTTTGTTTTTTTTTCCTTATTTCTGCTTTTCTCCAAGTGGATTTCATCGCTTAGACCACAGATGCCATAACAAAATTGGCAGTGAGCTTTGCTCTGCTCTTTGTATTTACGCTTGTGCTTTAGGTGACTCTGGGAAAAAGACTGTGAACTGCACCTTGGTTTTGGTAGAGTCTTATGCTGGCTTTCATGTTAAAACCAAACACTCTGAACTTTGGGAGTCAGGTCTGTGTGCAACAGACTGAGAATGTCAGAATTGCATTACCAAACATGGAAATTTGCAAATCTCTGTATTTCAGTACGGAATTCATACAAGCAAGCAAGCAGACATGCTTCTGAGGAACTGGAATTGGGAAGGTGGTGTGTCACACAGAGTAGGTCACCTGAGACTGTTGCACCTTTGATTATTAAAAAATGAGACTCAGCATTTCCTCATCTTTATTCCTTGGCCGTAGACTCTTGGCACCGTCACGCATCCTGCATTAAAAGGTTATCCTTTGGTTTGCAATCCAAACGTGCACTCTGATGCAAATAATAGAATAGTGACCAGTCCGAAAACCTGAAAACCAGCCCTGTTGTTAAAAACTTGTGAGTAGGAACTCCTTGAACGGGAGTTTCTGACAAAAAGGACTACAAGAATGTTCTTTTTTTCTATTTTTTACTTGCTCAAAGTCATATGCTCTGGTTGGGGTGGAGGAAGGAGGTGGAAAAATGGGAGGAAAAGGCATAATAAATTTGTAGCCGTCTGCTGATTAAAAAAACATTAAAAAATTAACTGTTGTCATTGATCCAAAGGCATTTTTCATCTACAGAAATATAGGAGGGATTGATGGTCTTGTGTACTTTGTTTCCTGTATTTTTTTTTGGATTTCACAGAGCTTGTGCCAGTTTCTGTACTTGGATGCATAAAACAGATTAGCTCAACTTTTGCCACCTTCCCATTGTATGGTACCATGGCATTCTGTCCTTCCTAGGAAATCCAACTGTATGCAGCAGTTCCACTTCACAGAATCCCACATCCTGTATGGAGGAGCCCTGGTTCTTTATTTTCACCAACCATGAAGTAATGTTTTCTTTATGCTATTACACAGCTCCGCTCCTCACTTGAACCTGCCAGATTTTTAGACCCGAAGTTGCCGTGCAGCTGATGTTTACTTCACACTTCTCTTCATGTAATTCATTGATTTATTTATTAGGGATTCATGCTTCTGGACTTGGTTTAGTGGACGGACATCCTGTGAAGGGCCGTGTTTTGCATTGTACAAGAACACAATTTCATGGTTGCCTGGATAGTGCCTGCACAATGACTTGGGTAATAGGGTTTCCAAAGGCTTACAGATATGTTTCTGCCTCGGTCCCATTTCTGCCAAATGAATGGTCACGTCACAGAAAAGTTGCTTGTATGTTTTTCAGTCAGAGGTTTGCTTTGGTGTGTTTTGAGTCAGTCATTCGGAAATATGTATTACTGAACAAACATGTCTGACTTCCTCAGACTCCCAGTTTTTCAATAACACGCTGGTTCTCGGAACCTTTCTCCTGTTACCATTTTTTTCTCAATTGTCAATCATCTCATTATCTGTTTATTTAGAATTTAAAACTTCAGTTCTCCTGAATTTTTCCTGAAGTCTCATGGAGATCTTTAAAAGTCTGTAAAATACTGAATCCTGAAGTGTTCTTCTCAGTCTGCCACTCTCCCTCATTTTCTGGGGATGGATCAAAATTCAGTGAACTACAAAATCCGTTCTTGTGTGACAGCTGGTACCAGTGTTTCTGGCATTTGTTTTTCATCCAGTGTGTGCCATCTCCTTTGGCGCCTTTGGCGTGGAGCAGAACAGTTTACAGTTTCTCTAAATGGGCTCTCTGTTGTTTTCATCTGAACTTTTTCACCTGGTTTTTTGGTGTTTGGTGGGATTTTCTTTGTTTGTTTGTTTGTTTGTTTGTTTTTTGTTGTTGGTTTTTTTTTTTTTTTTTTTTTTTTTTTTGAGAGATCCTTGTTACCAATTTCTTAATTAGCAATTACTCTGGAAACTCAGAAAGGGGTGATTGTAAGATAGGAGCATCAGCCCTGTTCAGTGTCTGTGTAATCTGGAACATAGTGCTCTGAGTACATATCAAGTGTTGAGACCCACTACATAAATGCTTGCATTTATTTATTTATTTGTGTGTATATTAATATGATCACTTTGTCAGATGCAAAACTAGCAGTCAAAAAAAGTGCAGAAGACTTCTGTTGAGCCATACTGTAGCTTTTCTCCTCTGCAATCAGGCACATCCTTTCATGTTTTGGTGTCCATTTGAAATGAATAGTGGGCGTATTTATTAGTGGGCGTATTTATTAGTGTGTCTAGGCTGCTTGGTATGTAATCATCCTTTATTTGCTTTAATTTCTTGTGGTGCTTTTAAGTTAACGGTTGGTGCATGTTGTCATCCAGGAGTCTCTTACACTGACAAAGCCATGAAGGTCTATATCTGTATCCCACTGGTATCTTGTAACCTTGAAATATCTTTTGTCCTTAAATTATTGTGTTCCATTGAGCAACTCGTTGTGCGTGCTACTCGAGAAATGTTCTATTTCTATTTGTGAAACGGAAATACGTAACTCACGCAGTGCACAGGTGAGGAATGTCACTTGAAAAAACACACAGGACAGCTTTTTGTTTCACCACTTCAGACTCTTTGAGGGATCTGTTCTTTTTCAGATGCACCAAAAAAGGCCGTTTTAAGAGTTTGTATTTTGTTCTGACGATTAGTATGGTTTTTCTGGAAGACAGGGGTGGGAGTTCTGTGGAGTATGGTTGCTAATCCTTTCAGGTGCACTTAACTCTGGCTGCAACATGTGTGTTTTCATGTTCTCTTTTGGTTCACTTATTTCTGGTGTGGGAAACAGTGCTGCTTGAGAACGTTCGTTGCTGGATTTTTTGAGAGGTGGAAAACATTTTCTACTTCGTTCATTACCAGAACTCTTGTTCTTCTGTTCCTGTTCATGAATATTTCACTCCTATATTAGTTTTGGCACTTTATGTATGACTCATATGTGGCCAGTGTTACTTTTGTACATGGAAGTGGCACTTGCAAAACAGTAACTTGGCACCTGTATATAGTATCCCATTGTTTGTGTTGGGACAGTTTCACTTTGTGTTCCAGTTGCCTCCATGCCTCCATGCAAAACAAATCTTGTATGAGGATTTGTTTCCCCTTGTTTGCTGTCTCTATGGCTTGGAATGTATTCAAAATTAAATCCACTACTGTGCATTACTTCTGTTCTTTCACTCTTTTTAGTGCTTTTTCATAACACACTTTCACACAGCCTCATAGATACACCCTTCGTACTTGGCATTGCCGTGTTCACCAGCCTTGACTTGGTTGCCACTTCTGTGAAGATTGCTGCTGCCTAATGGCAGGTTTTTCATAAGGAAAACTGTGACCTTTCCCAAATGTAATTACATCACACTGGGGGGGGGGCGGGGGGTTTAATATTTTTTTTTTCTTTCTTGTTTTTTTTTAGTGGAGGGCCCTTGGTTAAAAGTTTTGTAGTGTCCTTGCTTTTTTAATAATGACGTTGGATGTGCTGCATGCAGAAATGAATTACTTCACCATCTCTAGTTGCTGTGTTCCCAAAAAAATTTGGAAATGCCGTAGTTGAGTGACTCCATTTTCATCCCAGAGCCTTGTTTTCTTCCCATACCATGCAACACAGGCATGCTAAGAGTCTGGTCTCTGTTTTTTTGACATCAGCCGCTGTACAAGGATCTGCAGTTGTCAGAAAGTGATACTTTGGTCCAAAGCAGGTGTCTACACCCACAGACTCCAGGCTGCTCCAACAAGGAGACATGCATGGCTTGTTTTCTTTGGGATCAGTCTTTCGCTGAAGAGTCCATGGGAATTTTACTGCCAAGTTCAGTAAGAGAAGTGTGAGGGCCCCATTTTGTTTCTTTTGTGAGCTGATGACTTGCCTGTATTTCGCTCACCCAGGTGAACATGCCTACAAATGTTCCTCCTGCTCATTTTCCACCATGACAATCAGCCAGCTGAAAGAGCACTCCTTGAAAGTGCATGGGAAAGCACTGACACTACCAAGACCCCGCATTGTCAACCTTGCAGCCTCACACGCCCACCACACCTCCAAGAACCACACTCCTGCTGAAGAAGTGGAGGACTCTAATGGTAAGAGGTGCCTCAGAGCAAGAATTTAATTGTCTAAGGTGCCGCTTAATATTTTTATTGCCAACAAAATTGCAGCAGGCAGCTTTGCACCAAAAGCATCTTCATTTGATCATTAAGAGAAAAACCAGAAGTTGCATCAAAACCAAGAGTAAACGTGGTGTTGTAGGAAGTGATCTGCTTTAGGGCCTCACTGGTTCATTCTGCATTAATTTGTTCCATCACTGCAGCAGCCAACTTTGGAATACGTCACTGCTGGCTTTGTTAGCAGATACTTAACATTGTAGAAGATTTTCATGGTTTCTACTGGTAGCCAGTAGGGAAGGGATCTTCAAATTCCATCCATGCTACTGATTTTCTGTCATATTCATAGAATTGCAGAGTGGTTTGGGTTGGAAGGGGAACTTGAAGATCATCCCATTCCACTCCTGCCATGGGCAGGGACACCTTCCACTATCCCAGGTTGCTCCAAGCCCAGGCGATCCTGGCCTTGGGCACTTCCACGGATCTGGGGGCAGCCACAGCTTCTCTGGGCATCCTGTGCCAGGGCCTCCCCACCCTCACAAGGAACAATTTTTTTCCTAATACCTAATCTTGTTAGTAGGGCACTTGAGTGAAACTACATGATTAGGCTTAAAATGTGAACCTGTAATGGTAGTAAGAATAATTATTGTTGTTGCCCTTGCTACAGAGGGCACCAAAAGTACCTTCAGCTATTCAGCTGCAGGAAGGAGAACCTGGGCACTGTTTTCTTTTCAGTGCTTCCTTTGAAAGCTGTTAATCCCCTTGTGCTGGAGGGCTTCGTGAGAAGATGCTTGGAAAGCAGCACAGGGAGGAGACATTTTTTAAACAGAGAAATAGAAGAGGTGTTGTGTGGTATCACAGCAAGCTTTAAGGCTTTTTAAGTAGTAGCTTATGAGGCATCTTTGGGTGTCACTTCCTACCAGTTGAGAAAAGAGCTCTTCTATAGAAACAAAAAAACCAACTTTAATTCCTGGATGAGTTTCATTGACATGGAAGGAGAGTATTTGCAGATGTTCAAAGAACTGGAATGTATGGAAGGAGTGTTAGAAGAGGGGAAAATACTTTTTTTTTCCAGAAGCTTGAGTGGTTCTAGCTGCTAAACAGCAAGAATTTTGTTACTTGCTGTTTTGCTTTGGATACTGGTGAACTAAGGATGGGAGGTAAATATTACCAGTAATCATTTTGTAGCATTTTTGGTGTCCTATCTTAGTTTTCTTTCTCACCAGAAAAAAAAAAAAAAACAAAAACAAAAAAACCCCAAAACAACCAGAAAAGCCACCCAAAAAAACCAAAAGTGAAATGAGAAAGAGTGAAAGAAAAGACAGAAGTTCAGAAAATGGCTGAAAGGAATTGAAAGAAATAAATAATCAACATAGAAATACTATATTGAAGAAAAAAAAAGACATGCAAAATATTTTTGTGGTTTAGCAAGTCATTTTTTGGGTCAGAATCAGAATCTTAACAAAAGATTTTGACCAGCTGCTCCCAGACAACCCTTTCTCAATGGGTTGCCTGGAACAGTGCAATTACTGAGTTTTTTTGCTAATGCTAGCTTAAACTAATCCAACAAGCTGAGTACATCTCGAGATGTGTTCTACTGCCTTTTTTTTTTTTTAACTGCTCTTTAAATAAAATGTTTCATTACTGACTTAAGAATTGGAGAATAATTTTCAGTGGCTGTCCTGGCCTTTCCTGTGTGTTAGCAGTCTTTTGTTAGCAGTGGTGTGTGGAGAGATACAGGAGGACAATACTCAATTTTGGGAAGGATGGTTCAGTTACTTTTTTTTATTTTTTATTTTGCTTATCCTGGGAGCTCAGACTCATGATTAGTGGAGTTTAAATTCAGCTGCAAGTCCTATAGAGGATAATTTTTTCAGCCTTTAAGAACTCCTCCTAAAAACAGATAAAATGATGACGCTGTTAACAAAAGCATTTCATTGGGTCGACTTTGTTACCTAGATCTGTATTACAGCCTGAGACCAAGGCCAAATATGTCCCAATTAGCTAGATCATCTTTAAATGGGGTTAATGGTTAAGTCACTTTGACAATAATAGAAGCCACCCACTGGGGAGGTGGTCAGACAAGTACAGGTGTTATAATAATCGTGCTAGCATTTTCAGCATTGCTTGAGGAAGGAATAACATGCTTTAAGTAGTTTTTTCACATTATACACTTGGCTGCAGATCAGGTTAATGGTGGCCGCTCTTGTGGCATTTCATATTTTTTGGGTTTTTAGAAGGCAATAAATCATTGCCTCTGTGGCCCAGGCCTGTGGGTTGCAGGTGGTGTGCAAGACTAGATAAAATACTGGTCCCAAGAGTAGGCAGTTACTGTGCAGGTACTGTTAGGTCCAGCTGGAGTATTAGGAAGGGCTCACATGGTGTAGTGTAGCTGGATTTTGTCTATTGGTGTGTGTAAATAAGCTGCAGTGTGAACCATGATCAAGTTAATTCACCAGGGATGCAGCACTGAATTAGGGCTGGGGTGGAAGACAGACAAAAGGTTGCATCCCATTGTTAGGGAACTTGTTTTGTGGGTTGGTAGGTGTGCAGCAGGCTTGTGTGATTGCAGTGGTTGCAGAGAGGAGCTGTTCCTGTCTGTGAATGAATATAGTGGTTGGAATAGGAAATACAGCAGGGTGACTTGGAGAGATTTGGGGAGCTAGCAGAACTCATCTTGTTGGTTGTTGAGCTCTGTAAAAATGTAGATGAGAGAGAAGGGTTGTAGTAGCAGAGAGCATGAATAGAGCTGCTCTGGGACAGCAGCCCAGTGTAACTTCTGTGATGCTTCTTTTCCTTGCAAAAATTGTTCCCTAACATGCCTTTCCTAGAACATTCCTTTCGTTCTTTTAGATTGATCCATTCATTAAAATAAGTGAATTAATTTAGATTTCTGTGGCTCATCTCTTTCAGTTCTGTCTTGGTAACACTCAGCTGTACATTCCAGAGGTGTTCTGGGGTGCTTGATAGACTTTTTCATGAGACTGAAGCTAAAGTGGAGTAGGTGCTGAACGTTTTGGGTGGACTCATCCTTGCCAACTGTAATTCTAGTGACAGTTGTCATTAGAAAGCATAACGACCTCTTCAGTCCAATTAATAAGAATCATTCAGAATGTGTGTGCTTCTCTCAGGGCAGTGGTGTAAGAAGGTGATTGTGTCACTCTTGATGAGTCAGCAGAGGAGGCTTTTCTTACAGATGCATCATTCAAAGATCCTGCCTTTTGTATCATACCCCTCTTTGTTGGGCCATATTTTGATATATAAAGAACCTGTTCTCACCGTATTCCTCTTCTAACCCAGAGGTAAAGCACTCAGAGGGGTTTTTTGGGCAGTGTGGGTTGATGATATTTTGGTTTGTGGGCGTTCTTCTTACAAACAGTCACAAAAATAAAAAACCAGAAAACGTTGGTCACGAGTGCTATTTTTCTGATTTTCGTAGTACAAGGGCACTAAATGGTTTGTAGTGTCCAGCTCTGGTTGACACAATGAGGTTGCCATTGTGGTAAAAATGTTCTTTTGCTTTCCTGGTAGTTCACAGGTATTTTTTGTCTTGCAAGAAGGAAATGGTGGGGATTTGCGATGTATTTGCATGTGTCTTTGGCTTGTTTGTTTGAATTTATTTACTTGAGATTTACACTAAAATGTTGCTTAACAGTTCTGAGAACTTGCACAGCAAAAGTTAATTGTAAATTTAAATACTACAAACTGCTAGGAGGACTGGATGGATCTCCTCACAAGATCTGCTTTCAATGTTCTTTCAGCCTTTGTGAGAATAAGAGCTTGCATTCATGTTAATCTCTGGCCAGAATGGGTTTTTTGGGTTTTTTTGGTGGTGGTGTCATCCTGTGGGGCTCTGGGTTACAGGTAAGTGCTCCCATCGCTGCTCCTGTTTGAGTGCAAAGCAGTGGAATCCCACAATCTGCATTGCCGAGGCACCACATTGGAAGGCTCTCTTCTCTTTCCATAAGGAAGAGCTGCAAGTGAGGCAGGGACACAAAAGTTCTGTGGCTGAACACGAGAAAGCACGAACAGCAGCAGGAGTTGTGTGCAAAGGGATCATCAGCTGAGGGGGGGGGGAGCATATGTCCACAGACACTGCTCGTGTTATAGATGTGTGCTCGTGATCAGGGGCCATGGAGGTGGTGAACTGCCTCCCTGTCACAAACTGGAGAGACACACGAGTTCAGCCCCGTGTCAGGAAGTCTATAAAGCAGAGTGACTCAATGGACTGATAAGCAGTTTCACATTATGGCTTCACCCACAGCAAAGGCTTCTTGAGAGCCTGTGAAATACCTGCCCTAAATTGCCCTGGCTGCTGTTATTGATTTTTGGAGTAGCCCTTTATTTTTTGAAAATGACCCCGTTGGTCTAACCATGTTGTAGAGCAAAGCACTGCTCTTTATTCGTATGGCTGGCAGATTTGGAGCCTCCTAAATTTCCTTGTCTCATGACTATGTGCAGTAATTCAAAACTATGGCTTTTTAAAATTTTGCTGTTTAAGAATATTGAATTTTCAAAATAAAACAGCAAAGTGCAAGGCTAAACAGACCTGGATGTGGTTTCTAATGTCTCCTCGGTCATGTGCTGCTGTGTTATAAGACCATTTCTTTTTGCTGGTCACCAGTTCTTGATCTACTGAAAGCCACAACATTTCTGTGTGTCCTTGAAGCTCAGTAATTACACTTTTCACTGTTGTGCAAACCAAACAGGATCTATGATTAATACCCTCACACATCACAAAACATATGTGAGGTCTGAACTAGAAGATTTCTTGAGTCTTCCAGGACATGGTATGTCAACATCTCCATTAAATTTAATTACTTGCAGCAGCAAATGCATTGAAAACTGCTAAGTGAAACATCCAGTGCCCTGTTCCAGTTTTTTTTTTCCTGAACTTTAGCCTTTGCCAGTGGTAAATAACTTTGCCTCATCTAGAGACTGAAATATAAATACATCTGCTTGCTTTGCCAGAGCTAGGCTGGGCACAAAACTGCTTGACTGAGTGTTGTTTCTTGGACTGTTGTTTCAGAACTGTAAATCCCTTCCTGTTTCTTTTTCAAAGTAGATAATGCATAATCAGTCTTCCTGTGTGGTGCCTCACAGATGAACCCCTGAAGGGTGCAGAGGGCCTTCGGGAGGTTTGCTGAAACAATTTCATGTACTACCAGAATGAGAAGAGGCCTGTGGGCAGCAAGGCACCATTTCAATGAAATCCACTAATCTGATGCCAGTGAGTCATGATTCTGCCTTCCACCTTTCAGAAGAGAGGCAGGCTTTCCATATGGTCAGACATACTACCCTGATTTTTGGGTTCTCTTGTTTTTTGTTGCTGTTGGGGCTTTTTTTTAATCCATATCATGGATTGTGGCTGACTTGCTTATTCTTGCTCATGTGCACTGTTACTCTTGATAAGGGATATTTTTCTAACCTTGCAATCGGGACAGAAGGTTCCTAAGATGGTCCCTTCCCCTTTGGTGCTGTTTGGCTCTCATTTTTGCTGGTGTGTCTGTGTGTTTTATGGCTGCTGCTGTCTGGGGAAAATCACAATGGTCTGTCCTCACAGCCAGAAAACTTTGTGTTAGAGCAGAATGTATTTAGTTCAGGATTTGGGGTGTTTCTGGAAGGAGGGGCTTGGGCAAAGACTCTTTTGAAGTTTCAGACTCTTTTGTTCCACTGTAGTTTGACTGGAAGGGCAGAGAGCCTGTAGTGACTACAGGGCAAATTCAGGCACAGCGTCAGTAGCTAATTGTTTTAATTGCCAGGTGAGTTGGAAGGGTTGCATCCATGTTAAGGATGTGAGATGGTGATCTGCCTACTGCATGCATAACAGAAGATGCCTCTGCTTTTCTGGTTACAGCTGGGCTGCAAAGAGCCGTCTTCTTGTTCTGCTTGTTTCCCTGTTTTTGTGCCCCACAGGAGTGATGCCTCATGCTCACTCTCAAGTATCAGATTAACCTGTGTTACCTCCAGGCTGCTTTTTTTATTTTCCCCAGCCATGTTCCTTCTCCCTCTAACCTAGAGCAAATTCCTGCTTTCCCCTCAACCTTTGCCTGTCTCTTCTTCCCACAGTGGCCACGCTGCCTTCCAGTGCTTGCAAAACTCTGTGGTACTTCTTGGTCTGTCTTACTCCTTGTAGTCAGTGTTAAATTCAGATGCTGGATCAGATAGGACTTTTCACCTTCATCAGATTGGCAGAGGCTGAGGGAACAAGCACAGGGCTTGTTCACCTGCACTTTTACTGAACAAACTCCTCACTGTTTAAAGGTCCTGAGGCACTGGGGGGGATGACCTTGTTCTCTGTAGTTCTCTTCCACTGGGGTATAGTTGTTTGGCTTCTGGCCTCTTCCTACAGCATGTTGAGAACTGTTTTGTGGCTGGTGGAACAGAGGGAGATGTCATTGGCTGTGCTGAGGGGAGTGTCAGCTCGCTGTTCATTGTGCTTTTTTTCTGGTACTTTTTTTTGTGCTTGAACGGAATGGGCAAAGGCAGAGCTGAGATTCAGCAGGGCACAGACTGGAGCGGATGCAGCTGGGAGAAGGTTGCTGTCAGCCTTGTATGGAGTCGACCGCCCTGCTGTGATGGGAGTGCTGTGGCACTGAAAGGCTTCCTTAGGGTAGGGAGAAGACAAAATGTTTGGGCGGATCAAGAAATAGATGAAAGAAGAAGCATCTTCTGGGTTCCTTCTGCGCAGAAAGGAGTTCACCTGATTGCTCCCACAGTGAAAAGAAAGAAGCACATTTCGATTCTAAAAACATTGGTTTTGGTGGTGTTGTTTTTTTTTTTTTTTTCCTGATGCTTTTGCTTTCTTTTGGCTCTTGTTTTTATGTTCAGGATAGACGGCAGAGTGGTAGATGCTGATCTCTTGTGTGTCTGGGAAATTTGTGATCACTCAACACAGAGTAAAAAAGGATGCTGATGGCATGAAGGGATACAGGGAGTGGCATGACCAAGGGGGTGTGAGAGGGCATTTCTGCATTCCCACATATTCGTAGCCTTCTCTATCAGCCTCACTGATACTCTCCCTGTCACTGGAGACTCCAGTTCATCCCATTGATTTAAAACCTACTGGAGGGATTTGGTGCTTGGCAGAGAGGTAAAAACTTCTTTGCTTGTTTCAGCTCTGTTGAAATGGATGTTTGTTGTCATCATAGTTGACAACCCAATATTTGACATGTAAGTAGCTGATTTTATTTCTTCTTTAAGGAACACTGTTACTACAAGTACTTGAGAATACTGCCCGAAGTGTTCTGAGCTCGGAGCTGGTGATAGAGATGAGGACTTTCTCTTGGCAATAAAAATAATGTCAAGGTGTGTGTTGAAGGTCTCCAGAACAAATCACACAAGTTCATGTTCCTGAGCTCTATGGTTAGAATGAATCCTTGGTACCCACATATTGTCACTGTAGTTTTGGGGCCAGTTTTAAAGCAAAATGCAAATATGTATTGCTTGATAAATCTGATTTCTTTTTCCTGTTCATTTCAAACCTTAGAGGAGAGTGAGCATTTAGGTGACAGCAACATGTGTTTGTGACACTGTGTTTGTATTAATACAAATATGTAAAGAGTCAGTGCAATAGAGGAGGAAATGTGAAAAACACCTGATGAATTGCCCTTAAAAATGAGAAGGAAATCATGGAACACAACAGCATGAGGATCATTTGGTTACTGATGCAAAAGAAAATGATTGGTAGATTATCGTCTTGAGTGAAGAATCAGTTGAAGTAGAACTTTGTACATTTGTAAATTCCAAAAAGAACCTATTACCTGTAAGTCCTTCTAGCACATTGGTTAAATTGGTGTCTTGCTCAAGCTATTTCCGGTTCTGTTTGTTTTCCGCTCTTCTGTAAATGCACTTCCATTTATGAAGTTTGAGTTTGGTTCAACAGAATAAGAAATAGCTAGACAAAGTTTTTATTTTATGCATTTTATGGAAATAGGTAAGTTCATGGAGGTCCCAGTGTTTGACATGGAGCACAAATCTTGGTTTTAAGTGCAATCCTGTATTTAGACAATGGAATTTAACTCCATTTACAGTGAGAGGGTTGTGTGCAGCCTAAATGTGACCAGTAAGTGGCTAAGTCACCTAAAGAACTGCAGGAAAGTTAGACTGAGTTGAAACCAGGAAAGAAATGTTGTGGGGAGAAGAGAAAAACAAGGGAAGTTAGGGTGAAGCATTTCCTGACCATTAAATTGATCCTTTCAAATCACAGCATCAGCAGAGCAGGGTTGTGCCTGCCTTGAGAGCTCATGCAAATAGGAATTCCCGGTGGTGTTGGATATTCTAAGACAGGAGGGCATGAGGATCTCCTGGACTGATCTTTTTTTCTTCTTGTGGAAGTACTATGGTAGAACTTACTTTATCAATTACATTATTCCTACATAAATCTTAATTAGTTCCTACTGCTTTCAAATGCATCATCTTACGCAGACTATTGTAGCCACTGTTGATCTCAGCTATGAAACTCCAAAATTCTTTTACAGGCAGCAGTGTGAGATTCACTCAGTGGAAGTGATTCAGATAATTAAAATTATTTATTGTTTTCTTCTTATTAGGTGAAATTTGTGTCCCTTGGAAATTACTTGGATATTAGCACAAGAAGCTGCATAGCCTCTCCTGTCTCAGTCCCAATCAGAGCTAGGTTATGCACACAACTTCGGAGCAAATTCAAAGTTATAAAGAAATATGGATATAGCTTCTCTCATCTCTTCTGAATAAACAAGATTGCATAGTTCACATGTCTTTCTCATTGCTCTCTTCTGAGGCTTAAAAATATAGGTAATATCTTTCTTACAAAAGCTGCTCTGACATAATCCAAGAAGTGGCCTCTACAGATAATGCTGAAATAAATTCCTCCAAGAAGGTTTTTGGTTTGGTTTGGTTTGATTGGGGTTTTTTTGTTCGTTTGGTTTTTTGGTGTTTTGATTTGGGTTTGTTGTTGAGTTTCGTGGGTCTTTTAGGGGTGTGGTGGCGGTGTATAAATCCTTTAAATGGCGATTTTATTCCAGGGTTTTATTTTCTTTACTTCATGATTGCTCTTTCCTTTTTTCTTCTGGAGTGTGCGAGTGAGGGCACAAAATTTGTTCCTATTATCTCTCACTCGCAACATTCAAGCAGTGTAAAGGTTCTTTAGCAGAAATCAGAATTTAGGTAGAGGGCTCACACTCTGTTTTTAAACATGAAGTGAACAAGACTTCCTTGCACTGTCTGCTTCCCTGAGCTTCTTCATGAATGTTTAGTTGCATCTCTCTGAGTCTTAGTCTCTTCTGTCTTCCCCTCCCCTCAGCTTAATTTATTGCCAGAACATTTCACCCTCCCACATAGTCTTCCTTCCAGGTCAGTGCTGCGTGGCATAAAGTGAACAAATGTGTGCAGTCTTCACAATCGTTGTATGACACCCTGCTTCGCCACCTTCCCACTTTTCAAGCTGTTGCCATTCATGGCTATGTGCAATCCTGCCGCTCAGTCAGCTGGTAATTTTGAGTCCCATTGAATTTTGGAAGGGATTGTGTTCCTAAGTCTCTTAAGTTCCACCCTTACGCTTATCTTAAGCATTTTGAAATAGTAATTGGCTGTATGTTGTTTGTTGGTGTTCTTTGGTGCAGCACTGCATCTTTACTTGGTTTTACAGATTTGTTTCTATCCAGAGGAGACTGCTGCTTTTCTTAAATCCATGGATTTTTTTTCTGTCATTCTTCATAGAAATCTTCTCTTTATGAATGAAAGTTAAAATTAAATAACATTCCAAATATTTTCCTCTTAGTCTTTTTAGAACATTTCCTCACAGATCCAGAATGTCCTAGGCCTGTATTAATACTTAATTTCCTTTTTTTTCCTCACAAAGCGTTACTAATCACTTTTTGTTATTTATACATTCCGTCTGGGTTTTTTTTCTTACCTCATGAGCCAAACATCTCTATCCCCAGTTTCACTGTTCTTACAAATGCTGGTCTCTTTTGAGTGGCTGATGTTTCTGTGTGGGTATACCAGAAGAGCATGATGTCTTCACTTTAATCTCCCAGTGACTCCTCCTGGTCATTGAGCTGTTCAATTATTAAAATTCTGTGAATTCAGTAACGTCACTTTGCAGTGTACTCCAACAGCTGCTTTTCCTAAGCAGTGTTCCTCCCTCCGCCACTATCCATCACTGTGCAAGCATGAAAGTGTTTATATTACATATGTCTGGTTCTGTCCACCCTAAAAGGATGAAGCAGTGGTTGAATTTCCTCCCTTTTATAAGTCTTTTTTCCTCTTGTTTCTCAGCTGTTGCTCGGTGTCTCTTACTTAGACATGTCTGGGTGTATTTCTGGCCTGTTGTTGTTGGGTTTAGGAGTCTTGTGGAAGTGTTTTGCTGTTGCATATGGTGTTCACTGATAGCTCTGAAAATACCTACAAACAACGGAAACATCACTGAATTTCTGTGTAAACTTAAGTATTCGGTTCAGGATCTGAAACTGCATTTTTTCTTCTGGAAGGATCCCGAAGTTTTGTTTTCGTTTAGGTATATCTCAAACGTGTTACACGCTGCGTAGGATCCAGTGAAACTTGGATGTTCATTTTGCTTCTGTGGTGGGTTTTTATTATATGTTTTCATGGTACATTTTTTCCCCAGTGTGTGATCTCAGAGTGTGCAGGGATTCAAGCTGAATTTTCATGGCTGTGTTGCCTTGCTCTTTTGGGTGAAGTAGTAGCTTCCAGATTCGTTGGCAGACTCATTGTCCCAGTCCTTGGGACTGTACTCTGGATGAAGTTTTCACGGTGACAGCATCCCTGACTAGGCATTTTAGTGCTTTAGACACTCTGGAAGTGCCCGTGGAGGGACACAGTGAGGCTTGCTTGTGTGTTCTTACCAGAATCCAGTGGTAATTTAGAAACAGCTGTGTTCATAAATCACCATGTGGACAGTCATTTCTCCTGCTTTCCTTTCAACTAGTCACTTGTGGTTATTTTGCGTATAAAAATGCTGTTCTATACTAAGGAAAGATAATGACTTTTAGATCCATAGGTGCTGGCAGGGGTTACATTATTTGTTGACCTTGTTATTCATCCTGTGCAGGTAATTTGTAGGTAGATGCAGCATGTAAAATCTCAAAATTGAGATTTGCAGCGTTGCCGCTGTTCTTCCATTTTTAACTACAGCAATCACTGTTAATTTTTGCCTCTTGACATGACTGTAGGTGTCCTTCATTTTATCTCGGATCATCCTATGCTGTTATCTTGTTTTTGGAGTTGTACAGTGAAGTTCCTTCCATTGGTTTTGAATAAAATTACTTTTTAAAAAGGAATCTCAGTGTTTTGGGTGTGGGCTTCTTTTGTTTGTTTGATTGTTTCAAATGAGTCAGGGCTAAGTGTTCCATTTTCTTCCCTTTCATTGCATATATGAATGTGCTTATTTTCCTCTGCTGCCTCAAGGCTGTTCAGTAAAAAAAAAAAAAAACAGCACCATTTTTCCTTAAAATGTAAATGGTACTTCCTGGTGTTTCATTTTTCTTCATTTCATTTCCCTTTCATTTGTGTTTATTCGCTGCTGTTGTGTTTTACATGCACTTAATACAAATTTTCTTAAATCTTCCCTTTGCTTATTTTAAATGTTTTCTGCTTTTTGGCTTTGTAGGCTCTTAGGGCCTTTTTTACTTTTTTTCAGACGTGGATAGCTAAACCCTCTTCCTGCTCCAGGCCGAGGTTGTTGACACTTTATCAGAGCGCTCCCAGCCCTTTGTGCTTGGGGTGCAGGAAAAAGAAGAGGTGGAACTTGCACTGTGTATGGCCATGACTCAGTTTTTGGGTCAGTTCTGAGGGAAAAGCTCTGCTGCCTTCCTTCTCCATTCTCCAGCCTGGCATCCAAGCATACTGTTTTTGGGGCAAACACCTCCAAAATGTGTCGGGAACATCAGCCCACTCTTCCAGCAGGTGCCCAAGGAAAAGTGCGGTTTTTAAAGCAGTGCTGTTGCTCCGTGGCTGTGGATTTGCAACCCCGGGTCCTTCTCTAAGACACTGCTTTTGAAAAATAAATTTTAAAAAAATATCCAAAAGCTCACCGCCATCCACTGTTTGTCATTTGCTGGCAGTTTGCTCTGTGCTGTGTGCCAGAATGCAGCTTTGGAGGCAAACTCGAGTCGGTTGCTGTCACTCCACTGCCTCTGCTGGTTTTAGAGTGAGCACGACGAAGGTGGGGCTCGCTGAACCCAGTGGAAATCTTCCCGTGCCTTCAGTTAACTTTGGACTCTGTCCAGGGTGTTCCTGGTGGAGGTGGGCTTCACCTTCATGCCAGGATAGATGTCTGGCAAGCTGGTTCTCAGACACCAGCAGAAGCCCTTTACACATGTGTTAATCCTGAGTGTTTTCCTTCAGGAAGTGCTAAATCTCGCACTGCAGCAAGATTGCCATATAATGAAAGATTTTGGCGAGGGAAAAGTCAAAGGGCACACCAGGCCATGCATGCTACCATTGTTCAAGGGTACGACTCACTGGAAAAACTCTTCAGACGGCTTCTTTTTATTCCTCTAAATAATCATAACTCTATTGTAATTGTAAAGGAGCAATATACTAAAAACTGTGAGGGGGCCAGCATGAACGGTAGAATTTTCTTCTGGCTACTCCTGATGACAGGGAAAGCTGCTTGATGTGCTTTTTTTTTTTTGTGTGTGTGTGTGGGAATTGACATGAAGCTATCCACTTCTGCAGTTTTCACATACCAGATTCCGCAGGGCTGTGTAAATAACCGATGGAAAGTTCGAAAGCTGGAATAATAGACACCAGATGATAGGAGGAGTAAAAACATCTGAAGTGAAGTAGATCTTGCAGACAACAGCAGAACTTCCTTCTGAAAAGAATTGTGTTTAGACCTGTTGCTTTCTTAGCCATGGATATCTCTGAGGCTTTGGACAGGAGCAGTGGTGATGTGGTGGAAATTTTTGATCTGTTCTTCCTGAGGAGGGGAACAAGTGAGCCGCAAACTAGACTTCAGTACCCTAAGAGTAATTTGACTAGTACCCATTTAAAAAAAAAAGAAAAAAAGAAAAAAAAGGCTGTTTCAAATACTATGAACTTCTTTTTAGGCTGCCATACCCTTGCCAGGAGAGCTGTCTGACTGTGTTTTGAGCTTTTAGAATCACTGAACTTGGTAGCCCAGAGAAGTAAGTCAACAAATCCCCTCTGAGCCGTGCACTGGCCCTCAAGGTTCTGTTCCAAAGGAGGGTGAGCACACAGTTGCTGCCTTTGAAAGAAAAGAGGCTTCTGCAGAGGGTTTACAGTTCCTCAGGCCTGTCCTGTGCCAAAGTAAAGGAAGTGGGGAGCCTGCTTCAAACATGAGGGAAAGAAAGCCTTGACATTTAAACAGGTGGAGCTCACTGTGAGCCCTCCTGGTGAACAAACGTGCTGTAGAAGTCGGGGAAGCAAGAGATGATAAATGCTGCGTTGTAATCCAGCCTCACTCAGCTCATGGGGCCTGGGTAAGAAAAACAAACAAAAAAAATACTTTGTTCGCTTTACCAGAATCTTTCATGTCTCTGCCTTTCTCTTTGCTGTGTACACCTGGTGGTGAAGCATGGGGACCCTGGAGACATTTATCTGCTGTGTCTGTTTCGTTTCGGGGTTTGGTTTGGGATTTCTATTGTCATTATTTGTTATTCATTTCTTGGGCATGTGTAACCCCCTGCCTGTGGTAGTGGGAAAAGAAAAGCAAGCATTTTGGTCTTTTGAAGACAGGTGGAGAAGTCCCCACACTCAGTGTTGTATAGGCCCGTTTGCCTTTTGTTTCCCCCATACTAATTGGTTGGAATGGATGGTGTTAAGTTCCCACAAATGTGTGTCTGTTAGGGAATTCCTGTATATCTAGCCTTGGGGAATTCAGCTTTGGAAAATGAAGTACACATCAAAGCAGGAGGTGGCTGGTACAATTTGTGTCCTGACTTCCCTCCCACACCCCCCCTCATTGCCTTTTTTCCCCCTTCTAGAAAGCTTAGGAAAAGAGCCTTTTGTCTTCTATTCAGGAAAATTGCACTGAAATTCATCTGTGCTTTATTCATCCGCTTTGATTTGTGCCATTCATGGGCAGCTGTGGGTTATATTGAACAAAGCAGATGAATTCCTAACCTCCACATTCAAGCAGTGTGTTGGGAAAGGTTCAACACCACCCTCCCTCTCCCCACACTCCTTTTTTGGGGTATCCAACCAACGTATTAAAGCTTCCAGTTTCAGTACTGAGACATCTCTGGACTGTGTTCCTCCACATGCCGTTAAAATGGTGTGGCAGAATTCTTCTGGGTTGTAGAAGGGATGTGTCTATAGAGAGATCTCTTTTCTCAGTATAGCGAAACAGTGGTTTGAAAGGTTGCTTTACTGAATTTATGATTAAACGTCTCTTTTTTCCAGTGATGATTTAATTTCTAACATCATCAGCATGAACAGGGAAGAGTATCCATTTATTTTTCTTCTTTTCTTTTTTTCCCCCCCATATAGATAAATTATTTACATGTATCCTTTGCCAGATCTTCACCTCATGTGAACTGGCATAAGATATTTGAGAGGATCTGGTCTGATTTATGTGCCAAACACATAAAACATTTGGCAGTGATTAACGGGCTTTACCTTCACAAACTAAGTGTCTTAAAATCAGGCTTCTTTTTAGGCTGTTTTTAATTTGAATGTGTCACTCCTTTCCTCCCCGAATCAGATCCAAAAAAGCATAATTTATACTGCTCACCTTTTAAACTGTAGAATACACATTAAATTAGATTAAGAAGTGCTGCACCTCTTAATCCCTTCAGAAAGCAGGATTAGTTTCATAACCAACAGCTTGATCAACCCCCTCCAAATGCCAGTAGGTTCTGGAGCAGGCATCATCAAGCCTTTTTCAGATTTGTTGATCCACCTGGAATAACAGCTTCACTCTGTTTCCCTGCAGACTCTTCGTACTCAGAGCCTCCTGATGTTCAGCAGCAGTTGAACCACTACCAGTCCGCAGCTTTGGCCAGGAACAACAACAACATCAGCCCAATCCCACTTTCGGGGAGTGCTGCAGGAGTGGAAAAAGCGGAAGCCATCCTTAACTGTGAATTTTGTGAATTCTCTTCGGGTTACATACAGAGCATCCGGCGCCACTACCGTGACAAGCACGGAGGGAAAAAGCTCTTCAAGTGCAAAGATTGTTCCTTTTATACAGGCTTTAAGTAAGTACTGTGCAAAACAGATGAACTGAACTCACAGGGGGTTCTTTTTTAAGCACTTGAAAAGACTTCTGGGATCTTTGAGAGCTGGCTGTAGCTAACAGGAGCATGGCCACTGCTGACCAGGGAGAGGAGCGTAGGAAATGCCATGCCAGATCACAGCAGCATCCATGTAATCCATTTTCTTCTCTCCTGCAACAGCCGGTACCATCTGCTGCAGACAACAGCACAGTAAGTCCTTGCAGTAGGTTTTAGAATCATGGAATTGTTCAGGATGGAAAAGACCCTTAAGATCTTTAAGTTAACCATTAACCCAGCACTGCCAAGCCCAACATTAAACCTTAGTGACACGTCTGCACACCTTCTAAATCACTCCGGCATGGTGACTCAGACACTACTTCCCTGGGCAGCCTGTTCCAGTGCCTGACAGCCCTTTCTGGGAAGAAATTTTTCTTTACATCTGATCTAAATCTCCTTTGGTGCAACTTGAGGCCGACAGGTTCACAACATCCCCGTTGTCCTCTTGGCGTGATCCTTCCAGAGTTCATAAACTCTCCTTTTTTTTCCCTGACTTCCAGACACAGCTCTCTGTTCAGCCAGGCCAGTCTCATCTTTTGGCACATGGAGTCTGTCTGCTCCTGCACCTTTAGAATTTCCTTCTTGGAGAACATCCAGTGTTCCTGCATTCCTTTGTCCTTCAGGATGCCCTCTCAAGGGACTCTCTGCCAGTCCCCTAACCAGGCCAAAGTCTGCCCTCTGGACGTCCGTGGTGGTGATTCTGCTGCACCCCTCCTTCTCGTGAGATTCTCTGAGAATCAAAAAACTACCATTTCATGATCCCTTTGTCCTTAAGTGTGGAAATTTTCTCTGCAGAAATAATGTAATTTCCTGGTGCAACCAGCATGAAACGTGGGACAATCGAGTGTCCTGGGGCGACAGGGAAGTTTGTATCACCTTACTGAAGAAACCTTTCTCATGTAATTCTATTTTCCCCCCAATCTTTGTAGCTTAAATGGTAGAAAGATGCTACATCTAGCATATCTGATAGCATACGGAGACATTTCAGAAAATCCAGTTATTTAAATTCAAAGGCTCAGTGCCTTGTGTGTTTGTTTGTGTGTGTTTTTAGCTGCCCTTCTGTAAGAAAAGAGAAGAAGGCATCTGTGCAGTTCATCATTTCTTCCTGATGTGCTGGGCCCTTGAGCATAATGCCCTCAGCTGACATTTGAGGTCTTAAACTTTTAGAGTGCCAGTAAACAGTAGGACTGGATAAAGGGAAGGAGTTCTGTTGAAGAAAGCATTGAGCACAAACCTGAGAGAATTCACACAAGAGCATCCTCTAGCTACATGTCCCTACCCCTCTGTTGCTTCATCTTTGCTCTCTCCATGTTAAAATTTGCTGCTTATGCTTTGTATCCTGATTGCTCTCTGTCTTAAATACTACCAGAAATTTCCAGGTCCAGTGTGTGTCTGTGTCTTGCATGTGCCATTTTCTTTCACCTTGATGTTATGAAATAAATCAGGCAGCATTTAAACACATTCATAGTCATGTAAGGGAGTAGTGTTCAGTGTGCTGTCTCAGACATTCAGGAATCAAGCATATTTTCTGTCTTTAAGAAGGGGAGGGGAATGCAAAATGAAAAAACCCGTTCCAATCCTCTCTTCAAGTCCCCCTAGAAACTTAAATGCGTGAGAGCAGTGACCGAGGGTGATAGAAATATACCTGCAGAATTCAGTGATTGCTGGATTGGGTCTAAAGCCACTTTTTACTCTAGTTCAATGTGTCAAGCCCCTTAGCTTTTGCAAGGTTTATCACTGCTTTAGGAAAAAATTACCAGGTGCCCCAAGTTTAGGGACAGCTCTGGTTTCAGCAGCTGAGCTTGTGGTTAGATGGATGTACAGTTAATTTCTTCTGTTACCTCTTGCAACTTCTAAGTATGCAGCCAGTGTAATGCCAGCATGAAATTTTTATTTCAGAAGTACTGTGGAGTATTTTTTTGTTCTTCCACACTCACACTAGTAAATACAATATTCTAAGTCTTGGGTTTTCATACTGTTATAGCTGATGCTTTGAAAGTTAAACAACTCAGTGCCAAACTCAATATGAACCAAATCTCGTTTTGTACCCACAATCTAAACAGCTTAGCTGGTTAAATCAAGATGGTTAAGGTTGTTTTCTGCCCGAGATAAGTTTGTCCTCCCCTCTGCAAGCCCAGAACAGTTGACGGATTTTGCTCAATTTGCTAAGAATTCAGCCTTCGCTGGAGAAAGCGCACTGAATGTTTCAGCTTGAAGACAGATAATGAGCATGAAGGATGGGAATTCTTTTGCTATCTTAGCTATAGCAACGTGACTATATGGGGCGACCCATGCAGCAGAATATCTTGTCACGACGAGTGTTTGTTGCTTTGAGGGTACGAGCCTGCAGATACCTCTGCTCATGTGTCGCTCATGTGAGCAGCCCCTCTGCAGGGCCGTGCAGACAGGGCTGAGTGGCATCTGCACCTCATTACACCACACATCCCTTACAGAGCTGTGGCACCTCGTGGTTCCCCTCCTGACTGCTGCCTTTCTCTCCCTCCTCTCTCACAGATCTGCTTTTACTATGCACGTGGAAGCCGGGCATTCGGCAGTCCCTGAGGAAGGACCCAAAGACCTTCGCTGCCCTCTCTGTCTCTATCACACCAAATACAAACGCAACATGATTGACCACATAGTTCTGCACAGAGGTAACAGTGTCCGTGTCCGTGTCTGTGTCCGGTGAGGGGAGTGCTGGACACTGCCCTGGTCTGGTTTCATTAAATTTTTCACACTGGTTTCATTAAATTTTTCCTCTCTCTGTACATGAGGACAAGTATGTTGAGGAAGTCACTGGCCCTTGATTATCTTTTTGTTTCATTTCTGTATGATGCATCTGATTTATTTCCTGTAAAATTCAAAGTTCGCCAGTGCCAAAACAGAGCAGATTTGGAATAGTTTTTAAGCTTTTCCTCGAGGGAGGTGAACAGCTGTCAGACACCTGTTCAGCAAGAGTTGCCCTAATTTGCAGCTTTGATCTAGGCCAGAGTTGTGCCCTGCTCACGTCACTGTTATCTTAAAGGCCTTGCCATCATAAAGTCACCCAGAAGGTTTATCAGCTAACCATAGTGGCCTCAAAATATCTCTTGATAAATTCCTGGAGTATTTTCTCCTCAGTGTTCTTAGAAACAAAGTATCTCTTTTTTTTTTTTACTTTAAGACTCCTTTTCTATCTACACCTCTCCTTTTTAAGTTTTTTTTTAAGCCTTCTAAAAGTGGGATTAAGGATTTCTACATTCCATTAACTGTGGGCTTGCTAGCTCAGGAGAGACAGCAGTTTGGGCTCTCTGGGCTGGGATTCCTGCCCACAGCTATCACACTTGATGCTTGTAGATGGTCTGTTGGCTGCCGAAATCCAAACCCATGTGTTGGGATGGCACTCTGCCTGCCTGCAGGTTGGGCAGAGTTTCACAGTGGGGTACTGCTGGTGAGCAAACACAAGTTCTGCATGCCATCTTTTTCCTGGAGGAGATTCTGGTGTGACAAGTGCTACCGTAATTCCTTGCAACATACCACTTCTCAGTGCTGGGAGCATGAAGTCCCTCTTGTACTAGTGCAGTGAGCTTGGCAAAATTCAGATTTCTTTCTGCTAGCAAGGCTATTCCGAGGCAACATCTGGGGAGAATGACCTGGCAGTGATTCAGAAAGCACATTACAAAGCTGCCATGTTTGGTTGCAAGGGTTTGGCAGATGCTTTGGCTTTTACTTGCTGTCTTTGAAGGTGTTGCTGTGTCAGATTTTGCCCAGTTTGCTCCATTTTGTGCCTGTGCCAGGGCTCCAGTAGACAATACCAGACCTTTAAAATGGGGAACTGGATGTGTGTAGGGTATTTTCCATCATGCATAGATTTGGTATTGGGAATGTCCGGTTGCAGAAGTGGAAGAGCACTTAGTGAGCTTGAGCAGTTGTACTGCTCGTGCAGGGCTGTTTCTGGCCAGTTGTAAGGAGGTTTTCACCTCCTGGGTGAGTAAAACTGTGGATCTGTTCTTCTGCAGAACTGTTGCTTCAGTTGCGCAAACCAGCCTCAAAGAGTTTTTGCTGCTGAAACAAACATTATAGCAAAGGACATAGTGGTGTATTGCACCACAGTGCTGAGAGAGAAAAAACAGAGTAAAAACAGTTTTAATGTAAATGGGTTTATAGCTGATAAAGAGTCTCAGAGGCCACCAAAGGGTTTTCTTCGACATCACGTCTCCAGGTAATAAAGGAAGCGGGGTTCATACTTAAGAGTTATTTCTGGTGCTTATATCCAGCTAAAAAACAGCCCTCTGCTGTTGTATGGCAGCTGAAGCAGACAGTTTTGACAAGATTTAACGTGCACTGAAAGAGAGACTGAGGGATAGTCAATGTGGTCTGAGATAGCCTTCCTGTTTTATGGCCATTGCATTGTCACAGCAAGGGCATAACCCTGAGCTGCGGCCCAAGAAAATTAGTTTTGAGGTAGATGGAGTGGTGCAGTATGTAAAATCAGGAGTGAAGGATTTGATCCACTCACAGTTAATGTTCCTTTTGTGCAAAAGGCATGTTTACAGATGCATGACTCTTACATTACTTCCAAGTTGCTGCACCCCTAATCCTTGGTGAAACAGCATGTGCTTGAAATGGAGAATATGTTTGCCTCCTAATGAGTGGCTATGGAGGCTGAATTTCACAGGGTTTTGAAGCAATATCAGCTAGAAGCCTGAATGCCTAGTGAGGGGAAAAAAAAAAAAATTAGGCAAGGAATTTGCTTTCCAAGAAGAAGGAGAGGCTCCAAGAGCTTCTCTCATGTACCACTCACCCCTGATCAGTGTAAGGGCAGCTCAGCCTCCCGTCTGTGGGTACAGATGGAGTACAGACTCATTCCAGGTGTCCTGTCCCACAGGGCTGACACAGCCAGAGGCTGCTGCAGGTCACTGAGGAGAAGTTTGGCTCTCTAGTTCTTCCTGGTCTTTATGACAGGCAAGAGGAGACAGTGAATTCCTGATCCATGACCAGCAGCAGTGTTGACCTTTAATTTATGCTGGACAATACAATTAGTGTGTCACAGAGCCAGTCTGGTTGGAAAAGAGCTCTGAGACCATCAAGTCCAACCTGTGACCGATCCCTACCTTGTCACCCAGACCAGAGCACTGAGCGTCACATCCTTGGACACCTCCAGGGGTGGGGACTCCATCACCTCCCTGGGCAGCCCCTGTCAAGGCCCTGACCACCTTCTCTCCTAATGTTATCCCTTCCAGTAGCATTCCCTTCATGCATTTTGAAATATATTGGTGTTTTTCCAGGGCTGAATGCAGCTTAACAAGTTCCCTGTTGGCTCTACTTTTAAATCCTTGGGCATTTTTCTTCCTTTTCCTTCCTTTAGAGAAGTAATGATTTATTTCTTCCATATAAGAGAATAACACCCCCATATGTTTTGAATAGTAACCTTTAAGGTAAATTTTCAGATTCACCTACCTCCCCAAAGGCTTCTTTGCTGCATATGCTGATTCCTTTCACATGCCTGTTTCTGGCATTTTTCATTTCACGTATAACTGCATTGATAAGTGCAGAACCCTTGTGCAGTGCTTGCTTTTGACTACTGGAATGCAAATTTTGCATGTTCTGTTTTGGCTTTCCAGGCAAAAAACATGTACTTTCAAAACCCAGGATGACCAAATAATTGGTCTGTGCCTAGACAGTAGGATTGCTTTTTTCGGTTTACCTTTAAGGGAAGGGAATAAGTTATATATGCTGTGGTGTGTTGCTGAATAAAGATTTCTCCTTACAACTAGGGACTAAGACAGTCCTGAGCTCTCCTGTGCCTTGAGCAAAAAAATGTATGTCTGCTTTGAGTTACAGCACTGCAAGTAGTTAGTCATTAATGTCCTTTCAATTATTTCCTTGATACGATTAGCCTGAATATTCCAGTCTAATGGAAGGATTGGATTTCTTAAACCAGGACAGTGCTTTTGTCAGATGTTTATTCTGTTGTTATTTTTTAAGTACACCTCTTGCAAAATTGTTCCACAAGTCAGGACATCTTTTTGTGGGGTGTCTGCAGTAGCGTTTGATTAGACACTGATGAACTTTGAAGAAGTCTACACGTGGGTAAAAAAGCTCTTCAATTTGTGTGTGGGACTTTATGGTTTTTGGTAATTTTTCGGTTGCCCAGACATGATAATTGCATTTTAAATGAGTAATTAAATAAACAGGGCTTTGCAGGGGCAAGCTGGAGATGAGAGCATCACCTTAAGAAATGTAACGTTCTAGGTCCAGGTAGCCCTGCAAGTTCCAAAATCACTGCTTGGAGGAAGCTCACTGAGATGACTACATCATGTAAGAGTTATAAGTCATTCCCTGAAACTAAAATCCTTCAATCTAGAATTGATGTTTGTGTCTGTTTTGCTCTTCTCCTCTTACTGTGTTATCTTTGATTTGGGGACTCTCTGTGATTGTGAGGCAATAGGTTTTGTTAATGTGAGTAAGAGAATGCTGCATTTCTTCAGACCATTAGATCTAAAGTTTTATACCATTCCATGGTTTAGCTTTTTTAATCTGTGCCAGGCATTAGAGGAAAAGCGAATTTTTAAGCATTTTAATTAGTATTTCTGTTTTTGAAAACTTCACTTGGCTTTTTGACTTCTGAAACCAGCTGTGTCACTTATTTCTGTTGAGTCCAAAAGCACACAGCTGCAACAACCTTGTAAAAAGTTTTTCTAGTGATCTCAGCACCACAGCTTCAAATTCTGCTGTGTCTTAAACCCTATTCCCCCCTCCCCTCTTCCACCCTGAATGGCCACTACTCGGTCTCTTTATATGTAGAGAAGCTGTTGTTGGTGTAGAAAAGAATCACAAGTCTTTGGGAGTTTGTTTTCCTCTTTTTTGGTTAAGGCATGGCTTTGGGGAAAACGTCAAAAAGAGGAAGTTACAAGATAGGATAAGTTCTGTGCTCGGGGAGAGGCTGGGCAGGATGGAATATTTCTTTGAGCGGTAGAAAAAGGTCTCCTTGTAAAGGGAGCGTGTGTTTCTGTAGTTGTCTTTGGATGTAATTTTACCCTCCTCACTGAAAGAAAGGGCCCGTTGGCTCGCGTCCATGTGTGCATTGCCACGTCTCACATTCCTTCAGCCTTCATGTCTACCATAAGAGATTCAGGCCTCTTTTTTTTCTCCTGTCCTTGGGGATGAGCCTGGATGAGGAGGATCAAACTCCTCCTTTAATGTGCAGTCCGTAAGGAGGAACAGTGCTAAGTTTCAAGTGTTCTAGCTCAAAATGCCGGTTTGGGTAGCAAAAGCCTTAATGAGGATCTGCTGGTGACCCTCAGCTGAATGCTCAGGTTTGGGGTTTCTCTTGTGTGCACAGCGTGGAAGGAACCACAGTGGATGAGTGCTGAGGCACATCGGGTTTTGGCTGTGTCAGATGACCAAAATTAATTGCTGCTCTGTTAAACATCAGTGCTTTGTTGGAGGAGTGAAGAGTTTAGAAACTCAGCAAGAGCATTTTCAGTACATCATGCGTGCAGAGTCCAAGTCTGAGCTTTCTCTGGGCATGTTGGGAAGTTTCTGCTGCTAGCTGAACTACGCAGCCTTTTCCCAGGGAAAGGTGCTGCCTTGCTCACCTTCTCAGTCCCCAGAGGGTAGGTTTGGGTGTGATGGTGAGGACACCAGCTCAAGTTTGTGCAGAGCCAGCAGCCTGTGATGCATTGGGAAGCAGCCTGCAGCTTCCCTGTTTATTGCTTTTCTAGAAGCTGTTCCTGGCCGCTGTCAAGTACTGAACAAAAACACATTCGGTCTTGGCTGATTTATGGCTGGTTTTGTATTCCTAGGCTCTGCTCCTCTGACTCATAGATGGAGTCTCTTTTGGCCCAAAACCTTCCATTCCTGTCCTCTTCACCCAGTCACCAGTTACCTGCCTTTGTAGTTTTTGGCGATTAAACCTGTCCTGGCAGGGAGAACTGTTTCCTGGTGTTATTGAGTGAATGTTGTGCTGTCCCCACAGAGGAGAGGGTCGTTCCCATTGAAGTCTGCCGTTCCAAGCTGTCCAAGTACCTGCAGGGAGTTGTTTTCCGCTGTGACAAGTGTACCTTCACCTGCTCCAGTGACGAGAGCTTGCAGCAGCACATAGAGAAGCACAATGAACTGAAACCTTACAAATGCCAACTCTGCTACTATGAGACCAAACACACAGAGGAGCTGGACGCTCACCTTCGAGATGAGCACAAGGTAGGACCCAAATAGCTTTAATTTCTGGCAGTCTACTCTTTGCAAACACCTATTAGTTTGCTTGCATGTCTTGAGTAGCCAACTTGACATTGGTTTTTTTTTTTCCTCTCCCTCGACAAATCTGGAGACTAAATGCTAAATGTTTCACTTCCCTTCCTCATTTTTCTTTTATTTCTTTTTTTTTTTTTCCCTCAGAAACTGAAAAATAATCATTTCTGAAGCTGTTCAGATTGATCAGAATTGGCAAACTGCTGCATGTGGAGTGTGATTATCTGGAAAAGGCTCTTTTGCATGCTGGGTTTATTTAAAAGTGGGTGGGGAAAGGGTCGTGGAAGGCAGTGTGATTCAGCCGCTGTAAAAAGGCAGGAGATTCCAAACACAGGATTGCTCTGGTAACTTCAGCAGCGTGACATGCCATGCATATTTTATTAACAAAGAGGGCTATACATCTCCGTTTACATTTAACAAGGGAAAGAAAGATAAATAGCAAATCTAACCAGGTCCTAAGTTAAAACTGCTTTGGAGTTTTTTGTGGATTACCCCAGTGTATACTGGGTCCAGTCTTTGAGAAGTCATTAAAGGCTTTCCACAGACTGTTAGCTTTGAATTTCTGTAGCTGAGAAGTGTTAAGTTCTAGAATTAGGTTGTGTTTTGGAATATTTCCTAGAGTGCTTCCTTGGCAGATTCCCAGGGGAGGCAGCTATATACCTTCACCTGTTGGAGCTGAGCTGCCTGAGGTCCTCACTAAAAACTTAATTGACTGAATGACCTTTCCTTAAAGCCAAGTGTATTTATATGGAAGGTATTAGCAGCAGAATTCCCAGAAAAAAAAAAGAAAAAAAAAACCACTTTTCATGCTTAAAACAATTTTGGCCATCTTATAAAACCAAACTTTGTTAATTTATGTTGGTATGCTGTCCTCCTCTGCCATCTTCTATTACTTCTGGAAAGTCCTCTGTGATTCTAATGGTGCAGAAGAAGTTCGACACCTCCTGGTCATCACAGCAAGGTGTCTGGTGTATCCAGGAGGAACTATTGCCTGATTCTTTTTGACACAGTGCGTCAGGCTAGGAAGATTATTCCCTTAACTTAGCTCTCCCTTCTAATCTAGACCTGCAGTGGTGGTGCTGGTAGTTTAGGGCATCGTTTCCCCTTTTTTCATTGGTAGATTATACCTCTCCAATTTGTGTCTTAAGTTCTGGGCTCAGCTACTACCCAGGTTGTATATCGCACCTTAAAAAGAGTTCCTTTGTATGAGCTGAGTTGAATCAAGTGCCTTTCACGTGATCTTGTTTGTTTAAACCTCCGTGGGTGATTTGTTAAGTTAGAGAACCTCATCACAACTGTCTATACCCAGTACTAGGAATCTTCACACGTCTGCATTCAGGATACTTTGCTATTTGGATGTACACTGCAGTCTACTTCACATTCTCCTCGGGATCATTCATATTTCCTTTCCCACAGAAGGGTAAAAAGCAGTCAGTGGTTGTTGATATTTCATTCGGCATCTTGCAGGACATGTTGTACCGCGCTCACTGCTCTGTCTCCATCCCCTCTGCCTCTGTGGCTCAGTGCCTGTGCTGCTGGAGGGCTGTCTCTCTGCATGAAAGATGAATCCAAAACACTTCCCAGCAGTGATCAATGAGCTCAGAGGGTGCTTGTCATCCAGCAAGTATTAGCCTCAGTGTCCTGGTCACGCTCCATGCTCTCCGCCTCCACTGTAAATCTGGGCTGCAGCTCCGCTGTTCCTGTTGGATGTGGTAGAGTTCCTGACTCCTGTGCCCTGAGCTGCTCCTTTCATACTGCTACTGTGAGCTGTTAAGTAGCTGGTGCATTTCACCCCAGGGTTAGCTGAATTTGACTGCTGGGTGAAGCGTTCCCATTATAGCCCCTGTATCAGTTTGCAAAGCACTTTGCAGCCTGGTGTAATGAAAATTAATCTGTTATTAATGAGTGAGAGTGTATGTGGCACACAGCAGCCGTGTGCTTAGTGAAAAAAAACCCCATCCTTTCATGAATAAAGCTGAAGGAACCAGTCACAGAGAGTTTCCCTTCAGCATGGATGTGTGGTAGCAGTGTTTGATCACAGTGGTTGAATAATGCCATAAAAATGAGGATATGACTTGATGTTCCACATTTACTGGGTGAAGAAATTAAGGGGGTTTGCCGAGTCTCATTAATTTCCCAAAAGCAGAAATGAGAAATGCAGAATAAACAGCAATAGAAGGATCATTGTCACTGGAAGTAAACGAGTGTTAATTCAATTATGGGGGCTGCGTGTCACCTCGAGCTGAGCAGGCTTTGGGGTATACTCGGTTTTGTTTTGCTTATGTGGCCATTTTTCTGGTTGGTTGGTGGTTGTGCTGAGTGCTAACAGCAGTGTTTCTTTCAAAGGTGAGTCGTAATTTTGAGCTGGTTGGACGGGTTAACTTGGACCAGTTGGAACAAATGAAAGGGAAAACAGAGAGCTCTAGCAGTGATGAAGAAGAAAAAGAAGAAGAGTTAAGCCCCAAGGCTGAAGAGAGAGGTCAGTGCAGCTCTTTGATGTGTTGGGGGGTTTTTGTTGGGTTTTTTTGGGCACTGCAACATGCCTCAGCAGTCCAACCATGCAAGGTCAGCTGTTGAGTGGACAGCACAAACTCTGCAGTAGGCATGGCAGCAGAAACAGAATGTGGCTTTCCTGAAGACACAGCTCTTGTGGGAATCTTGTGTTTCTAATCCTCCTTATTTCTGTTAAGAGAATGCATGCTAAGAGAAAGCCCAGATAGCATCTGTGACTAATCTGCCTGTTCAGATAACATCTATAAGGGCTTGGAAAACTATGTAAGTGTATTTTAGTGGCCTGTCAGATTTTCTGTTTTGGTAACCAGTTCCCAGTTTTCACTTGTCATTGTCCAAGTGAGGGGTGAAGGCTGCTTTATGGGCTGTTACTTACTCTCTGCCCAGCATTCTTTGTCAGATAGTCAGTCCTGTTTGCAGTTGGTGCAGTTGGCAGCTCCAGAGCCAGGGTACATCTATACTCCACCTGTCTGTACCATTTTATATTTAAATATGTGCCTAGGTTTGTATCTAAGAATAATCCCACTGACTTCCACAAGGCTAGGCCACATGCTTTTGGTTTGGTTGAAGTTAGATAAGCAGGGGAAAAGTAAGTTCTCTGTTAATTAAATGAAGGGTTTCCTTTCCAACAACCTTCTCCCATGAAAGCCAAGTTATTCCAGTGTCTGGTGTAACTGTGTTTTGTCTGGTGCAACAAGTCAGCATTCAAATGCAACAATTCTCTAATGTCTTTAGTCCCTTCATGGTTTGAACAACAAGTCACCCAATTCTTGATGCTGAGAACTACAGTTAGCCAAGTTCTGTGTACTTCCACCATTTTTACCTTTTTCCTCCTGATTTTTTAGCTTTCAAACTCACTCAAGAGCTTTTCACAAAAAAAAAGGTGTCTCTGTGCATGTTTTCAGGCATTGAAAAATTCCCATTTCTGGATTCACAGGTAGTTTACAGAACTAGGTGGGGTTCAGATCATGCTTCTTGCATTTTAATAGCAAGACACCAGCATCCTGAGGTTTATTTAGTGTCTCTGCAGCATAAATTCAGTTTGTGCTTAGCAGCAGTGCTTCAAGAGTGGATAGTGATGGCTTTTACTTAAATGAGAATGGAAGCCAATTGGATAGGAAATCATTTATGTTTTAATGAAAAATATTCTGCACGGGGTCTTAGAGCAGCAGAAAAATCAAAGGAGTACCTAAAGGGGTGTCAGTTCCATGTGCATTTCAGAGTTCAGCATTAGCAGCTCTTTGGAAACGTGCTTGGGTGTGTCTGCTCAGGGACAGCTCCGACCTTCAGAGCTTGGTGTCTGGAGCAGTAATTGTGTGATGGTTTGACTGAAGCAGCAGCTCACCGTAGCTGCAGGTGCAGCAGGCTGATTAATGTCCTGTGTAGACCCACAGCTAGCAGGGGGTGAGGAGTCACGCTGTCCTGGTGAGGATTATTGCCTTAGCCTTACACACAGGCACAGGTGCTGAGGTGACCTTGGAGGCTGTGGTACCCGGACCAAGGAGAGGAAAGTGCTCTCTGCCAAGCTTTACAAATCCCTGCAAATGTGCCATGGGCAGGGCAGCAGCGCAAGGTGAAGTTCATTGTTTAAACTGGCTTTAGGTTACACCGTGAAAGTATCGAAACATCACCTTCTATGCTGGAGTGTTACATTTGCAGGGGTTAATAGGTGTGTTATCCTCATGTTTCAGAGTTAAGCAAGGCAGTGTTTTAATGATTCTGTGCTTTTTTTTTCACCTGTGTCTGTGTTTACTTTAATCTATGACTGGCTAAAATTACTTCTGCATGCTTGTTTGGATGACCAGCCTGAAAAAATCAAGTGTATTTTCAAGTTTGTTTTTGCAGCATTTTTTTCCTCTCTGGCCTGTAGGGTTGGTGTTTCACTGTCATTATTTTTTTTCTCCTTTTTAATCTCTTAACCATTTGTTATAGATTATACTAAAATAGGTAGAAAACACTTATGCCTACCACAACAAGGGTGTTTAGAAAATATCCAGCTGTATTGACTGCATTTTTCTAGACAACTTGTGTGAATTGCCAGTCTAAGGTTCAAGATTTTTGAAAAATGTCCCAGTGAGACAGGGACTGAAGGCATGGTTGGATGCTAAGTTGCATGCTGGCATCTCCCTAGGCATTTTCAGAAGATACTTCTGACACAGAAATGGTTTGCCCTGACAGCAGAGGACCAGACCTGTGGTTTCAAACAGAGCCTATCACAGTGGCTAATGCTATCACAACTTTCAAACCACATCAAACTGTGCAATCCTGACAATTCTAGCCTTCGTGGTGTTAGCAGGAAGTGAGATTTGCTGAGGGTGCCTTTGTGTGCTCCAAGCATCCGTCTGAACATTCTGAGGCCTGCGACTTCGGGAGAATCAGGATTTCTTCCCTAGATTCACCACTTTGGCTTGAGCTGCTCTGTGCAGTACTGGAGGTGCGAATAAGAGCTTCTCCACGTGGGCTGTTGGACCAAAGAAAGGCCACTGTCCATGTGGACAGACAGAGCTGGGCAGCAGAGCTGAACTGCAGTCCTGGGTGGGAAAGGAAGGGAGTCATTTGATTGGTAAAGGATATAGCATAAAAGGAGATGTGTGGGGAAAAGTGAAGTGTCTGGCGTAGACCATGCAAAGAACAGCTCTCCCAGGTAGGAACTCTGTCTCAGACAGGCTCTTACTGATCTTTATGTCTTGGTCTTAGCAGATCGAGAGGTGTTTTTCCATAATGAGCAAAAATTAAGTGTCCATGAGTGCTTGTGGTTTTACTGTGTGAGACAGTAAAACCACAGAGAAGTCAGGCGTGTGTGCAGTCAGGTACTTCTCCTCTGCAGGACCCAGAGAAGAGCAGCTGCTGATACTCCTCCAGGGAAGCAGCCCAAATTCACATCCCTAGAAGCAGAAGTTACTGGGAAGTAGGATGGGCAAAACAGTGTTGTCTGAAGTGGTGGTGAATTTACTGGAGTAACACTTGCTAAACTTAATGGGGGTTGCAGGTAGAAATCATGGACTGCCTTGGGTTGGAAGGCCCTTTAGAGCTCATTCAGTTCCACTCTCTGCCATGGGCAGGGACACCTTCCACTATCCCAGGTTGTTCCAAGCCCCATCCAACCTGGCCTCGGACATTTCTAGTGACGGGGCAGCCACAGCTTCTCTGGGCAACCTCTGCCAATGTCTCAACACCCTCATCTTAAAAATTCTCTTCCTTGTGTCCAGTCTCATCTTACTCTCAGTTTAAAACTCTTGCTCTTTTCTCTGTCACTACTCTCTGGTAAAAAGTGTCTCTCTGTCTTTCTCCTAATTCCCCCCTTAAGGACTGAAAGGTCTCCCCAGAGATTCCTCTTCTTCAGGCTGCACAACCCCAGCTCCTCTCTGTTTAGGCAGAACAGTCTCTCTGTTTCACATCTCCTCTCTGCAGAGGCCCAGAATAAACACCCTGTTGTGTGCTATACCATAAGTATATTCTTATACAGAACATCAGCAGCATTTGCCTCTCAAACTTATTTAAATATCAAAAATATTTATCTCCCTATCACGACTAGTCTGTGTGTTGCAGCGTGTTTATGCATTTGTGCCGTGCTTAACGTGTTAAAAATCCAGATGTAAACTGAGCTAATGGCATTTGTTTGCATTCTGGTGTTCCCCCTGATACAGCAGCTTTATGATACTTAACCACATAGTAAGTAAGTCCCCAACAATAAGAAATGCAAAGTGGATTTTTTTCCTTTCATGGGAAGAGGCAGAAAATTACATCAAGAATCGTTCCATATAAAACGGAGGTAAAGGTTAACTAGTGAGAAATGTGTCACAAAAATGCATTTGCAGGAGTTGGGTATGGCTGATGGGGAGTGTGTGAGCAATTTTGAGTTCATAGACTGATCCCGGACAGAGTAAGTCTGAGACTGAAGAAATCAAGTGAGCAGAGATGAGAACCAAAATTAAGCAAAATCCCTTTTCTTTTATTATGTAGTTCAGGAGGAGTCAGAAAGACATTGTGTTGATTTCTTGCTTAAGATAATCCCTGCTAAGGAATTAATGCTCTGAGCAGATGGTCCTGTCTCATTTCCAGCAAAAGAATCAAGTGAGATAGTTCATGCAATTATTTTTAATGGCTTGTGCGGTGATCTTCTTAATTTGTGAGAAAATGTTTCATCTTTTGTCAGAGCAGGCTGTGTTCACATGGAGCTTGGCTTTCAGGAATGTCACTCCCTGAGCTGCCAGTGACTTCATTCATTTTACAAGGTGCTTGACACTTCTGCAAATGAGGCCCCAAGCGCTTTGTATAAAAGATTAGGATGAGATGAAACACCTATGCAGTTAAGCTGCAGGACTTAATCATGAGACTTCATGATTTATTACAAGAATCACATGTTAAATATACCAAATCCGTGTGTTTCCTAAAATTTGTACTGCCAGTTCCAAAATTGTAGATGGACTTGAGTGGGTTTTTTGATTTTGCTTTCAGGCCACTTCAGTCCTAAACTTCGCAGTTTTTATTTAGAATTCAAATTTCACAGTCTCTTTGTTTGTTGAAATACAAGAACAGGGAGTGGTAACTTGTTGTCCTTACTTGCAGAGATGCTTTAAGACCTAGGATGGGGTTTGTCAATTGCAGTGTCACTTTTCTTTGCAGGAGTTGCATTTTCCCAGTTACTTGACAGGAAAGTCCTTTTGCTTCTCTGGAATGAGAGGTGCAGCAGAGGGGGTCAGGGTAGGATCAGAGCGGTCCCTTCTTGCCCTGGCATTTCTGAGTTCATGGGCTGTGCTGTCTTTTTCCAGATCCCATGATGTTTCCTGACAGCAGTGCTCTGGAGAAACGCTTCCCGTGCGAGTTCTGTGGCCGATCCTTTACAGAGGGCTCTGAGTGGGAGCGGCACGTGCTGAGACACGGCATGTAAGTTGGTTTGTGTTCCCTTGCCAAACAGCCAAAGGTGTCAGTAGAACTCTGTGTATTCCCCTCACCCCAAATCTCCCCTTCCAAAAAGCCATGATGAACAGAAACACAGTCTTGTGTAGACCAAATCTGTCTGTGGATACAGTCATCAGATGTCTCTGCCTGTTCACCCATTCATTCTTTTTAACTCTGCTGCCCAGGGTGGCTGTAAACTGTAGGGTTTTACTGTGATTCTAAAACTTAAGGTTTTCTCTAGGTGAATGCCTCTTGGCCAGGATTAACTTCTCCTAAGTGTACTGTTGATTTTTAAAAAAATTTTTCCTCTCCATGGCAGTTTGGACACTGTGGTGTGATGCACATCACGGATAGGCGTCTCTGGAACAGTCTGTTTCCTTCTTTTGATGAAGATCTCATTGGTAGCAGAGATCTCTTTTTTTTAGCCAGCGTTTCTTCAAAGAGTAGATTTCATTCAAGGTTGCTGACATCTGGGAAGCATTTGAATACAATATTGAGGGTTAACTGCTATGGGATGTGAAACAATAACTTCTCCTACCCTTAAGAGAATATAAGTCTGAATATAAGTACTTGAAACGCTGCAACCTAGGAAAAGTTTTATTGGATTATTAACTGTTTGAGAAGAGTACTCCTTTCCTGTGCCTTTGTTTGGTGCCTCCTATGTCTTGTTTACAAGGGGCCGGGGAGGTGGGAATAAACTTCAAGTGTCACAATTTGAGTTCTTCCCTCTTATCCCAAGGTTGTCCCAGCGCAGAACAAACAAAAGATTCGGTTTCAGGGCTAGGATGTCATGGGTCCGACCAGCACATTCATTCCTCTGCTTCTCCTTTTGAGTCTGTGGCATGGTGTGGCTGCTTTTTTGGAAAGTGATCTGCTCCTGTCCCTCATGTGACAGGCACAGGCTGGCTTTGCTGTGCCCTCTGCCCGACCGTTCCTGTTTTTCACCGCAGGGCGCTGAACGAGAGCAAGCACAGGAGCGGCGAGGACAGCCAGCCCAAGGAGGACGTGGAGGACACCGCCAGCGCACTGCCAGAAGAGAAGGAAGGCATCGAGACCATGGTGGTGGACTACTCCCATGCCGGAGAAGCAGCGGTCAGCATGGTGGCTGGTGACAGACCTCTCCTAGACAACTCGGAGGCCAAAAATGAATAAGCGTTTTGGTGTGTGGTTCTAATGGACGTACTTGAACCGTGATGAGCGGGGCGGGGCGGGCGGGGCGGGCAGAAGGAAGAAATAAAGCTGCTTTTAGGACTGAATGATCTATTTTCAAAGCACTGGTACCTGTGTGAGTGTGTGTATATTAAAAGTTATTTAAGTAATGGAATAAGTGGCTCCATTACGTCACTGCATCTTTTTCCTCCTGGATCTGACAATGGGAAGTTACATTCATCTTTGGACTAATGAAGCAACTCCCCGTGTTTTTCCTACATTACACATCGTGCTTTGCAGTGGAGACTTCGATTGTTTTTATGAGTGGAAGCGTCGTGAGCGTGGAAGAAGTGGTGGGGGGACAACTTTTCGACGCACAAGTTTGTGTGCGTTTTTCTAGTTTTAATACATAACGCTTTTCCAGACTGAACGCAACTGCTTTAGAAAAGAAAAGGAAAAAAAAAAAAAGAGGAAAAAAAAACAGGAAAAAAAAAAAAACCCAAAAAAAAAGGAAAACAAAAAAACAAAACAGAAACTGCTTTGCTTAAAACAGTCACCTGTTTCCTAGTACCTCAGAATTAACCAAGGGAGATCTCTGCATTTGTCAGTACTACCTGTTGTTGTTGTGGTTAAATGTAGAGAGACTGCTGGGCAAGGTGGTGAATGGAGGAAGAAGAAGAAAAAAGTTTTAAAGAAAGGAAAAAACAAATTGTGCTTAAAATCCCAGTGTGGGTTTTATTTCTTAAAATACTGTGATTTTTTTAATTATTTTAGTAAAAAAAAAAAACAAAAAAAAGAGAGAGATACTTTAATTCCTAGATAACTGTTTGTGAATTGTCATCCTTTATTCCAGGTAAGCTGTTTGTTAGTATTCAGTTATAATTTTAGTATTTGGTAGATTTCATGTGACTGATTGTGCAGTTTTGTTTGCCACACATTTTATTTTCTGTCAGCCTGAGGTGTTACAAATACAGCACAATTAAGTTTCTCATGTAAAAATGAGTATTTCTTTTCGAGTGGGGGACAGGGAAAGGAGACTAGATCATGTGAATAGAACCTTTTTCGTTGTTGCTGTCGTCGTCGTCGTCCTCGTCATCGTCTTTGTTAATTTTAAACATATGGAGATAACAAAGAAGTTTTAACTTTAAAAAAAAAAAACTAAAGAACCAAACTTACAGCACAGCTATGCAGCTCATGGGCCAGACACATAGGTCCTCATAACCGTTCTGTTGCTTGTCATATTTAACATTGATCAGTCTCACACCTGTAACTTTTCGTTGAGATTGGCTGCCTTTTTTTTTTTTTTTCCCCCTTTTTTTTTTAATTCCGTCTGTGGTTTGTGTGTGTTTTCTTTTTTTCTTTTTGTTTTGTTTTGGTGTGGTGGGAGGGAGGGGTGTCTGTTAACACATCTTTTTGCAAGCGGAGGTGAGTTGGTTACACACGACATTGAGCCTGGAGAACTACTTCTACTCGAATTCAGTGGATGGAGTTGCTGAGTTTTTCTCCCCTCCTCCATAGCTTTTTAGCATGAGGGGAGCAGTGTAGAATGGATAGAAACCTGCATACCTAAGTGGCTGATCCTGCACTACTCTTTGGGTAGAAAGCCTTTTTAAACTCAATTTGGGGATTTTGCCTGAGCGGCCAATACAGGATCTGGTACCCATGGTATGTTCTGATTGTGAACAAAAAAAAGAGGAA
>VZTE01002405.1:590250-606154 GCA_013397775.1 Eulacestoma nigropectus
GTTTTTGTTTTTTTTTTTTAAATAGGGAGGGAACATCATAGAAAAAAACACATTGGAGGGACAAGTATAAATACACATTTTGTGTCTGTATTTGTTTTTTAATTGGCCTCATTTCAAATATATTTAAACAGTTCCATACCTGGATTGGGTGTTTGTAATGGTTACCAAAAAGGAAAAAGAAAAAAAAAAAAAAAAGAAACAAAAAATGATTGTGACATGCTTTTATCACTACTTAATTTTTCAAATAACATGTAAATATTGTAATCCATTGGATTTTGTTTTGCTAACCTGTAATAAAAAAAATATGGGACCATTATCCTTTTAACAAGCTTAGAATGTCATATTTTTTTCCTTTTTTTCTTTTCCCAAAAATGTATACCTGATATATTGTGGACACACATTTTAGGTGCATTATTATGATTCTGTTGACTGTAATGACATAGAATTGAAAATAACATTTTTTTCATTGTTTAATTTATACAGAGGACTTTTTCAGAGTTTGACAGAAGGAAATAATAGCAAAATGCTAACCCATTGGCTTCAGCACTCGGTATTTCCTGATTTTAAAATTACTGCTTACTGATGGGGGATAGGAAGGGGATACTGAACTGTTGCACTGACGGGTTTGTTTTTTTTAAAAAAAAAAAAAAACAATGAAAATTAATAAAAACTTTTTAAGAGTGCGTGCTTTTCTGTGTGTGGTTTTTTATTGGCTTGCTCTGAAGGTGGGTCCCTACAACTGACTGGTTCTGCAACTGGCAGCTCTGGGGGGGAGCAAAGTGCCCTTTTTTCCCCCTCTTGCACCTTTTCCCCCAGTGTTTCACGGGGGAATTTTGGATTGGCAAGTTATGGGGAATGACTTGCCCTAGCTCACACAGGTCTAGGGTCTACAACATCCCCCAAGAACGCCTCAAATATGCCCCAGCCCAACATCCCTTAGAGGTCAGGGGCACGCTGCCAAGCTCTGCTGACTCCTCCTGAGCCCAAACATAGAAATGAGGGAATTTTGCAGGCTGTATCAGAAGATCGAAATAGATGGAGACAGGCTGGTATTTGGATTACCAACTCAGCCTCATTGTGAGCTGCTGCAATATTGTATTCCCCAGTATCTGATGATGTGCTGGATCCAGCACGGAGGCTGCGCTTAACTGGAGCTGAACATACACCCAGAAATCTGGAGCTGGAGGCTTTCCTCATTTTCCTCCAGAAACCTAAAGTGATGTTTGTGGTGTTGTCATGGAATCTTTCTTTGCTAAATACAGATTTTTTAATGCATATTCAAAAGATGTTGGAAGATTTTTTTTTATCTGGTTGTGTTTTAATCAGATCCTGTTCCCTGGTTTAAGCAGCTTTTTGGTTGTACTGGAGTTGGGTCTTACAGGAATGTGTGTGCTGTGAAACAGCATGAAACCTTTGATCACCTCATAGCTATACATGCTTGTCCCTTTTTCCCTAGGAGTCAAAAAGTAGAGAAATATTATATTTCCCTGTTAAGATGCTTATTTCCTTAACCTATGTTTACAGGGGAAGGGGAGGAATGATGCATTTTGGGCTGTCAAACACTATTTTTTTTCAGTGATCTCTGGAAGCATTTGTTCAGGAAGACCTACAAGTAATTTGCACATTATGTGCAGACCCAGAGCCTGCCTGCACTTCCACCAGTTTAAAAAAGGAAAGGGCTGCTCAGTGATACATCACTGATAAGGATTGCATCACTGATATAATAATGGAAGACCCCGGGATGAGTTCTAGATTCTTGCACTTGCATTTTCCCACCCACCTTAGTGTCAGGATTGTGTGAGTTTGAAACAAAGTGTTTGATCTCCCCATGTTCAGGTATCAGGCTGGATGTGACTGGATCACAAAATCCTAGAATGGTTTGGGTTGGAAGGAACCTCAAAGATCATCTTGTTCCAATCCCCCTGCCATGGGCAGAGATGCCTTCCACTATCCCAGGTTGCTCCAAGCCCCGTCCAACCTGGCCTTGAGGGATGGGGCAGCCACAGCTTCTCTGGGAAACATCTGCCAGGGCCTCACCACCCTCACAGCCCAGAATTTTTTCCTAGAATCTAATCTAAACCCACTCCCTTTGATTTGAACCCACTCCCCCTTGTCCTATCACTACAGTTGACAGCCTTACCCTGTCTTTCCTGTTAAGTTCCCTTCAGGTCCTGGATCGCTTGTGCTGAGCTCCCTGTGCTGAGTTGAAACACAACACAGGAGTGTAAGGGAAGAAGCAAAGGGAATGGTTACTGACAATGATCTTTTACTCACATTATCTCTCTGCCTTAATGGGCAAGTCCCTTTCTCTCATCCCTTGGCTTCCCAGGGAGCGTTTGTGCCGTGGGACAGCCGGGATTTTGCACACACTGTGTTCCCAGGCTCACCATCCTCCCTTTGCTTATGAAGCCTGGGTAAATGTTTGCCTTACTATTGCTATCTTGACTGCTGGCATTTTCCTTCAGCCTGGAGGTACTGAATGCTCCCCATGCAGATCTCTTGCCTTTGTATTCACCCCAGAGCAAAGGCCTGGCAGGAGTTGCTATGGGAATAGCAATATCAGGCTGATATCTCCCTCTCTTCCAAACACCCAACCTCCCTGGAGAAGAGTTCAGCCTTTGAGGTTGTCCTGTGACTCAGGGCCAGCACTGATGCTTGGCAGGGTCACACACAAGTCTGGATCCGTGGGGTTTCCAGAGGAAAATCTACTCTCTGGGAAGTGATAGGGACTGTGTGGAATGTTGGTACTCCTGGCCCGGTTATCTTGGACAACTTCATGTGAACCTACACAGCAAAAGAATCTCCAGGCTTGGAGGAAATATCTAAACACAACTGCTGGTGTTCAGTTCAATGGGAGCTGGCCCAAGTTTCTGCTCTCTTCCTCACTAGAAGTCATCCTTCAGTATTTTTCTGGGGACACAGGACTTTTCCAGCGTGAAAGCCCAGTGTCTGGCTCCAAGGCAGAGACCACAACCACCACTGGCCTGGTCTAGCGTCAGCAATAATCCTGATTTTGGCAAGAGGCTGAACCAGAGACCTCCAGATCTCCCTCGTGAGCCTGTTTCCCAATTCCTATTTCTTTGGTGTTCTCTAAACCCTTGACTTCTCCAGCTTGTGTCTTTTTGCAAGCCCACGTTTTTGGTGAAGTGTGAACTTCTTTGAGTGTGTGCTCAGTGACTCACAGCCCTTCTCTGAACACCATTTCTGCCTGTCCTATGGCTAATCATTTGTGACCAAAAGGCAGATCTAAAGGTATAAGCAAATAAATGGGCATTTAAACGTATGCTCAGTGGCTTATCACCTAACTAAGGGAATGACTTCTTACCAAAATCAAAGTGGATTTTATCAGATTTTAGGTTTATAGGCATCACTGCCAGGCGACAGCACACAAGAGCTTTTAACATGTAGAAAATGACCATCACAGAGGAGAAGTTATCAATCTCTATTTCAGATTTAATTCATTCCAACTTGGATCCCACAATCCCTTCTCTCCAGCACTCACACAATATGCTGCAAATCAAGCGAAACAGCCAAAAAGCAGTGTCAGTGAGGGGAGATTTTGGGTTTGCTTTGCTCTTGTGTTTGAGCTGGTGTTCTTGCTTTTTACAGCTACAGGAATCTGATGCAAACTTCTGTCACCCTGCAAAAAAGTGAGAAAAAAGACTCAAAAAATAAACAAAATAAAATAAATTCTCATGCAATGCACTGCATTGTGTAGCAACAGACAGAGTGTGCAGCTAAGACTCAGGTAGCACTATTGACTTTCCTTTTGCTGCATTTGAGATCTATTTTGTTCCAGCAGAATATGGAAATTGATCAGATCAAGTGTATTCCCTCTCTGGTTCAACGTCTTGACTCCTGAAGGAGAAAAAAGAAAATCCCATGGTGAGCAAGAAGGGAATAATCTGTCCCTAATGAAAGTCTCACCTTAATCCATTCTGACAAAAGCTTTATCCACAGAAGTAGAAGAAGTTCTACATCTTTCACATTCATTTTGTGTTCTAGTAGTATAAGTTACAGTACTTTTGCTACCAGTTCAATTTCGGATTTGACTGAACACCTGGTTTATCTGATGAGAACTGAGAGGTAAAATAATTCTGTGTTTAAAATTTTCGGTATTTTAGTATCTTAAAAACAAATGCTTCCTAAAAGTTAGTTGTGTGATCTCTGTTACTCTGACATTATTCACAAAATGCATTTTTCATAAAATAATCAGTCAAGAATTGCAATTGATTAATTTCAGCTAGGATGCTTAGGGGGAAAAAAAATGAAGTCAGGTGCTGGAATGAGAAGAGACACACTTTCCTTCTCAAATAATTCCTCTCTTTGAATATTTGGTGTAACAGCAAATATGCCTCAGCTCGATTCTTGAATTCTCCATAGAGTTTACACTTCTATTAATGAAGAGCTTAGCTCAGTCTAGCCAACTGTACATGCATGACTTCCAACTCTAAGTGAAATCTGTCTCCCTGCAGCTGTTCTGTTGTGCTTTCAGCAGTATTTAAAGAGAGGGGGGTATTCACCAGCAATGCCTCAAATTAATTTAGCTTGTGTTGAAAATATTGGACTGAAATTTTAAGTTTTTCTCTGCAGCTGAAGGAAACCAGATTCAGCTACTGTGTCAAATACGGCTTCAAGTCTCTGTGGAATCATTTAGACTGAAGTCACTGCAGACTTCTAGCAGAGATGCTGCAGTTAACGGAATGGAAGTTTGGGTCTGTAAGAACCAATAGATAATTAGCAGGCAAGGTCTGTAAAGCACTTTTTTTGATGTGGTTTTTTTTCCAGGAAAAAAACGCATGTTCTTCTCTGCTCTAGACTCTTCAGGACTTTAGGCACGTGATTGTTGGAACCACATGATCTGAGTAAAAATAGTCATTCAGAAGTGGAAAGGATTTGGTTTCTCATAGGTAAATAAATATCCAGCACTCAAAACATGCTGCCTGCAGGAAGGCATGAGGCCTTTGAGACATTTTGCTGCAGCTGCAGGGTATTTCTTGCTAATACCACAGGAATATCCTCCTGGAAAACAGAGAAACACTAAAACATTAAAAAAGGTTGTTTGCTCCCTTTGTTCCTCTGCTGCTCCTGTAAGAACCTCTTCGACCTTCCCTCACAGGATTGCTCTGGGAGCCACGTGGCAAACGCTGGCCAGGATGTGGCTGGTCGGAGCTGGGCTATTTAAGAAGACATTATTGTGGTTGTTGGTGAGGTGCTGCAAACAGGACTTGTGCTTCTTCAGCTCAGTGGCACAGAAAAGATTTTTGGGGGTCGACAACTTTAAATATGACTGATCCTTCTCTGAGGAACTGGTTGTGCTTCTGTCCTGTTAACCAAGAGCAGGAAGGACAGGTGATCAGATGTTGATACCATATACCATGTAAATGACTCAATGAACAGCAGCAACAAAAGTATGATTATATTCTTACCATCAGATTAAATATGTGTTGTTATTTAATCCATTTAAAAGTGCATGTTCAATTCAAGACCTCATTCTGCAGGGTTTCGTGCTGTAACCTAGATTTCTTTCCACGTAATTTAATTGGAAAGCTGACAAGGAGATGCTTTTTTTCCTCCCATTAGTTTATATCAAATGGATGCTGTTGCTGAGTCAGTGGGCTGTTCCTGGGGACACTATATTCTGGGAGAGCCTTAAATTGAGAGAATTCACCTGGTTTTTGGCTGTGAAAAAAAAGGTAGACCTTCTCCTCTGTGTCATCCTTGAGAGCAAACTCTGTGATCGTACACCCTGAATTCAAATAGAAGCATGATCATGTACCTTCACCAGTCAGCAGTGGAAAAGTGCTGTGCTAACAGGTGGTTAAAATGCTCAGGGAAGAGGTGATCATTTCATTTTTCATGCAAAATTGGAACCTTGAACGAGACAAGTTTCCAAGATTTCTCAGTTAAAATGTCTGGATTAAATGTCAGAGAGCTCCTGTCCTGAAATGAACAGCAGCAAATGCTGTAAATGAAATATCAAGGGTGTGATGCAGCTGGGCTATTCTCCAGCATTCAGGTGAGTTTCTGCTTTGTGAGAGTTTGTTAATTCTGTGTTCAGCCACATTTTCTGCAAGTACCAGGAACTCCATTCTGTGGCTGGTTCTTATGCACACAAACTTTTCTAGATTGTCTTCACCTGACTCTGACCACTGGGGAATCTTGTTTTCTTCTTCAAAAGCAGGTTTCCAGCACAGCTTTAGTTAGTCCAGGTTGTCTCAAATTTCAGGCTGAGATGTCTTTCTTTTAAAGCTAGTGATAGTCCCTGTCTTGATTAACTTCACTGTGTCATGAATGACACTCACTACACCTGTAATATTTTGACTTTGAGTCTCTCAAAGTGGGAAGAGTTGTACAAACTCGCATTCAAAGTCCCTAAACTTTAATTCCTGTTTATAGTCCAGTGACAGACAGGGGCTTAAAACTATGTATAAATATCTCCTATCACCATTTCAAGGTCCCTTTCATGGAGGATCAGTTGCACCAGAGAGACTTTTGTTGTTCCTGAAGTATTTCAGTTATTTTAAATCCAAGGTTTCTTTTCACCATAGATATAGTTAGAGCAGAACTCTTTTAGTATTTCATGCTACTATCCTTTGCCACTAATGCTCTTTCAAAAAGAGTAATTAGAGGATGGAATAAGAAAAATGGAACAAGACAATAATCTATTTTACATGACAATAGTGTAAAGAAGTCATGTCACACAAGCATTTCTGTAGTGTTTCCTCTAGTAGGAACAGCGTACAAATACTTCACCAAAAAAAACCTTACAATATAAAGGACAAACAAGCCATGTCTTACTGTTGGGGCAGAAAAAGGCTTTGCCATCCCTTTTTGCTAGATGGAGAACTGGTGTAAGAAGTAGAGGAAATGTTTTGAGGAATTCTATCACAACCCAAAAAAAAATTGTGGTGAGTTGGGTCCTTGTCCATGGCCTTAGCCTGAAGACATTCAGAAGTGGAAAGGATTTAACTTTGAGTTAAATATTTGCTCCAAGTTATACTTTTGTTCATGAAAGTCACACAGTTTTTAATATTTTTTTAATTCTATTTTTTTAAAGTTTACTTTTTATTTTTTTTTTAAATCTTTGAATCTGGTGGGCTATCATAAATTAGGATTTACTGTCTAGATGGATAAAATGCTGTCACATTCTGGGGAGAAGCAACTGTGCCTCTGTCTACCTGGGGCCAAGAGAAGGGGTCAAGAGAAAGCCTTCTCTTGTCGGACTTTCAGTTTGACCAGCCACTTCCAGACCTACCCCACAGAATCAGGGGGCTGTTTGGATGTCCCACCCCCACCACCTCCTTGTGCAAGCAGAGAAACCCTACAAGTCTCTGGACTGCCCTCGGCAGGCTTGGAGCTGAGGTGATGATGTTATCTCTCTTGGAAAATTGAGTTTATGCTTCCATAGAGGAGGGTAACATTAGCTTGGGCAGCAGCAGATGGCTTTTTCAGGAAGATGTTCTGGGAACATGTTCAGGTTTTGCCTTTCATGTGGTGTGTGTGCACGCTGGCAGCTGCCTTAGACTAAACAAAGGGTAATTCTGCGTCGTGGTTTCCTTCTGTCAGCAGACTCTGTGATGGGGTGGCGTTCCCAATGGCACATATCAGATATTGTTTTCCTCCCTCTGGGGTCCCTGGTAAGAATCCATCGTGGCTGCAGGTCCAAGCTGCAGCCCTACCCCCTGCTCTGCCAGCCCTCACCCCCTTTTCCTACTTTTTCAGCAATATCCAGTCCCTCACTTCTCTCCTGGTGATGCTGGAGGCATCCAGCTCTCCAGTTTTGGCTCCCTTCTTCCCTGGCCTCTGCCACAAACCCTCCTGCTGATATCGTTCACCACTGATCTCCTCTTCCATCACAAAGACCTTCTCCACAGGACCCTCCTCTCTGTTCTGTTGTGCTGATAGCCCCTGGTGGAGGTCAGCACAGTGTGAATTGCTGTTCACACCTCTTTTTCTGGCCAGAGTTTTAAACACAACCTCATGGAGGCGAGGGTTAGACCTTGCTCAGGAGCATCTCTTCCCTTCTCTGCCTCCTGGCTCTCTCAGCAATATCCTGTGTTGTGAGGTGCTTCTGGATTCAGTGGAAATGGGCAGAGTATCATTGTCCCCAATCTAAAAATCACTGAACAGTAGCTGAAAGAACCTAATTCCCAGGACAATACCAGCCCTGCATGTTGGAGGGTGGTTTCACATGGCTAATGAAGAGCCGAAAAGTATTTTACTCATAATTTGGTCCTTAACTTTTAGCCTGTTACGTACACACTAATTAAATGTTTTAACACGCTGTACATGTTTTATGTATTAATAAGCAATAAGTGTACAAGTTACACTTCTTATGTGATTTAGAACTAATTGCAGGGTGGTGAGATTTTCTCCTTTATATACCTATTAAACCCACATAACTGCTGTTTTTACAGTTGATGGGTGTTCGGTTAACATATAGTAATTGCTCTTTAAAGGCTTCAGTGAGTGCGTGTTTGAGACAATTTACAATGTTAGCAATTTCCTGGTGCTATTCCTCAGAGGTGCAGGGAAGTTAATCACACTCAGCTCGGGATTTCACTGGGAGTCTGCCTGGAGTCCCTCACTCTGCACCATGCAAGCTACATCCAGCCGCGAGGGATTCCACTTCCTAGGGTGATAAACACAAAAAGAAACACTTTAGTGGGTATCACGCCATTGTTTAGGCTGAAAAAAAACCCTTTAATATCATCAAGTCCAACCATTAACCCAGTGCTGTCAAGCTCAACACTAAACCATGTCCCCAAGGGCCACATCTACACATCTTTTAAATCCTTCCAAGGATGGTGACTCCATCACCTCCCTGGACAGCCCGTTCCAATGCTTTTCACCCTTTCAGTGAAGAAATTCTTGCTGATATCCAATCTAAACCTCCCCTAGCACAGCTTGAGGCTGTTTCCTCTCCTCCTGTCCCTGTTCCCTGGGAGCAGAGCCCGATTCCCCCCGGCTGCCCCCTCCTGTCAGGGAGCTGTGCAGAGCCAGAAGGTCCCCCCTGAGCCTCCTTTTCTCCAGGCTGAGCCCCTTTCCCAGCTCCCTCAGCCGCTCCTGGTGAGATTTGTGCTCCAGCCCTTCCCTGCACAGCGTTCTGCAGCGAGCCGAGCAGCTGGGATGCAGGGACACGTTGTCAGAAAAACAAATCAGGAGGGGCATCCCTCGGTGTTTCCTGGTTTATCCTGCAAAGCCACAGAGGGAAACAGCCATCTGTCCTCTTTTCTCCTGGTGGATTCACGCGGTCCCTCTCCGTTTGCCTCCAGCCTGAAGCCAGGGAAGCTGTGAGCCCGGCTCCCTGCTCCTGCCCTCGGGCTCGGTGCCACCTCGGGCAGATCGCTGTGCGCCTCTGGGCCCCTCCTGCCCTCCCGTGGGTGCCACACTCTGCCTGCCTTTACTGCGGGGAATATTGCTCGTTCCGGACCGCAGGCCCCAGCGCTAAGCTGTTCAAATGCTTCCTTAGGAGAGATTTTAAACCAGACAAACAGCACCACCCTTCTGCCCCATTAATTTAGGAATTTTGAGGGCGAGAGGAAACTGATGGCTGCTTCCTGAGGCGGCAAGGTGCTCTCGCCGTTTATTTGACGCAGTCGTCTGAAATCCAATCTACCAGACGAAGCAAAGGAGGAATATCATTTGAAAACTGCATGCCAGTGAGAGAGAGAGCGTGTGGAAAAGAAAGCAAATTTTTTGTTCCACTTCATTCCTTTTGCATAATGTTGTATCCTTTTGACAAGGCAGCCTAATAAAGCTTAACTCCCTCTCTGCTGTCCACCCTCCAAATGCTGACTTAAAAGAAAACAGCAAAGCTCTATCTTTAGTGTCAAATGAACAATGGGCTCTCTTCCAAGAAGAAGAAATGAGCTGATTTTGAAAGAGTTCTGGAGAAAAGTGCAAAATGTTCTTACTTCTCATGAAATAAATATTTGAATGATAGTCACTTGGCTTATTCTGTAATATGTCAGTGCAGACTTTGCACTCCAGGTTTATATGAAATACTGGCTGGGGTAGAGAGAAGGGCCAGAAAGCCCATATTGCAGATAAGAAGAGACAGAGACACCATAACATCTAACACACTTCAGACACAGTAACTAATTAATATTTCCACCACAAGATGGTATATTTCATCCTATCTCACTGACGAAGCTTGGCCAAAACTTCCCAGGCAGGCTGCAGGATACTGAGAAGCTGTCTTCCACAAGCCTGGGGAAGCTCAGCCCCTCAGGCAGCGCTGTGCATTTCACCAGAGGCTCGGGCTACGCTCCTGTGGAGCTGCAGGGACTCGCTCAGCACAAAAATCAGGGAAAGCGCTTTATCCTGCTGGGTGACGGAGACCTAACAGAGCGGCACGGGCTGAGATCAGCCAGGAACCTGCCTGACAAAGCTCAAGGCTTCAGCCAGAGGTTTTGCCAAAGCCGCAAGGCACTCAGACCAGCTGCGAGGAGTTGTCCCCACAGAGACAGGGACAGCCTTGCTGCTCCACTGATTTTCCTATTCTGCCTCCTTTTTTTCTCACTTTCCTTCTTTCTTAAGCTGTTCAGCATGGAAAAGACACTTCGTTTACACTGTTTAGGCTGCTGTTATTGTTGTTGAGGGCTTTTAGAAAACTTTGGAAAAGCTAATTTAGAGTAACTTCTGACAGGCTAAGGAGTTGTAGATTTAGCATTTTTGAAGGAATGCCTTCATTTAACCCACTTCAGGGTGTCTGGGAGGAACACCACCAGCCTTCTCCCCCTTCCAGAAAACAGCCACTCATGAAATGGAGCTTCCAATACTTCCTTCACAATGTAATAATAATAATAATAATAATAATAATAATAATAATAATAATAATAATAATAATAATAATAATAATAATAATAATAATAATAATAATAATAATAATAATAATAATAATAATAATAATAATAATAATAATAATAATAATAATAATAATAATAATAATAATAATAATAATAATAATAATAATAATAATAATAATATTAAATCTCTTGTATGTTTGTGCTGGTTCCTGTGCCCACAGGAAAATATATATCAGAATTATAATTTACCTGGATGTCAGACCATAGCACTGCCCCCAGCAGCTGTCACAGATTTGGCAGTTCTGCATTGTCTCAGTTACTCACGTCTCCCAGTTATTTTCCTCCTCCAGTGTGGTTGCATATTTCTCGCTGATGATGATATATCGAGACTTGGCACACGCAGCTGGGAGAGGGAAAACAGTCTTAAAGGTCAGGCTTGGGGGTAAGGTTCAGATGAATCGTCCTCAGTTTTCTACGCCACGGAATGACTCCTGTTTCAGTCAGCTGTGGCGATGCTGTCCTATTCCTATGGAGAGATAGAACAGAACGTGGGGAAGGTGAATAATACAGGAGGTTCAAGGTGGGCAAAGGGGTCATGAAATGTTCTGTGTAAACCTGCTTCACAATAATCATGTTTTAGTTGGTTCTTTACTTCTCACTCCCTACCTTCTGATACAGCAGTAGCTGTGGAATGACACCTGAAAGAGAGAAGAGCGACAAAATACGTGCTCAAAGCAAGTTGCTTTCAGGAAACTTGGAGGTATCTGATATTCTGGCTTTTTCAAAAAGCTTAGGATTCAGGATTCTTGCTTGGTGAAGCGGAGTGGTAGTTAAACGCAGCCATATATCCTTTTTGCTTTTAGTGCTTCTGAAATTGCTGCATGTGAGTAGCTAGCATCACCCAGAAGTGCCTGCAGTGGTGAGAGTGATAATGTTAATTTGGCAGAGAGCAGCAATGTAAACACTCCTAACAATGCTCCTTGCCCTGGGAAGAACTGGAAGTGGAAAGAGGATTTTTTTTGAATGAACGGTGTGGTGAAAAAAGATTTCTCTGGAAACCCTGTAGGCTTCTATCTCCATCTGAGGCATGATTCAGTGTTGATGTGGCAGAGTGATTTTCCCCAAGCTCTGTTTCCAAAGCATTAATGGCTGGAAACTTTGCGTAGGCAAGGCTTTCTGCTGGGAGGTGCCGGTTCCATGAATGCAAAACCTGCCGTGCAGGAGCATTTCTCTGGCTGGTATCTCCTCGCAAATGAAAGCAGCGGGTGTCACTTGCTCTAAGTCCTGACAGCGGCGGCCTTTGTTTAGGGACAATGCGCTGCTAGGAGCTCGATTTGAAAAGGAAGGTTTCAGTTGTGATTGGAAAGCAGCTCCCTTTCTCCTCCTTGGGAAGGACAATCACCTTTACCCCGTCTCTGGCCGCTCCATCGGGATGTGGGGTAGGATTAAGGGAGGTCCCAAGGATTCTCTCTGTGGATGTGTCACACATCACACACCATCCATGGGGGCTGAGAGGGACCCTGGCTGGGGAGGACCAGTGGCTACGACCTTGTAGCAGAGCTGGTGATGCCCTTTCCCTGGGGTTTGGCACCTGCTCTCAGCCTGGCTGGAGACTCCAGGTTCCTCTTCACACCCTAGTCCCCTCTGTGGAGAGGCATCACAGGCTGGTGGGGCAGTGATCACGTTTTGCTTCATGCCTGTACCCCAGAATTCTGTGCCTCCCCTCAGTGGAGCCTCCGTGGAGGTGCCCAGAGCCCTCCTCGGGGTGGAGCAGGCAGTCTGGGCTGAGCAGGCCCCTTCTCCTCAGGGACACTCTCACCTATCCCGGCTGAGCTGCCCCGTTGGGTTTCGCACGTTCCTGTTCCACCAAGTCCCACAAACTCACCCCTATCAGCACAGAGGACAATTGATACTTCAGCATCTGGGCACTTAACTAAACAAACACTCTGAGGCAGGAATCCATGCTCTCCAATTTCTCTTAAAGTTAGTGCTGAAGGTTGGGGTGTCAAAGGGGGGCACAGTGACCAAGAGGGATTAAAGCTGAGTTATCTCATCCCTGCAGCAGAGGTCCAGAGGGAGGGGGGCTTTAAAGCCTGGTGGCATCTCAGCCAAGCAGCAGAAGTCAGGGAGTCAATGCCTTTCCTGACAGCTTCTCTGAAGCTTGGTAAAGGGGCAGGCAACTGAGATGAGAAGCTTCAGTTACTGTCTCTGGATCCAGGCTGGACACCGGAGAGAAGGATGAGGTCAGGATTACAGAAACAGCACAGGCTGAGCAAAGGCAGAGCATGTCAGGCAACATTTGCCTGGTGTTTTTCCATGACCTCACCAGGCTCGGTTTCTCACCTTCTGAAGCCCAGGAGGCATACCAGGGAGTCTCATCGACTGTGGATCCTAAAGAAGGGCATGCACTTCATGCTACCCTGATGAAAAATACCCCTGTGCCAGAGAACTGGATCATGCCTTTAGACCTGCAGGCATCCCACGATAGCTGTCTTGTTTCCTATCGTATCCTACCACCAGCTTCTGCCTGAAAACTGGAGGCTTTTCCCCTCCCTGTGCCTTTCCAGAGATATAAACAAGGCAATAAAGAGTTTTCAGCTGTCAGAGGACTTGTGCTGGTTCAATATTCTTTCTTGTTACACAATGTCTTGTTACAGGTTTTCCTAAACCTCAGTTTAGAAAAGGTTGAGGCTCACATGATGCCCAGAGCTGTAATGCTCCCTTTTTTACAAAAACTCAACTGCACATCTGTGGCTTGTTCCTCTCTATCAAGGGGACTGCAAAAAACCACAGAAGTTTTGTCAGCTTCTCCTTTCTCACCTGCACTGGTCAACCTTTGTTTCCTCTAGCACTTAATGCTGCTGCAGAAAAAGAAGATTATGAATGCTGTCAAATAACCTCCAGAAAGACCCTGACTACTATTAAAAATGTTTTGCAAAAAGAGAAAAAAAAAAAACACAATGGAAGGACACCTCCTGCCACTCCTGTGGCAGTGACAGTGAAGCTGCTGATCCCTTGTGAGGGCAGCTGTGGCACTAAATTTTGGTTCCATTGCCAGGACAAGTGCTGCCTGACAGAGCTGTGGCAGGTAGATGGTGCAGGACACAAAATTAATGGGATGAACTGGGCACGGAGAAGTGGGAAAGGTGGGGGCCCTGCAAGGACAGGCTTAGTGGGGATCATGAATATGGAAAGGTGGGAACACCAGAGCATGGAACTGGAAGGTGGGTGACCTGGTGCTCCCACAGTCCTTAAGGAGCTTGGATGAAGCTCTTCCCACCCAGCTGCAGAGGAAAAAAAAAAAAATTAAAGAAGGAAATTTTGCTATCTTCACACATGCATACACATGCTCTTGCAGTGTCTCTGCGAGAGAAGTTTCCTGATGAACTGGAATGTGTGACTAAAACGTTTGTGAAGTTTCCCCCAGGGCAACAACTCTTCCTCTGGCACAGATCATCACCCCTGGTCTGACTGATGGATCTACCTCCCTTTGTCCCCCTCCAAGAATCTAACCAGAGGCTCTGGACACTGCTCTTTGCTGCCCTATTGGGTTCCCAGAGCTGCAGATTTACATGACCAGGTTCCTTGAAATCCCATCCTTTGGTTCCAGTGACAAAACGAGTCAGCCTGGAGCATTTTCAGTGATTTGGAAGGTGCTGCTAGGCCCCTCCATAAATAGCTAGTTGGATCCAGCTCCTCAGTGTTTCTAACCGTGGTTGCAGTGATGCGAGCTGTGCCTCATAAATTCATGAAGCTCTGAGAGTTATTGCTCCTACTGTCTGGAGAGCAAAAAAATCTGAGGAATCTCCAAGAGGTCAGTGCATGCATCATTTCAAAAGCGTGGCTGACCACTGGAGCTGCTGATAAGCAGAGTGGCTCCACGTGGCAGGGCTGAGAGTCTGTGTGTGGAGTGGGACGAGTGGCGTGGGTTCACCTGTGCCCCAGCACTGCCTTCTGGAGTTAAGTGCTGCTTGGCCCAAGGGATTCAGCACATGGTAGGACAATGCAAGATGTCCTCTTTCTAGGTGGAAAAAAAATGTGTATTTCGTGGTAAAGAGCTGTCCCTGACCGAGGCTCAGAAGAGCCTGGAGAAGTGCACGCTCAGTTTGCACCCTCCGTGCCTCACTGTGCCATGACCTGCCCCTTCTTCCTCACCTGCCAGGCTCCCGTGCTCTGCCTCAAGTGCTGAGAACACGTAGGGGCGTGCTCATCCTCCTTTGTGAGCAGCAGGAGTGAAAGGGTCTGAGAGGAAAAACTCTGCTTTTTCATTCCGCTCACATTAATCTTTACAGGGTGGTGACAGGAGCTCAGGAAACAATTTAGTGATGATCCACAGTCACAGACCAAACCCGCATCCTGCTGTCTCAGGGATGTCATTTCCACGGTGCCTAGGGAAGGGAAAAGCTATGAAGTACTTCTGTAATTACTCGGGTCACCAAAGTAGCTGTACATACGGGGAGGATCCCTGCTCAGCAGCAGCTGCCTGGCAGATGGAGATTAAACGTAAACATCAGAACTGGTGAAATAATAACAACAACCACAATAATTACAATAACAACCATAATAATGGGGGTATGTGTGTTGTGGGGGGAGCTGTTCACAGGAATTTCTGATTTGGGTTTCTCACCAGACTCGCCTGTTTAGGCCACGCTCCAGCTTTGCCTATCAGTGTGTGCGTAACACCTCCGAAATCAGTGTTTAAGGATTTTAACAAAATTTTCAGGATCATTTTCTCTGCTTCCTCGAAATGAAAGCTGTGTTGCAGACAGAGGGAGTGAAAAGTCCAAAGCCAGTTTTTGTGCCTGAATATTTTTGTTTCTGAGGTCTCAAGCCTATATCGTCATAACCTGGTGAGAAATGGAGGTGAGATTGGACAGATTTATATAAATTTTTTTTAAAATTGTATTTTTGCATTTCCTTTAACTAAAACCTCATAAAATACATCTCTGCTTTAAATATGGTCTTGAATGGCTCTTGACACCATTGCTGTTACATCCCACCCAGACCTTCATGCTGGTGGGCAGGCAAGGTGACCTTTGAGAGTTTCACGCTCCCTTTCTCAGCATGGAAGAGTATTCCTGAAGGTACAA
>VZTE01002405.1:606227-661519 GCA_013397775.1 Eulacestoma nigropectus
CCAGGAAAGGAAGAATTTTCCGGAAGGAAAAAAAAAAAAAAAAAAAAAAGAAGGAACACCACACATTCCACTTCCCAGACCGCTGAGTTTGAATTCATTGTTCTCTGGATTGCATTGGCTTTAACCTGGATGCTATTTAATCTCATCATCCAGCTGACAGCATTGTGTTAGGATGTATGGGATGGCTCTCAGGAGATTACTGGGCAGCCTGGGAAGGATCTTTTGGTTTGAATTTGCTGCATTATATTACTCTGGAAAATAAGAAAAGCCCAAGTTTTGCCCTGATTTCACAGAGGTGTTGAATGATTGCAGGTGCTTTTGATTTTTTGGAATTGTGTGCATTTAGGAAAAAAAATTAGGTCGACCTGGAGTTTCTGTGAACTAGATTTCTTTTTCTTTTTTTCTTTCCTTTTTTTTTTTTTCATGGAAAAGGAAAACTTCCTTCCTTCCTTCCCAGATTTAATTTGTATGCAGACCTTATGACCCTCAGCACCTTGCTACCTTCTTAACTTGCTGGTTGCAGCATTTTTGCTGCACAGGTTGGTGAGCACACAAAGGCCCCCCACGGGAAGTTCTGCCGTGCTTTCATAACCCTGGAACTGGATGGGAGAGAAAACACCAAGTTCACCTCCTAGAAACTTCCAGTGTGTGGTTCCAGAGTTATTTCTCTGGCATTAGAAGGGATTTTATCTGCACTGGTAGGCAAGCAATGTGATAATTTGGATCCATGTCTTACAAATCTGATGAATTGAACACAATGTGGGGAGTCCTGAGATGCTGTCAGTCAAGTCCTTTTTTTTTTTCTTTTTATAATCAGAAGTACTTCCCACTCCTTTCACAAATGAATAGTGTTAAACTAAGGGTTGCAGAGGGGTCTACAGCTTCATGTTGCCACACTGCACAGCCTTGTTTCCAAAACCCAAATGTCTCCTCTACTCTGCCCCTGAAGGACCGGAGTAGCTGTTCCTTGAGGCTTAGATAATTTCTTTTCCTTTGTGTTTGCTGATACTGATGGTTACATTAGAGAGAAAGAGCTGCCTGTTCTGGAGGAATGTGACATTCGGCCAGGATTCGGCTCTAAAACTGAGCAGGCAGGAGAGCATGAAAACTGAGGGCAATGATGAAACCAACAGCCTTGGCAAAATGTCCTCAGAATGTGGAAGGAAGAAGTAGAAGTCAGAAAAGCTTCTTTCCCTGAGAACGGGACTGAAGGAATGGAAAAGGGTTCATAGTGATGGAGTTAAACTCAGAGCAGATAGTTACTTGTCATACAAGAGGAAAAACTCAGGAGGGAAATGAAGGTTTCTAATGATTACGCTGGTGAGGAAAACGCTGAAGAAAAGCATCCACTTGTCTGAATTTAAGACCCAAGGATTGTGTGCATCTTTCTTTACCCACCCTGTGTGAGGAGCTGAATCTCAGCCCAGTGTTTGTGCTTGGACATCTCTGCTGGCATCCCTGGGTTCCTTCTGCACGCCTGTATAGGTGAGAATTGGATCTCTCGGTGCTGTTAAAAAACACACTGGCATGTGATAACTGCAGGCTCCTGGCAGGACGCTCCCTCTCCAAAGCACATTCCTGAAGGTTCAGTCAGTGCTGCTAGGGCAGCCTTTTGTGTGTGTGTGGAGTCACTTTTTGGTATTAAGTACCCAAACCCTTGGTAAGCTAGTTTGGGATGGCATAAACAATGTCATCTGGAGATGACTGTTCTTCTCCTCCTTTCAGTCCAGAACAATTGGGGTAATAGATGAGGTTTCCTGGACAGATGAGTGTGACTCACCCAGCTTGATGGACAGAAGGGAGGGGAAATGAAGTAAGGGGCCAAAAATAGTCTTAGAGACATTGGCTTGGAAGGAAGGACAAAACAGGGCACAGACTAGAAAATAAAAGACCTACAGTGATGTGACATTAAGACCATCTGGACAATGTTTGGCAGCAGTTGAAAAGCAAACAAAGCCCTGAGAAGGGTTTCTAAAAGTGAGTGGAATATAAACGACACACTGATGGGCAAGTGCTCAGAAAGAACGGAGCTCTCCTCATCTATCTGCCTTGGTGCCTCCAGTTTTGAAAAGGGGCAGCCCAGAGGCAAGAAAAAAAACCCCAGAAAACATTCTCTCAGGGAATGTGACAGTTTGAAGAGAGAGATTCCACCAAGCCTAGGCTTGCTGACACTTAGAGAAGCTCTCTGAGAGATCTGGCTGAGACAAGGGTGTTTGAAAGGCAGGTAGCACAGCAACACTCACCAGCTATGCAAATAAACCCCGACAACAATAGAAGAGCTCAGAGGCTGACATGCAGGGCAGTGTAAATGGACCCACATGTTTGCACAGCATCTGCCAAAACGATTGGGGCTGCAAGGTGCTGTTGCCAGAGAAGTGAAGGAACAGTGATGGCACCGAACGTGGTGTAAGGAGAACCTCAAAGCCTTGAAACCCTTAGGGAAAAAATAACACTTCTGGGGTTGTCCTTGGTTGCTGCTTTAAGTATGACAACAATCAGCCATGAGGAATGCTGTAGCTGAAGGGAAAGAAGGAGCTGCTGCCTGCTTTTCTGAACTGAGGTGGTTTCCTGCAAACCTTTTTTTCTGAAGAAAATCCCAAAGCAAAAGGTTTGCTGTGCTTTTCAGGCTGGTGGTTTGGAGTTTTTTTCCCCCTTGCCTATCTTTTTCTTAAAAATCCTAAACCATACCAAACGCAAAGATATTCTAACTACAACTTCTTCAGCCTGTGAGTCAAAGAGATAAGGAGAAAGAAGAAATTATAGGAAAAAACCCTGTTTAATTCCTTGTTCCATTCCCCTTGATAACATTGATTTTAATCCAAGTGCCACAGCAACATTGTTGGGAATGTTTCTCCTATCTCCCGTCCAAAATTAGAGTGAAAGAACTTTGCTGGCAGGCAGCTAAGCTTTGTTTTGGGGAAGCATATCTGTACAGACAATCATGGTTTTGGACAGCAGCTGAGGATGTGGGCCCTTATCCACCCAGACTGATGGATGGAACAGAAGTTGTCCTGTCCAGCAATTGCCACAATTCCAATAAAGTCCTTAAAAACACCACTGCTACTGAAGTGGACAGGTGTCATTCTGTTAAGAGCAGTGTCTTTGGACAGGGTGATCATTTGCCATCCTTCCATGTAACGTGTGCTTGCCTCCCTTCTGTTGCTCAAAGAGCAGGAAAAATGATTATCAGCTTTGGGGTAAGACATACAGTTTTCTGGCTTTCTAGCTGCTATTTTGTTTTGTGTGTGTAAAATAGGAAATTCCCCCCACTCCCTCCTCCTTCTGACTGTTCTTGTCTCCCTAGCCCTGGTTTCTGGATCCTTTTATCACAAAGCCCTGCTGCAAAGTTCCTTCTTATCTAAATTGGCTTTTGTGGTCTTGTATCTGAACGCCCAGCACAGAGGAAACGATCCATTGCAGGAAGACAATCCACAGGGTTTCAAACTGCTGATTTCACACTGATTTCCCTGAAATTGGCAAGCAAACCCCTGATTTTCAAGTTGGGCATTCCCAGTTACTAAATTCACAAGAACTGGGAGTAGGAGCTGAATTATGTCAGGATTTTCAGGGAGGGGAATAAAGGCTCATTAATTAGAAATTAATATAAGTGGAATTAAGCGTTCTGCTTCCATGTAGATGTTCAACACTAAAGGATTGAGGCAAGTGTGATCTTTCCAAAAGTGTATTTTCCCCGAAGTTTTCGTGTTCTTTTTGAGTAAACAGAGCTGGGGAGGATTGTTGGGGCTCAAGCACATGACCAGCCATGGCTAGAGGAGACATCTGGTACCAGCTGAGCTGTGGTAACTCAGGAACATGGAAGGGACATGATCACAATGATCAGATAGCCAAGAAACCCTGCTCTAGGGCTCTCTGCAATGTCAAATCCACAAATGAGCCTGAAGAAAATGGAGGAAGTGAATTTGAGCATCAGCAAGCCGTTAACACAACAGAAGAGTAAAATAATCCTCTGATGGAGGTGCTTTATTTAAAAAGCCAGTTGGCAAACAGGAAACCAGAGAACAGGCCTGGAAGAAATATCTGCTCCATCTCCATGCCCCAAGGCTGGTTATTCAAAATGGATGTTTGTCTAATCTCTTCTTCAGTCTCTCCAGAGGTGGAGGTGTGATACCGATGCCCTCGGGCTCAGCTGTTCCTGCTGCCTGGATGTTTTGTTTCCTGAAGCTGGAGCTAATGACCTTTCCCTGCAATTGACAGCATAATTTCGTGTCCCATCTGCAATGGAAATGGCAGGCAGGTTATTCCATTTCTCCTCAGAGCAGCTGAGGAACAGCTGAGGACATCTCTCACACCTCCCTTTGCTGTCCTCTGAGCTGGACAACCACCAAGGTTCTTCTGTCTTTGCAGGTCAGGACTTCCAGCCTCTCAATCTCACTGTCACTCTCCTCTGCATTTGCTGCAACAGACCCACATTTTTCTTGAAATCTGGTGCCCCAAAAATGACCAAATCGGTAAATACACACAAAACCTTAGCAGTGTGAAGAAGTAGAAGGATGACTTCAGATGTCCTGCATCCAGGCATAAATTTTCTGTATCACTCTTGGCTTACACATAATTTCTGACCAGCCATAATCCCTATATATTTTTATACTGCGTTTGTACAATTGATTATTCCTTCCAGATTGTCTTTTTTTTTTTTTTTTTTTTGAGACTATTAATTTACTTTTTTAATCCTTTACCCAGGTTAATTTCCTACTCTGTCGAGATCAGATTGAATTCCTCAGCCTGTTTTTCAAAGCTCACAGGCCCTCTCACAATCTACAAACTAATGAACAGACTTTCAAGTCCCTCAAATCAATGAAAACATTAAATAAAAAATGTTGAGCACAGTCTTTATCTGACTATTGTTGCAAATTGACTTTTTATTATGCCCAGGTAATCTCTGCTTCACTGAGTAATATATTCCTAAAAGGAAGCACACTGAGACGTGTGGTTTTTTTCCATGCAGGAAAATGCAATTTGAAACATCAGAGATACGTGTAGGGAAAGCAGGCAGAGTTTGGAGGCAGATCTGGTTTATGGCTGAGGTTTCACGCTGGCTTTGGGTCTCACCAAACTCGGGAAAGACATCAGGAATCTCTTCTTCACCAAGCAATATAACCAGGAATGTGACTTTCACAGTCTGCCAGACTACGGTGACTCACTCTTCGGCACTGAAAAGGGAGAAAACTTTAAAATAAAGTATTATTCCTTCACTGTCTTCTACTACTTGACAGTGGTCCAAAACTTCCTGTAACACTCACCAGCAATTACACAGACTGCCCAAGACTATCTGTTACCACCGGTATTTCATATGCAAAATGCAGGGCTCTGTGTTCCCGGCTGCTCCTGTGAATTCCTCTGATTCTTGAATCCATTCTTACTGCAACAGCCAGAGGTGGAAGGGCTCGTATAAAAAGAGAAAAGGTGATAATGGATGTGTCTGCATGTCCTACCGGCCAAAGATATGGGCTAAGACACCTATTTATTACTGATTCTTTCAGCTGCTGCTCTGTTATATAAGAAGACTCCAACTTTTTCTGGACTTGAAACAAGTTTGCTCAGGTTCAGAACTTCTTTATCTGTGGTACTTATGTTTTATCTCACCTTTTTAAACAGAATGCACCGAGTTGTAAATACAGCTTGCCCTGCCAATCTGAAACTGTGTGGCTGATTCAGCTCCAAAGCACACATTTCATTTTAGAATTTTCTTCCTCATGCAGCAGCACTTAAGCCCCTTAAGCAGTTAAGTGATTTCGAATGGGATACTGACTTAATTAAGTGCATTTTGCATGCATTCAGGTGTGTTTCAAGAGTCCCAGGTTTGGAGAATGCTGGAATTTGTTTCTGCTGGGCTGGTAAATAGCCACCCTTGGAAAGCATGTAGGCAAGATTTCCTCCCTTTACAGCAATCCAGGCTGGAAAAACTGCACTGCAGCTGTAAATGGTGTTGTTTCTTGGGAACCTGTTTGATGCTAGCACGGCTAAATCTTCACAACTTCCTTATATCACACCCAGTGCAGCTGGAAGAAGTGGCTAAAGACACAAGAAGGACAAATAGACTCTATCTAACATTTTGTTCACAGTAATCCCAAGTTTCTTAAGGATTGAGACAAGGTGTGCTGCTTCTGACAGGGAAGCTGCCTGAGATCCAGTGAGGAGAAGCTGACGTGCCCAACAGGAAAATGCAGCACTGTCCACACCTCTGGCTACTCTCCTGGTGCTGAGTCAGGTGTCAGGAGACACCAGGCAGCCAAAATCAGCACGGTCTGAGTGAAGTTTTGCCTCTTCCAGTGGTTTCCAGCACAGAGCAGTGTTGACACAAACTGCCAGGGGTGTAGGACAACACCCCACCACACTGGTGTGGGCCCGACGTCTCATGGTGCTGGTTTATTTTCTTGCTAGGGAGAGGATGTCAAAGAGGAAGGGATTTCTTTGAACCCAGCTATTTTCTGCCCATCATGAACATGATGATTTCTGCAGGTGTTGTGAGCTCATCCTGGACTTCTCGGTGCATGCTGCCTTTACTTTCCAGCCCACTGCTTGCTGTGGGATTTGGGGCGTTGTTTGGTTGCTGGTTCTCTTGCAAGGGTAGGAGTGCTCTGACAGTCTAGATGGTGTTGCCCTATTTTGGATAACTCCCAGGCCCAAAAGAAAAGGCTGTTCTGAACTCCAAGAGGTCCAAATACAGCTAGGAGGCTTTTAAGACCAGTACTTTTCACTCTACAGCTGTGTTTCGTTACTGCCTCTACACCATGTCAGTCACCTCCCAGCATTGGAACTACAGGTGTTTCCACTGGATCTCCTTCCCAGTCTTCCAGGACATACTCAATCCTCAAAGAAATTATCTAAGGCCTCTTGGAGACCCTACTTACCATATTCTTATTGTGTTTTTATGTTGGAGTTTGTGCACATTGTGAGTTTTCTTTCAATTTTTTTTTTTTTATATTTCAGAAACTGATGGGAAGAGGGAAATGCTTTACCTTTTATTTTGCAAATATGAAAAAAACATGTAATGGACCTAGATGAAACAAAATTAGCCCAACTTTGGAGCTCCTGGCCATCTCTCATTACAGCCAGCAGGCAGTGCAGGAGGCAGTCAGTGAATCCAGCCCTGGTCGGGGGGGATGCCTACAGCAGAGCAAAGGAGATGAAATGTCTTCTCTCCCAGAAGAGGAGGTTACTCCCCAGGCTGTTCTTCCTGTCAGCTTTTCGGAGACAACTTTTGGCCAGGCAGAGGGGAGGAAGGCTTAGTGTGTAATCTAGCAGCTGGCTGTCCCTCAGGCACCTTTTGTGTGATCTCCAACAGCTCTTGCGTGCTGCCAGACCATGACCCTGCCACCACGTGATGAGATCTGAGTTGTGTTAACTTATTTCAGAGGCAGGAGAACCCGATCCCACGCAAACAAAGCCACACAAAGAGAAAGGAGGCAGTGGTGGCATCCTTGCACACAATGAACGAAGCGTTGCTTTGCTACCTGCTTGGGGGTGACATCATCTGACCACATAAGGAGTTGTGAAGGTGAAAATGAGGTTGTGAAATCATGTAATTAGGCGGTTTTCTCGCCGTGATAAAAACTAAATTAAATATAGACGTTAAATAGTTCAATTAATTAGAGTGCCGCAATGTAGTCTCTTCTCGTGCTCTAATTTGTGCCACGTTGAAAGTGGCTGCTTCTTCTGCCTCTGCCTCCTTATAAATAAACCATATGTTTTCTGGATCAACTCATTCAATTATATCTTAATTGTTTTTAGGAGCACATCTCCCTACTACATTAATTGTCATGCAAGGATTTGTACACACAGGGTCAGATTCCCACTGGTGATATTTTAATTATTATTACAGTGCAAACATGGTCTTTAATAGCTTATTAACACCAGAGGTTTTAGCAAACTTTTATCAGCAAACAGATACAAAACAGAATGTTTTCTGTCAGGATTTTGGTGACCTCTTTGATCGTTTCCTCATAACAGGTCTGAACAACATGGATAGAACACGGACAGGCCCCAGAAGCCCAGTTTGGATATTGGAATGCATCTGGTGATGTATCTGACTCCACCACCCCCACAATGATGTCTGACATGCACTGAGCAGCAAATTGCACACGGTGAAGAGGAGGGGTGATTGTCTCATTTTGTTACAGCTGCATTCCTGAAGTGTGGAGCGCCACATAAGCTTTACAAACAACATTTAGCCAGGTAGTTGCAGATTTAAATTGAGTTTAAAAAAAAAAAAAAAAAAAAAATCTGAGGAAGGCTTTGGTTTCTGAGCTGCCACTGACATTCAATGGGGCTTATCCTCCTACATCAGTCTGGTACTGTTGAATCTGCATCTGTCCTGTGTGTATTTTAGTGTGTGCCATTAAGGCGTGTGGGAAAAGACAGGGAGAGGACAAGAGATGCTGGAACTTGCAGGGTCTTGCCTATCTTAGAAATTAATAAGCTGGAAGTTTGTGAAAAATAGGTCTTTACACTTATTTTAGTTCTGTCCATGTGACAATTTAAACAGCTATCTTTTGTTATTTCTTTTTTTTTTGATTGCTCCTTTATAAAACAAAAAACAGTGGGGAAAAACAACTCCTTTAGAGACAAGCAATTCTTTAGACTTGAACAAAAAACATTTATCTTCAGATGAGCCTTCAATTTCAAAAGTACACACATAAGCAGGAAGAGTTTTGGCAAGAGACATCACATTGACATGAGAAATGACAATGTGATTTTTAGGCCATAGTGGACCAAAATTGGGTTCCTGTTGCTTGAGCTCTCTCTCTTCCTCTTAAAAAAGTTCTTTCTTAGTAAATTACATTTTAAGCTGCTCTTGTTGAGTAGGTTTTGTGTTTTCATTGATGGGGTGGGAGACATGAGCTCCCCCAGCCGGAGCACCTTGGCTCTTAGCAGCTTTGAGACACCAAAAGGCAAGCATTTAGCCTTCACCACATCCAGCAAAACCCTTCCCTCTTCAAAGTAAGAGCAGCAGGAGTGTCAGCTGCCTCAGAACAGCCCACATGTGTCTCTCAGCCCCTCTGAGAAAGAGCCTTTCCTGGGTGCTGAGGGGGCTGTCCACTCAGCCCCTCCTTTTCAAGCTTCGAGCTCATCCAGGGAAGGGAATGGGCCCAGTGTGATGGGGACACATTCTCTCTTCAAGGGCTACTTCAGTCTGTTGTTTAATCAACAGTGACATAGTTAGAGACAAGGAAAAGAGGAAGAGCAGCCACTTCAAGCCACCCCATGAGTGTAGACATCTCCTCACTGAGTCAGCCCTTGACAGAGAGGAGGAAGAGGTGGAACTCTGACACACAGGAAGCCCCGTGTCTGAGAACAGGGCAGCCGTGCTTCACTCCCACTGCTTCATGCTGCGTGAGTAGTGAGAAAGGGCCAAAAAGAAGGGAAAACCACACCTGAGAGAGGAGCAGGATGCTGCTGGAGCTGAGCTGGGGCACCTGTTCTGCTCTCTCTCCTTTAGTACTGCTCTCTCCAGAATATTCCCTGGGAGAGGACATCATGTATCAGCTGCAAAGACAACCTGAAATGAAAGTGTTGACTGACTGCTTGTGTCTGCAGCCAGAAAAAGTGAACCAATAGCACTTGCAGAGCTGGACACTTGCCCGCTTTCAGTGCTGCTTCCCACGCCAAGAGAGAACCAGCTCAGGCACTTCACCGGGCATGGGCAGAGGCACCACCATCAAAGCTCCACTCCTCTGAAAGGATACACTGCAGGACTGTGGCTGCAATTCAAGCATGCAAATGATGGTTCCAAAAGCCACTCATTGGCTGGAGGAACTGTGGATGGTTGTACAGTCCTGCTGCAAGAGGAGGTGGTGACACTGCAGGTGGGTGACACATGTCTGTCTCCTCCTGGGGTGAGTGTTGGACAGGATGGTGGCACTGGGGGAACAGGATACACCCAGCATCTCAACTCAGCTCTTTGCTCCACCTGTGGGTGTTTCACATGAGGTCGTTTGATTCTTTGGTCCAGCAGTTCCTGAGAGGAAAAGGAATATTGCCCCTGCCCCATTTGAATGAAAATGAAAGGAGAAGGAAAGCGTGAGGAACTCAGATCCTGCTGTGGAGGCACAGCAGTATTGTGCAGAGCTGAGCTGCAATAAGACCCCTCACAATATCTCATTTACTAAACTGGGCCTATCCTTCTCTGGTAGCATAGAGGAGCCTTATTTCAGGTGGGGATGTGGTTTTTGAGGTCAATACCAGAAATAAAACCTATGACAATCAAAGACTTTGTAGCCGAAGAGAAGAAGATGCCAGAAATTCAGAGAGGGGCCTTGAGGAAGAGAATCTGGAGAAAGAGTGGTTCCAACCCCTCTGTTCTGTTGTCTACAAAGCCCTGGGGACTTGAGTCCTTGTTCCACCCTGCTCCAGTGCCATTAACAAGCAGGGTGGGGGGACAGGTTCGAGCCACTTGTGAAGACACCACTAAGAGTCAGAGAGCCCAGTGCACAAGGTTTTCATTGGTCATAAGTGTGAGGCAGTTCGAGACCTGACCATAAAATGCAGTTTTTAAGCAAAACTGAAATCTGTGATTCGTATTAGTGATGGACAACATGCTTTGGCCTATGCCCAAACTGGCACAAATGGGCACTTTTATTTAGAGTACGTGTATATGTATATACAGTTGCATTTACATTTCTATTACATTCTCTTTCTCCATCTTTTCGTTGTATTTGTTTCTCATTCTGCCTTCCCTTCCTAGTCCCCACAAGCCCTTGCTGTAACGGTGGTTTTTTAACACTTGTGTTTCTTCTACACTTGCAAAATGGTGAATTTTGGTGGTTGGAAGTTTAACCAGAAGATCTCAGCTGCCTCACTGTCATTTTCAAATCCAACTTAGCCTCTTGGAAACTTAATGGAAAATTAATAGGATTTAGGATATTAAATCTCTGATTCTCTTTTGGATAGGACACATAAACTGCATATCTTCAAAGTGCCATGAATTCATGGGCCAGTCCCATTCCTAATGAGAATGAGAAGCTCATGGATAACTGCAATGACAGGCAAGAAAACTAGCTGGGGGAAAAATTGTTTTAATCTAGGTTTCGATCTCAACCTTTCCCCACTGCATTCTTCTGAGTTTGCAAAGCACACAAAATCTTTCAGCTGGGCAACTCTGCAGTGCTGTCCCATTGTCATGAATAGAACTTGAGTGTTTACTGATCTTCTGCACTGTTCCACTATTCTTTAATATTTCAAATGTAAAAATTGAGGCTTCAAGAAGAAAAGCTGATCTCATTGCAACTGCACCAAAAAAAAAAAAAAAAAGCTAATGCAAGATTTATTTTAAAAATAATTCAAAATAAATTGCAGCTATGAGGAGGATTTTTTTATTGTTTTTCACAGCTAAGACAATTATTTGCTCTGGCAAAACCTGCAAAGACCACTGCACAGTTAACAGCACACAGAGATAATTATGGCCTTGCTATTCACGAGTGAAAATCTTGTGTCTGATTACTCAAAGTACCTGTCCTTCATTCTGAGCTTTGTTCAGATGGTTTCTATCTACACCATATTCCCTTAACCAAAACTTATTTCTACTTGATTGGAGATTTTTGCTGTTGCCACTAGAGGTCCATTCACCACTACAAATATAGAAGAAAGAGGTAAGCAATGCATTTTCTTCTCCAGAATTTATTTATTTAAATCACTGTTCAGTGCTAGTCTTAGGGTAACAATCTAAATGATGATGACTGTGGGCACCTTACAGAAATAGAGGTGAAGTCAGACGGTATCACTGTTGTTTCAGGGTGTGAACAATTTGGTCTTATTGATCTCATCCTTTTGGTTTGGTAACGGGCACTTCTCAGGTTTTATTTTCTGTTTCCTCATTTGCTGCACCCAGGTCTGTGTTGCCCAGGTTCATACACCTTCTGTGTGAGTACATTCACCTGTGATAAACAAAACAGGCAGAGTGTTCCCGTCCTCCCCCAGGTTAGCTCTGGGGGTGGAACATTCGTTCAACTACAGCAGCGTTTGTGTCCGCCTGGGTAAGAGCAGAGTCCCTCCTTTTGTTCACCGAGCTTTCCTGCTCCCTCTTTCCCTCCTTCTGCCTTTGTCAGAGTCCATGTGAACGCTGCCTTTGCCTGGTTTGTCTTTTCATCCCCGGCTCAGTGCAGCCTCCCGTTTCGCTGTGACATCCCAGGGTGTCTCTGAGGTTTGTGTTACTCTCCCCCCTCCAGCTGACATTAAATGTAGGCTTTTTTTGCTGATCATCAGAAACATGCCTCTGCTCAGCTCTGGAGGGAAGGAACAGTGCTGCTCTGTAAAGGTGGGGTTTGCTCACTCCTGACTTTATTCTGCTCCCATTGGTAATCAGGAGCAAAATTCCTGCTGGCTGCAGTGAGACCAAAGCCAGGCTGAAACTCGTGGCTTTTGAAAATCTCCCCCTTATATCCTTTGGATCTGTTTTTCTGAAGGACCAAAATTAGAAGGCACTTACTGAACTCCACCAGTTTTTCTCTGGTTGGTTGAACAGCTATCCTACCTGTCCATCCTTTCCCCTTCAGCCTGTGTGGATGTTCCATCTCAGCACAGGACAGGATCATGTCCCACCTCAGGAGAAGTGGTAGGAGGAGATCTCATATGGAAGAGAGGCTTTCCTGAAGCACTCTTCCTTGCCTCTCTCTGGAATCAAGACCTGTCAACAGTACAGGGCTGGCTCTTGTATTTGTCACCAGAGCCACTGTCTGGCACACCTTCCCACCCCACACTGTCTCCATGCCTGTGCCTCTACCTTCCCTGGCCTCACCCTGGCTCAGATCCATCCACCCCCTGGCCTCCTCACACAGTCCAGAGGCCACAGGAACAGCATCCAGGGATGAGAGGAGGAAACAGGACAACCCTGCTCTCTGAGCCTCCCAGGCTACAAATGGGACTGGCAGGAGGAACTCCATGTGGGCCAAGGCCTGCTGCCTGAGACGTACAAAATAATAGTGCAGACCTGGATGTCAAGCTGGTGATTCAGACAGCCTGAATCCCTGTCTTGCTCAGTTTTAATACCTGTCCCCTTTGCTTCACTGCTCCCTTTGCTTTGTTGCCATGCCCACGTGAAGTGCCACCACCATCCTCAGGACTCCTGACACCTAAGTGCGAGCTCCCTTTTCAAGAACCAAGGAACCGCTCAGCTCCAGACTCAAACCCCTCAGGTCAGCCCATTCTGCCTGGCTGGCAGCTGCTGGCTTTCCAACACTGGAGTTTAGTCATGCCACATCTCCCAGTCCTCACCCTTGGAGTCTCTTGGTAGCTGGAAGAAGTAACAGCCTCCCGGGCTCCAGCTCTTTATTCCACCCTGCTCAGCCTGTATCACCTCCCCCACACCACTGCTCACTCCATGTTTTTTGTCCTGTGGACCATAAAAGCTTGGAAAAACTCTTTGGAGAGGCAACTCACTTTTACTCAAGCTGCCTACCAAGCCCATGGACCTTAGGAAGTTTAACTCTTTGAGTACCCACTCATGTCGTCTCCTCATAATTGGATTGATTGACCAAAACATCACTTGGAATGAATCAGTTTGAATGAATCAGTCAACAACCAACCTGTGGGTATTTTACACTTGAATCTCCAAGTTTTTTCATCCTCTGCCAATGGAGACTGGCAGCGAAGCTGAGCACTGGTAGGGAGGTCACCTCGGGACGAGTGTTTTCATAAGTCATCCCATGTCCAGATTAGGAGAGGCTTGGTGCTCTGCACAGAGACCTCTCATTTGCTCAGGCACTTGGCCAGTGCTGGCACAGAAAACGGTGCAGATGAACCATCCCTGGCAATGGGTGATCCCCAAGATGTAACTCAACATTCCTGGGCAAGTGCTGGTGTCTTACATCCTCCTCTGTGTGACTGTACGCAGCCCTCTCTTCCCCTCCCACTTTTCCTCTTCCTCTTCCTTTTCCTTTTTTCCTTTTTTCCTTTTTTCCTTTTTTCCTTTTTTCCTTTTTTCCTTTTTTCCTTTCTTCCTTTCTTCCTTTTCCTTCTCCTTCTGTCTTTTGGAGCATTTTTGCAGCCTCAGGTATTTCCCTTTCCTGGCCACCACAAATCTCCCACAATCAATCTTTGGGGTAAGGTCTGGTGTAGGCTCCACGCCCCACGTGCCTGCAAAGCTGAGCTCAGGACTGGGACCAGTGCCTGGCTGTGCAGTCACAGTTTCCTCTGGCCATCTGCTTGTGGGACAGATGACTCGTCACAGCACTGTGGTGGACAGATATTTCTAATGTTTGAGTCTGCTCGCCTTCCTTCTGCAGCACTCAAAACCTGTTCCTCTCTGTGGTTTTTACAGGCCTGCCTCAGGCCATGTGTGCATAGAGAGGATAATCCTGCCCTAAAATGCTGATGTATGCAATCATTCCTTTAGGATCTGAGTGTTGGCTTCCCTTCCTCGGCATCCGAAGCCATCTGCTGAGACTCAGGCTGGCTTTGGTGAGAGGTGAGGTGTTCCTGCTGTGTCAGGAGGTTTGGGATCCTTGTCGAGAGTAGCTGTAACCCTGCCACAGCCACGTTACCTCCACTGCCTTGTATAAATCTAAACACAGGCCTAGGGAGGACTGATCTTCTGGTCTCTCTCTCTCCCACAGCAGACTCAGCAGACCAGGACTGGGGAAAAGAAGGCTCAGGGGGGACTTCCCCATTCTCCACAATTCCCTGACAGGAGGCAGCAGCCAGGTTGTGTTGGGGCTCTGCTCTAAGGAAACAATTGACAGGATGAGAAAACAGCCTCAAATTGCTCCAGGAGAGGTTCAGGCTGGACATCAGGAAGACTGTCTTCACGGAAAGGGTGGTCAGGCATTGGAATGGGCTGCCCAGGGAGTTGGTGGAGTCCCCAGCCATGGAGGTGTCCAAGGAATGACTGGACGTGGCACTCAGTGCTCTGGGCTGGGTGACAAGGTGGTGTTCAGTCACAGGTTGGACTTGATAACCTCAAAGGTCTTTTCCAGCTTTAATGATGCTGTGATTCTGCTCCTAGGTCTGTTCTCCAGTTGTGAAAGAGTGGTAACTTCAAATACCACCGGAAGAAAATCTGACCTGCACACAAGAGACAAAGTTCTGTTACTTGAATGGAAAAAGAAGACACTCTCTGATACATATCTGAAATATTTTCCATTTAAACCTGCATCAAAAAGGTAGAAGCCTCCATACACAGAGATTTTTAATATTGACATTGGGTTTGTCCATTTTTGCTTTGCTTTGTTTTTTGCCATTGTGTGTTCCAAGTGCCATTTTTTATTCTGTTACTGCTTGAACAGAAATTAACAATGAATACTTGAAATAGGAGTGTAGCAGAAAGGAAATACATTTAAGTACAGCAAAGACATAGGAAGCTGCTCTGCAGGAAATATGAGTAGTTTTATCCTTGCCTTACATCAGCACAGTTCTCCAGATTTATGGTGGGAGTTTTACGATGGTTTTGGGGTTGGGTTTTTTTGTTTGTTTTTTGATTTTTTGGGGGTTTAGTTTGTTTTGTTTTGTTTTTCTGGATTTTGCTTGTTTTGTTTTGTGTTTTTTTTTTTTTTTTTTTTTTTTTTTTTTTTGGGGTTTGGGGGTTTTTTNTTTTGTTTGTCTGGGGTTTGGGGATTTTTTGTTTGGGTTGGGATCTTTTTTGGTGTGTGGTTGTTTGTTTGTTTGTTTGGGGTTTTTTCAGTTTTGGGGCTTTATTTGGTTGTTTTTTTCCCCCATATGCTAACTGTTTGAAAAGGACAGACCTAGAATGAAAACCACCTATTATTTTTAGTCAGCACTACCTGAAGGACCAAACCAACGTCACAGTGCCACCAGAATAAGCCCTTTCACACCCCTGATCAGAGAGAAATGTGCTGCTCTGAAGAGCTTTCAATCTAGAGCAATGTTTCTCAGCCCTGTTAACCCAGCCTGGGTTAGATTATAATGACTTACTGGTTTTACAGGTTTCATCATGGCTCAGTTCTCCAAGGGTGGACGGAAAGATGCTTTCCACTGAGCTCTGGGATACAGCACAGAGCTGGAGAAGTGTAAACCTGGACAGGTGATGCAGGTAAAGATCAGGGGATGCATCTGCAATTTCCAGAAGACAAGCAAAAAGAATACAAAATTCATCCCACTCCCCTTAAACCTTCACTCTCTTCAAATGTGATTTTGGATATTGCACAGTGCGTAAAGAGCTGAACATGACAGAGTCCACAAAGGCTTTAGTGTGCGGCCCTTCAGTGGGAAGGAGAAACCCCATGCCAGCACTTCTTTTCCTGTTTGGCACTTCTTGGAAGCTTTTTGGCTTTGCTCTTCACCTGACCAAAAAGCCACGAATGCAAACCAGGGTAGGCCTTGTGCTATTGGCCATGACCAACGCAAAACAAGAGGTCTGCACACCTTTGTGGGCCTGTGTGGACACCAAAGAAACACACACAGCCCTGCCTTGAGCCACACCACTAATCTGTGACTTGAGGTCTTTCTGAGTCGTGGAGGTAAAACCAGGCAATTTTCCTGATCTGGAATGATAAGCTTCTTTGCGTCCGCGCTCCAAAAAAGCTCGGCGGGAATGAAATGGTGAAAAGGTCACATCTTCCCTCCATGTGAGTTGTGAGGAGGGGGGGGTTTACCCCAATGGGGAGCAGCTGAGGAGCAGCCCAGTGAAAGAAAGCAGGGCACTTGTCCTGACACATTTTGCTGTGCATCCAGAGGTTTAGAAGAAATCCTGCTGGCCTCAATGCTGGAGCTGTTTACTGGTTTTAGGCTTGACAGCCTATTATTGACTGTAACAGCAGAGAACACCATCTGTCTGTTCCTGAGCTGTTCCATCAGTCTGTGAGTTGAGGGTTTTGCTTTTTAGAGGGAAAAGGTGTAATTGTCCTGATTTAGTGAAAGATCTTGAATTATCACACCTAAAGCGGAAATTTAAACCCTCAAACATTTTTCTTTCCTTTATGGCCTCTTGATATCCTGAGCTCATTTTCTCTTGACAGCTTGCTGCTTTTCCTAATCATTTGCAGGTAAGGTAGGAAACACAAGAAGAAGACAAATAGGATGAGGACAGAGTGGGACTTCAAAGATTTTGGGGAAGGTCATTAGCTAATATGTCTAGCTTAATAGGTAGCACTGTTTTTTTCTTTTCATTATTATGTGAACTTTCATTTTCAGTCTTTTCCCTCTGCAATGAATAGGACTAGATCTTCATTTTGTTTCTTTTTTTGGGGGGGAGGGATTTTTTGGTTAAATGAAATGTTGTCTACAGGTGGCTAAATTTGGAGGACCTAGAGCCTACCAATAGACGTCTAACAAAGGAACAGTAGACTGGATATACTTGGGACAAGCTTTAAGATAAATATCACAGAAACTGGAAACATTATGAGCAGGTGTTTTTGGTTTCAGTGATGATGGAGCAGTGTGCTCCCTGTGGAAACAAGGAATGACAGTTCATGAGAACTGAAGCACAGGAGAAGGACTCACCTTGGAGGAGTCTGTCTCCCATGGAGGCAACCCCAAGGTGGAGCAGAAGAGTGTGAGGAGAAAGGAGTGGCAGAGGCAACGTGTGATGAAGTGACCACAAGCCCCAGTCCCATCCCCCTGTGCCACCAAGGGGGGAGGAGATAGAGAAAATCTGGAGTGAAGCTGAAGGAAGGGCAGAGTGCAAGGAAGCTGTTTTTAGATTTGTTCTTATTTCTCATTATACTAATCTGTTTGATTGGCAATAAGTTGAATTAATTCATCCAAGCTGAGTCTGTTTTGACCACGATGGCAATCTGTGAGTAATCTCTTCCTGTCCTTAACTCAGCCGATGACGCTTTTGTCATTTCTTTTCTTCCCCTTCACTTGAGGAGGCAGAGTTACAGGGAATATTGATGGGCTCCTGAGATCCTACCACCACAGCTCAAATCTTTTGGAGGGCTCTTCTTTCAAGGTTAATGCAATCCTCATGAGCACTGAGGGTCTCTTTTGCTCTGCACCAGCATGAGATGAGGATGGGGAACTGGTTCAGAGTTGAGAATTCAGACTGGCTTTGAAAATGACTTGCTGGCTTCCTGAAGAAAAATCCCTGAACAAAAATCCCTTCACCTTATCTGCAGGGAAGATGCTGCCCCTTGGGCACCTTTGCTCCCCACTGTGTTTGCTAGCACAGTGAGAACTGTGCACAGCTGCTGTGCTGCTCAGTACAACCCCAGCCACCAGTGTGTGGTGGTGTTGCTTTTGCAAAAGCCAAGAGAAACTTCAATCAGCAAGCGTGGGTTTTTATCCTTGCAAAATGCAGAGCCAAGTAGCACAATGTTGATTTTTGCACACACACACACACACACACTGCCACCAGCCCACCTTTTTTGCTGGCAGTGCTGCTGTGAAGGGTTATTCCTCCAGCCCTTGTATTACAGGTGAGGGATTTTCCAGCCTCTGCTCAGGTGGCAAGGATGGATGGTGTCCACTCCCAGGCTCAAAAAGGGAGTAAGGCTTCCCTGAGGAAGTGGGGGAAGAGCGGCTTGGGGGCAGCTGCCACCCCTTGCAGGTGACAGTGACTCTCCCACCTGCTCCCTGGTGGCTCCTCCCCGGGGTTTGCACTGCATGGACCCGAATCCAGCTTATCGTTAATTAACAACAAGTTAATTATTTTATACTGCACTAATACTTCACTGTTCCCACAGGGGACTCGGACTGCTATTCATTACATTCTTAATGCAGTAAACATGAAAATGAAAAGAGCCAGCTGATATTGTAATTATAGTGGGCCTGGATAGATGTCATGGAAATATTTTTTTTTTCCTTGAAGAGCTGATGAAAAGTTAGACTTGCTTTGTAATTGTTAAAGGAAACAAAAATAAGTCCTCCACACTCTGCATTGGTATGAATGAGAACTGAAAACTGTGTGACTTTACATAGAAAATAAGATGCTTTACTTTAAAATTGACATTTTGAGAATCAAAACCAGATTTGAGCCAGCAAGACTGAGTATTTTTTTTAAGTGGTGCTCTTTTGCCTAGGCTGTTTTCCAGAAAACAAATAACAAATAAAGAAACCAACTCTCCAACTTTTTACCTGTATTTTTCTCTCTGTCCATAAAGGCTCTTCACTGGAACAGGTAAAGAATGTAGTAGTGGTTTTCGATGGGATTGTGATCTATAATGATTTAATAACAGCAAAGGGAAGTACTCAGGCTGCGTGATTAAAAAAAAAGGACAAGCTGGTCTAATGGTTTAGGGAACTGAAGTCCTAAATTGCAAAAGATCAGTGAAGGTGATACAATCCACATCACTACCACATCCTCTCAGTAAAGATGCCCAGGTGTTCAGGCACCATGAGGTGTTCAGGCACCTCTGCACAGGGAGCTGCGAGACCTGAGAGCCAGCTCCCAGCCCAGCTGGATCTGTGGAGGAAGGGGGTTGTGGCTGCAGACTTCCTTGGGTGGAAGTGGTTCCCCAGAAATCTCCACCTGGGGCCTCAAAGTCTGCCCAAGTGGAGGAGCAGCAGCTCATAACCCGCTGGGGTTTCTCAGAGAGGTGACACCACCAGGGTGCCAGGCTTCCCTTCCCTGGGGAGAGACAGGTATTCATTGCTGTTCTTGGCCTGGGCAAGCAGCTTCTGAAATGGCTTTTCAGTGCAAAACCAGAGAGACACGGTCTCCACGCTCCAGGACTGGCTAGATGAGGTGTGATAGCTGGAATGAGCAAGGACTCTGAGAGGGAACACAGAACAGCAACGTCGGGGACTTTCTGCACTTTGGCACTGAAGTGTTACCCCCGCTTTTCAGCCAGGTCTGCCTTTCCATAAGGCACTAGCAGCACTGCATAAGCCTCGCTGCTGCTGCCTGCCTGCCTCCTTGCAGAGCTTGTGGAAATGAACCTTGAAGAGGCTTCTCAGGCATTAAGGAGTCATTGTGGGAGTCACCAATACTATCCCCATTTGATAGCGCACAGTGTTTCAGAGCAGAGAAGCTCGGTGTGCTTTTTTTTGCAGTAAAGACCTGCAATAAGACAGTAGCTTCTCTAGAGAGAGGTCACAGGTTTCGGACATTATTTTCAAGACAACAACGGTAAAAATATTTGTGTTTCTGTGTGATGGAAGCCACGGGCATTAATGCAGCTGCCACCACTGTCATGCTGCTGGTGAGTCACTGGTGAATGCCACTGTAATGACACGGTGAGAAGCTTCAGCATGTCCAGCTTGCTGAGTCCTTCCAGTGCTCTGGACACTGATCCATTTTATGAGCGATCTCAGCCCAAGAGCATTAAGGCCACTGCATCCCAGATAGTGTGAGAGCAAAATGGCTCTTCAGCTCTCCATGCCCAGTGGTCACCTGAGAAGTAAGGGCAAATTCACTGGTTTTGTAGAAAAAGTGTGTTTATCTGGATCAAGGAGACCACCACACATTTAAGACCTACTCTGATTTTGTCAACCACTCAGAGCAGGAGGGGAGCGAAGGATGTGACCCCTCTGGCAGAGCACAGACCTGTGGTGGTGTGAACCATGAATTCACGGATGAATTCAGGGATGAGCATCTATCTCCTGGAAACAAAGGAAAGCAGACTCTGTGAGTGCAAAACCAGCACATCCAACACTGTCCAACACAAGGGGTTGGTGTGGGAGGCGAGGAAAGGGGATGTTTGACACTGACCTCCAAACTCAGCCTAGCACCTATCCCAAATGCTGCAGTTCTTGCCATCACCATTACTAAAAGCAGGCAAGTCTTTCAGAACAGACCTCAGGAGATCATCAAGTCCACCTTCTGGGTCCAGGACAGGCTTAGCTGTGTCCAGGTTATTCCCAGTGTATGTTTGTTTAACCTGCTCTTAAATATGTTCCCTGGTAGAGGCCCCACCTGCTCTCCCAGTGCTTCATTGCTGCAGGACTATCCAAGCTTCAGCACCACAGCTTGAGCTCATCTCCCTTCCAGCTGTGGAGGTTTATTCTTTTTCTAATTCTCCTTCTTAAGTATTTGAAACTTTCTGTCATGTTCGTCTCGAATCACTTCACCATCTTTCTCCCAGTCTGGCACTTTTCTGACTTCTCACTATTCCCACCGTGGACATGAAATGATTTCCAAAATGGGACATAGCTGCCATGCAGAAAAGGGAATTGCTCTGGGTGTGTTGTACATGAAAGCCCTGTTAGCACACCTTACAACCTTGCCTTCTTTTTGTTGCTTTTCCCACAGCAGCAAACAACTGCCACCGCCTCCCTGGTTCTGCTGGACTCTGACCAGTGGTGGCTCCCAGTTTCCTGGGCCCTTCAGGTGGTGGAAAGCCATCTCCACAGTTTCCACCAGGTCTGCCTGAACTCCAGTGCTCTTCAGAGAGCTGGTTTTGAAGTGCTGCAGGTCAGGGGAGAGTTCTAGCAGATTGCAGCTGCCTGCCTGATGTTGGGCTAAACACAGCTCCACCAAATAAGCAGTTCTGTCTCTGCTTGAGCGTGCCATGCAAGGCAGGCAAAGGTCTGAAACTTTGATTTTTATTTTGCTTTTTTTAAACCAGGTTAAAAATGACATACATCCTGCTCAGCCTAGCCAGTGAGCAAGCTGGGAGCTGGCTTGTGTTCAGGCCTACCATTAATAGCAAACAGAGCTGGTGTAGGGGAAGCTTCTTGATCTCTAGGATAACTTCCACTCAGCATTAGCCACACCAGAGAATAGGTCATGGTCTCCAAGGAGCTCGCAGGTGGCTTGGAAAATAAAACGACCCTGGTGTGCTTGAATCTTTTCCTTCTGCATTTCGGCATTTTTATGGGGCTTGCTGAGGGGTGGTTTGTCAACAGCAGCTGGACACAAGCCAGGGGTGCCCAGGTGGCTGAGAAGGCCAACGGGCCCTGGGCTGTCCCAGCCATGGTGTGGCAGCAGGGCCAGGGCAGTGACCGTCCCTGTGCTGGGCACTGCTGAGGCCGCACCTCAAGGGCTGAGTCCAGTTCTGGGCCCCTCATGACAAGAAATTGAGGGGCTGGAGCATGTCCAGAGATGGGAACAGAGCTGGGGAAGGGGCTGAAGCCCCAGGAGCGGCTGAGGGAGCTGGGAATGGGGCTCAGCCTGGAGAAAAGGAGGCTCAGGGGGGACCTTGTGGCTCTGCACAGCTCCCTGACAGGAGGGGGCAGCCCGGGGGGGGGGATCGGGCTCTGCTCCCAGGGAACAGGGACAGGAGGAGAGGGAACAGTCTCAGGCTGTGCCAGGGGAGGTTTAGGTTGGATGTAAGGAAAAGTTTCTTCCCAGAAAGGGCTGTGAAGCATTGGAACAGGCTGCCAAGAAAAGTGATGCAGTCACCACCCTTGGAAGGATTTAAAAGATGTGGAGATGTGGCACCTGGGGACATGGTTTAGTGTTGGGCTTTGCAGTGCTGGGTTAATTGTTGGACTCACTGATCTTAAAGGTCTTTTCAACCGAAATTACTCTATGATTCCCTGAAATTTCTCATGGATTCACATAACTCCTGAGTCTAGTGAGTTTTAAGTGAGACCCTGATACCCCAGGAACTCCAATTAAATATAAAGAATTTAGCAAGAAAGGAATTTCTCCTAGCTGCTGTGCGCATTGAAAGATGCAATTTGGAACACATGTGTTTCAGTGCACTAACATTACACACCTTGTTTCTCAGTCTAGACAAGCCTTTAGCATTCCCACCACAGCACCAGAAATTCCACATTCTGAGAAGAAAAGCCTCAGAAAGCTCCTCACCAACTTGCAAAACACACTACCCGTGAAAGAGTGCTTTCCCTTCACAGCTCACTCAGCAGAACTTTGATATCTCCAGCAGAAACAGCTGCTAAAGAGAGAATGTGAGATTTAGAAATGAGGATTGCTGGTGCATGCCTGTCCAGTGACTTGATTTTGTTGGGTTTTTCTTAACCACAGGCATAAGAATATGCATCACAAAGAAAAGAGCACAGAAGGGAGAGAAAGGAGAAGGAAGCTGATTCTTTCCTCCTCCTGGGGTACAAAAGCAGCATTTTTGATTCTGCAACCTACTGCACTGCAGTGTTTTCTTCATCTACATGCAGTTGCTCCTGTGTTTTGTTGCACTTGTTTGCCAGCCTTTTTTGGGTTGAAGAGGAGGGAAAGGCATGTTCCTATCATATGCAGTCAGACACCGTGGAAAATGTGATAGCTTATAGCATAGACCTTCTGCCAGTGGAAAAAAACCACCAAAACTACAGCATAAACCCCACATTTCAGTCTTTGAAAAAAAATTACCCTTTAAGCTCCTGCTGCCCTCTTTCATGCTGGGCTGAGACTCCTTTCTCAAACCCACTTCGGAGCTCCCACTTTGACAACTGGTGCCAAGGTGACCCAACTTTCCCTAGTATAGCTGAATCACCCTGATGCAAGAGGACAGGGTGCAAGTATCCTGTGCCTGCACTGGGCCAGAAGATTTAAGCAAAAAGATTAAAAAAACCAAACAAAACCCGGTGACAGTCCTTCTGTAACAGTAACATCTGAAACCGCAGTCGGATCAGGGCTCTGCAGCGCCAGGACTTGGGAGGTGCACAATAAAATAAAAGTCCCTGGTCTTTAAGGTTGGAAGAAAGGTTGTCAGACAGTAGCACACTAATCAAGTCCCAGCGCGGAGTAATTAAAAGACTCTCTAGCTAAGTAACTCTCCTTGTTTTACAGCGAAAAAAAAATTTAAAAAAAGGCAGAGGCAAGAGCTTATCTGCTGCAGATAAGTGCAAGATATCGTTCCAGCAGATTGTTAGTAGACCATCCCACCCACACAGCAATTAAATGGGACACATTTTAATGATGCTATATCCTTTCAGCAGTGCTTTCAAGAAGATTATTTTTGGTTTTTCCCCTCCAGAGCAGAATGACTTATCTCGTAATTTCTGCCTCATGAAAGTTTAGCTGTTTTGTTAGTTGAACCCCTTTGCTCTCTGCCACGTGCCAGGTACCCACCAGGTCACCCTGACACCAGAGCCCTTTGCTCCTGGGTACACGTTGCAGGACTGCTACGACAGCTGAGCCCCTCTGGCAAATATCTACGCTGGGATCCCAAAACAAATAATTCTCCACTGCTCTTTACACTAAGCCAAGAATACAACCCACTTTAAAACAATGAAATCAAACTCTTTCTCTGGAGTGCTGCACCTTTAATAATCTATTTCTGAATGTTTTAACAACTTCCCACCTGATTCAATCATTGACCCCAAGAAAGTAGCAACTTCACTCATTGTTTAATAGGAAAGCCCCTGGCAGATCTGCTGGACAGAGCAGGATGGTGAAAATACAAACTACACAGGCAAAGTAACAGATCTGTACTTTGTGGCCTTGTCCTGGTCCTGCTCGAGTATTTTCATTTCTAGATTCTCACTATTCAAAGGCAAGCTGGGACACCAGGTTTGGGCAACCACAAACCAAAGCACACCACCTGCTCTGCAGGCCTTAGAGCAAAAAACACAGAGAAGATGGGTTAATATAGCTTAAGAGGGGACAAGGCAGGTGAAGTGACTTGCCAAATGTCACCCACCAGGGAAAGACCCTCTTAATTACAAATAAAGAAGTTAACCCAGTGAAGTAAATTTTTACCACACTCCTGATCACTCCACCATACAGTTCAAAGACAAAGCCTGTGTTTTTTTGTCTTGGATTGACCAGTGTCAATCAGCATTTGAAGAAGGAACCCTTGGACATGTCTAAAATCAACAAAATGCCCAACAACTGTAGAAGATAAGCCAAAATCCTTAGAGGAACTTTGTTATAGAGTTGAAAATGAGAACTATTCTGCTACAAACAGAAAGAAATTACTTTGATCCATTAAAATGAGGAAACACTGGTAAAGTTGAGACCATTTCCACAGTGAGGCACCAAAGACAGAGGACCAAAGGGTAAGCTGGCATAATTCCAGCCAGGACCCACTGGGGCACCCTCCTGCAGCAGCTGGAGCTCATAATTTTGTTGCACGGGACTTGCTGACTGATGTCTGCCCCTCCAGAGGTGCCTGACAGGCCTCCTAAGAACCTTTGAGCTGCCAGATCTGGCCATGCAGAGGCAATGTGGTGGCTCAGACCCCCAGAGCTGCTTCCAGCACGGAGCTGCCTGATGGCTCGGGGAAGGAGACCATCCCAGCCATTCTGCTGGCCAGGGCAAGGAGCCCTTTCCTTGCCAGGGGGGCTGGGGAGGATCATCTGAGCTCTGCAGGCACAGGAATTGGAGGCTCAGAAGGAGATGGGGGCAGGTGAGCTCTGCCAGTGCATTTCCCAATCAGCTTCAGCTGGTGCCGTGCAAGAATTTTGGTGCTCGCCCCAGGCTGACCTCTCCTCCCTGTGTGGTCTGTGTGACACACTGCCAGATGCAGCACTGCTGTAGTCCTTAGAGCAGTTCAAGCTTATTAAAAGAAAAAAAAAGAAAACAAGGGGGGAAAAAAAAGAAAAAAACCTAGCTCTCTCTTCTGAGAATGGGATGGTGCCCAACAGATGCAATGAAAAGAAATTAAATGGTGCTAATTTGTTGATTGCTTACACTGCCATGAACACGGCAGATTAAATAGCAAATTTATAACCTGACTGCACTCCAGCTGAAAAATCACAGTGTTTGGAAGAGAAAAGCCCCATAAGAGTGCTACTTAACAGCTTTTTCAATTGTTATGACCCACCTCCATGCCTATTTTACAAGACATTTCTTTTCCTCTTCTGCTCCAGTTTAACAGGTGCCTGGTGCAGGAAAAGGAAAAGGAAATGAGGCAAACGTGGAGGACAGAGGCAAAAAGGTGGATGGAAGCAGGGCAAAGGGAAACAGAGACATTACTTGAACAATGCTCAGACTTGACATTTGCAGGGTTTAATGTGTGACAAAGGCTCATTCTCAGGAGCGACGGTGGACCTGTGAACCTCAGAAGGAAGGCAATGTTGTTGTAGGAAGCAGAGAGGAAGAGGCCAATGCTCTGACTCTTCTATTTGCTCATCAGGCTGGAGGAAATAAGATTTCCTCATGTTGAAGGCCAGCAGCAAAGGGAAAAAGCAGCAGAGAGGACTTGTTCCTCTGGTGTATCTCTGGGCATCAGCCTGGCTGCTCAGGAGGCCAGGATGACTCCCATGTGTTTTCTCTTTGAGGGCTGCAAGACAAACAGGCAAAGAGAAAGCCTGAAAACCAGTGATGTTGTACTAACGAGGGGACAGCATCACTTTAAAGCCTCCCTTTTATTTTAAAAATGTGATTATAAGCTCCTAACACCACAGGGAATAAAAACAAATGTGGAAGCGCCTAAATACAATGAAGGGAATATTTTATGGGAACAGCCTCAAACATGGAGGGAAGCTTTGTAGTGAATGTCCCAGTGGGAGAAGTGGTATGAGCACTACTCTTCCTTATCTGCATCAGCAATTCCAGTGATCAAGTGGGAGGATCAAGAGGAACTCACCATTTCTGCCAGCAAGGATTTGGTTGGCTTGCAGATGCGACAGGAGGACACCAAAATTAATGACTTTCAGGACCAATCAGCGTTAAATACATGCATGTGTAGGAAGGTGTTGATAATGGCCTGTAGTAGGAAGCAACTCTGAGTTAGCCTGCCTAGAGCAGACTGTTAGTCAGAGCTGTGAGCTTACTTTGCTTTTCCTTGCCTTCACCCCAGGACAAAAAAATTGAGTGGCTCTTGCCTCTATTCTGGCTCTTCCTCATTTGCTCCTTCCCCTGCAAGCTGGCTCTGCTGAGCAACCTGCAGCACTGGTGATCCCAAAACCACATTTGTCTCCCCTCTTCATCCTGTTGCCTGCAGGAGTGCCAGGTTCTGGCTGACAGGCTGCTGTGCCTGAGTACTTGTGAAATGAAGAGGCTGTGCCAAGGAATAGGCAGTATGTCTGAAAACTGAGCACACGTATCAGTGTTTGGCCCTAAATAAGGACATAAAATATATTACGATGTGCGAGTGTTAGAACTGATCCAAGTTTTCACATTCTGAAATCCTGAGGGGAATTACTAATCTAATTTCAAGAGGGAAGAAAAAGCAGACGAAGGCGTCCTTCAAAAACGTTAACAATTTCTATGCACCCTGCTTAGCATCCCGTACAGATGAGGGGTGCTCTGCACAACCCATGCTGGGTCTTGATTAGGAGTAGGTGGTGACTCTGGCATTGGACTGAGACCAAGGAAAGACTCGGGGTCATGTTCACAGTCACCAGCACTGGGTTTTACAGACTGCTCTCTGTTTGATCTCGTAAGATTTTCCCTACCTGGTATGCTGGCAGTTCTGCAAGACAACATTTTGCTAACCTCTCAGAAGACTTTCAGGAATTTCCACAGGGAAAAAAAAACTAAACAAAACAAACAGGAGGCCAGGCCCTGGAGCTGCACTGCAGCAAAAATGACAGAGAGGAATTTGGAGGATTTGCATCCGGAATTCTGGGAGGTGTCCTGACAGCGGCAGCACGAGTCTGCAGTGAGGTGGCCTTGTCTGCATGGCTTTGGGCAAACTGCTTCCTCCTTGGGCCAGCTGTGCTGGCCTAGGCTGTAAAGGTCTGCGTGCCAGAGCTGTGTCTTAGCAGATATTGGTGTGGCCACTGGCCCCTGGTCTCAGGTGGTGGCTCTGTGGCCACTGTAACACACAGAGAAAGGCTCCAGTGCAGAGCCCCATCCTTCCCAGTTAGTCACATTGGGTTCATGGGAAGGAAAGGATCCTTGAGCTTCTAAGCATCCCAGCTGAACTGCAAGGAGAGTATTTGATGAGTTCACTGCTATCCACCCAGGTTGCAATCCCCAAAAAAGGCAGATCTACAAGCGTACAAAGCTGAAGGTATCATTAAGGCAGTGAAGACATCATTAGGATAGCCTCACTTCAAAAAGTTTCATGGAACTCCACAAAGGCTCCTTTGGCCAAAATTGCTCCACTTAGCTGCTCCCTTTTTACAGCAAAAATAGCATGGCTAAACCTCGGGAGGAGGTGCAGGGTGAGGGTGAGAATGAATTCTCTTGGAGCACAGGACATCCTATGAATGACTCTCCTACCAAAAATAAGACCAGCATATGAGAACATCTTGGACCTAGGGGTGTAAATGTATCCCAGGACATTTTTTCCAGCCACCAGTGCCTACAAAGATGTAAATGGCTTAGAGAGGGCCTCTGCTTTACCTCTCTTGATTGTTAGCAGCAAAGGCAAATCAAAGCCTGATTTACGTGGGAGGTGAGACAAAACAAGTGCAGTGTTTTTTTCCTAATATTGCTTTCCATGGTGTGGATTTCATCAGAAGGTTTTGAGCAACCAAGCTGCCATGGCTGTAAGAAGAGATGGAAGGTATCACTCCTGAGCTGGAAGCTGCCATCTCCCATCAAGCAGCAGTGTCCAGTGCTCTGCTCCTGCTCTGCAGCAGAGTTAGCTAAAAATAATATTCCCCTCAAAATCTATAGCAGCTGAGTAAGACACATCCAGGCATTTCCACACTGAGTGTGGCTCTATAAGACACGGCAAACAATCAATTCTTACTTCAGCTTAAGAACTGAATAGCATTTTGGGGAAAAAGTAAACAAGTAGGAAAAGCAGAGGAGATAGTTAAGTGATGCCATGCTGATTCATGAACACCCACATTCTCATGACTAAGAGGTCAAGAGTCCAGAAATCTGAGGCCTGGAGGCTTCAGTTTTGACTTCACAATTACCAGGGTATAAAGCCTGTAAAAGGGTTCTCATGAGTGAGGTGGGGAAAGAGTGGAGCTGTTACTAAACCAGAGAAAGAGGGCTGTGTATGGCACAGCATTTATATTTCCATTCCTTATTGCTGTCTTCCTAGAGAAAGAGTGCACCAGATTTCTCCTTCTCTTCCAGGCAGAAAAGCATGCAGGAATCACACATGTGATAGCATGGGGCCAACCTGGATACTGAGCAATTCTCTTGTACTCCATCTTTATCCAGACCTCCAACTGTAGCTGTCTAAAATAGGATACATCTATCTTTGTGGCGAGCCAACTGTACTGCATACCAAAACAAACCCAGTGGCAGTTCTAAAAGGCACATTCCAGTCAAATCTGTCATTATCTCAAGCCCTTTATGCCCCATTTTGCGTGCCAAAAAGGACTGCCAGCAAGTAAGTACCACACAACCGTTCGCTCCCTCCCCCACCAGTGCAATGGGGAGAAAAGTGGAAGAGCAAAAGTGCAAAAACTCCTGGGTTAAGACAAAGGCAGTTTAATAGGGAAAGCAGAAGCTGCACACACAAGCAAGATAAGATATTCGTTTCCTGCTCCCCTGGGCGGGCAGGTGTTCAGCCATCCCCAGGAAAGCTGGGCTCCATCACAGGTGGCTTGGGAAGACAAACGCCATCACTCCAAACATCGCCCTCTTCCTTCTGCCCCAGCCCTGGGTGCTGAGCCCAACACCATATGGAATATCCCTTGGGTCAGCTGGGGTCAGCTGTCCTGGCTGTGTCCCCTCCCAGGTCCTCGTGTCCCCTCGCTGGCAGGGCATTGTGAGGAGCAGAAAAGCCTTGTTGTGCAAACACTGCTCTTCAATAACTAAAACATCCCCGTGTTATCAACACTGTTTACAGCACAGATCCAAAACACGGCCACACTCCTGATACTGTGAAGAAAATTTAATTGTGTTCCAGCCAAAACCAGCACAAGGAAATTGCCATACATCAGATATCACAGGTATACTCTGCTCCAGCTGTTCTTAAATGTGCTCTTTCCGTGGCATTCTGTAGCAAGTGAAATTGCTCACTATTTTTTCTGACACAGGGTAATTTGTACTACCTTGCGTTTACTCCAGGTAAAAGCATCCAAACAGACCATCGACAGAGAGCATGACCACTTGTGACCCTTTGGGAATTGGTAGCTTTGGGCTACTGCACCACTGAGTAAATGGAAATTTATCTTGATACCCTGTCTTGGGAGTTCTGGTAGATGAAGCAGGTGTTGTGTTGATTAACATGCCCTTTTGTGCGTCTGAGAATTTCTTCACAACTGAAAGGGCTAAAATCTGATTCCTCTGCAGGAGGTTACCACCCACATTATGGGAGAAGGAGATCAGAGCATGTGTCTGCATCTCTGCTGCTCTGTTCCTGGTCAGGGATTTATTTTTGTTTGTCAGCAAATGTGCTGGGCAGTGAACGGTGGTGGCTGAGAAAAAGGCATGTGCCCCTTCCTGCTGCCCCTTTCCACAGGAGCAGAAAACCTTCGGCAGCAGGAGAATGAAAGTGAGCAGCACCTCGACACTTGCCCAGCAAGGATGGAGGGGGGCCACCAGTCAGATCCAGACAAACAGTTTCTGAATAAGGGACAAGTGTCAGTGCAAGAGGACCAGAGGAGAAATGGTTGGATTGCCTGGATGCTGCACCTTAAGTGGTGTACTGATGCCCTGGAAACCCAGCTGACTTCTCTCAGAGTTGTTTTGTACTTGTTGTTGTAAAAAACCAGCTGAATCTTCACCACTGTCTACTGCTCAAGAACTCTTTTGCTCTAACTAGATAATTTCTGATGCCTCTGAAAAGTTCTGCTGAATGTGTTACTTTGACAAATATTGTGGAACATGATTTCATTACCACTGATGTGTGGTTAGAAAGAAAAACCCTACAATCTATCCAGCTTAATCTGCAGCCACAATTTGTCAGACAGATGCAAATTCCAGATTTGCAGCTGCAGAAGCGAAACCAGAGTTTGGTCAGAGTCAGTCATTGAAAGAGCTGTGCTGTGCAGTTAGACCTGCACTTGCTCTATGATGTATCCAAAATTTCAGTGCATTTCCAGGTGCTGCAGAGTATGAAAGATAGCAGAATCCAAATGAGGCAGGACAGGATCAAATATCAGAAAATGCTTTTTCCCCAATGTTGTTTTATTAAAAATATTTTATTGGAGAAAAAACTACATAGCAATCAGAGAAGTCAGCAAGTTTGTGGTTAGAATTGCATCAAAACAACCTACTATCTTTCAGTTTGATGCCATTCCCCTTGTCCTGTCACTCCAAGCCCTTGTAAATAGTCTCCTTCTATCTTTCTTGTTGGCTCCTTCAGGCAACAGAAGGGGCAATTAGGTCACCCTGAAGCCTCCTCTTCTCAAGGCTCAACAAACCCAATTCTCTCAGTCTTTCCTCACAGCGGAGCTGCTCCATCCCTCTGGTCATCTTGGCGGTCTCCTCTGGAGTGGCTCCAACAGGTTGATGTCCTTGCTGTGCTGGGGAAGAGGAAACCACAAAGGAAACCTGCACATACAGAGCAAATTAAGGGTGCTGTAAAGAATTCCAGGTGGGAATTCTGGGGCAATTCTTCACTGGCTGTTCTTCACTGTACTGATAGCACAATGCCCTCTGGAAGCACCAGCTCCGACTTACCCTTCCACAGCAGTGTTGCCCCACTGGAACTCCACAAGAGCTCTGTCATCCAGGACTGGGCTTACCTGCAAGGCTGAGCTGTGTCTCATCCTCTTCTTCACCTGCAGGTTTTGCTTGTTCTCCTCTGCTCAAGCAGAATGAGATGTTGCTGAGGTCAGACTGGTTATTACACTGTACTCTGCAAGGCAGGCATCCCCCCAGAGCAGTCCCCACCGCTTGCAGCTCTCAGCACACAGACATCTGCTTCTCTGACCAGGACAATGAAACAGCAGAATTATCCCATGGTGAGGTCTCTGCGACAGGTGAGAAATGCTGCTGTCAGCCAAGGTATGTGGAGGCATGAACTGAGGCCTCTGCTGTACTCTACAGACAGCCTTTGTTGTCATGTTGTACATTTACATCAGCTGCCTCTACCAGTTACACCTTTTTTTTCATCACAGCTGCCCAAATGTCCTTCATCGGAACAAAAATTATGTCCCTAACAACAACATAGCAACATCTCAAAATGTGAGCCTCTTCTGTCTTGTGATGAACTTCTTGATGAATTCCAGCTCCATTGGTGAGGATGCACCAGCATCGAAAACCATCACCACCCAGCCAGAGATGCTGACCATGGTTTATCTATCCAATTTAGCCTTTCCTGTCTGAGTACTAAAATCTGCTAGATAAGAACTCAGGCCCCATATGCTATGAGTTTCCATTTAAAAGGAGAACTGAATTTTGTTCTGCTGATTCTTGCCCACTATATCTAGTACTGCACACCTTTCTCTTCAGTGCATTTAGTCAGAATTTGTTAAATTTCAGAGTTTTCAAATTCAACACTTGCTAGGCAGTCTGTAGGTGTAAATCAGATTTCCACTGATTCTAGGACATCACAACATCTGAGGATCTGACCTTTTAAGCTGACCATATTTGCCTTTCTAGGTCTGTCTGAGTAAAAGCAGATAGTTTCTTCTTTCCAGTTTGGGAATTCTGCCCTCTTCAAACTGTTTCTGAAACCACTCCTGGGATAAACAAGAGTACTTCATATGGGTAAGATATGACTTTTCCCTAACAGTCAAATTAAGATGTGTTATCTGAGGAAATACAAGGCCTGATGCTTGCTACATGAGAACAATACCTATTTTAAATGCCAATTCATAACATCTTTACTATAAATCACTTGGACAACTGCAATGTCTTGTTTTTGTTCCCGTATAAAGGTCAAAGTGCCGTAGTGAACAGAAGTTCTCTACAAATACTAGGAGCTAATACTCTGCATGACTAAATGCTTGACAGAGAAAACACATCACTTAGAGCAGACCTGGACAGAGCAGCAGAGTTTATAAAAATCCTGGATCAGGCTTTCTGATATGTCTGTTTGAAGACAGTATGCCTGAAGGGCAGCAGAAGTGACACAAATGGCTTTTTGCCATCATCTCACACCATTATCTTCCCCACAACTTTATCTCAGACCTCATCTTATCTAAAAGGCATGAAGGCTTACAAGTCTAAAAGCATGTGTGCTTGTGTCTTAGTGCAGTCTTGAACTCCCAAGCATTTGCTGCCTTTTTTTTAGAAAAAACGGTCATACAAATGACAAAACAAACAAACAAAAAAGAAAGACCCAGTTGTGATCTCAATTTTATTTTAATCTTCACAGAAGTCATGGTTCAGAAGAGACATAGGGGAGGCCTAACCAGGATTATTGGGGTGTTTGTTGTTTTATGGCACTATTTAGAACAGTTTTATCAGGAAGGCTGAACACCAAATTGTATTGCAGACAGCTTCCAAGAGCAACTTTTTGTTTTAAGACCATAAAAGGCAAAAATAAACTGCCTTTTAATGTGTGATCAAAGACCCAGCATAAAAAGTGTCAGGAGGACCTTAAATGCCAGTTCCTGTACTCCCAATGTGTGTATCTTGGACTTCTTCCAGTGTGGGAGCAAGATGGACTTTTATTTTTATTTTCCTTTTAAATGGAAGAAAGCTGCCAAAATACATAAGGAGAAGGATTAGAGCCAGTTGCTTTTTGTTGGTTCTTCGGTGGGAACACTGCCAGGCAAAGCCGTATGCTGAATTCCCAGGGAATTTAGCTCTCAAAAGCCAGCTTCTGGATTTCCCTCATTTGGGAAGCTCTCCCTGAAAGACATAGTCATATCTAGGAACCAGCTCAATGCAGAATTGTTGTACTGGCAAATTGGCTGCTGTCTATTCAAATGCTGCTCTGCATAGAAGCCTTTGCTGGGTTGTTTTGTGGTTTTGTTGTTGTTGTTTTTTTTTTGGTTTGGGGTTGTAGTTTTGTTTTTTTTTTTCCATTAGGTTGGGATGCCTGGTGAGCTGGACATGTTTCAAAAGCAGGATTGCAGAGCACCCTGGGTAATCCAAAGTGTGCTCTTACAAAAGCAGGAAGGGACCGTTGCTCTTGGTATCAATAGCTGCTCACAGTGACTTTCCAGGGTCACTTGCCAAGGCTGAACAATCAGCCACAAACACATTATTTCTGTCTTCTCAGGGCCTGTGACAGCGTTGCAGCTGTTATCCTATAAAGGGACAGAGGGATGTCTCTTGCTACTCATCCACCCCACGCCAAACCTCCTCGCCGTCTTGCGCCTCTCCTTTGCTCTGTTAGGTGGTCACATCGTTGGGGAAGAAAGGAATATTTCTAAAGGAAGCCACAGCTTCCCAGAATCTTCTTGCTTGCCTACTTAAGCAGAGGAAGAGGATGTGAAAATCAGACAAAAGATGCAATTCTGAGAACTGTTTTGACGTGACAATGGTTTTGTCAACTCAAAAAAAAAAAAAAACCACACTTGGCAGGAATCACACTTCTTATTTTTTCATGTGTCAAGGAGAGAATTCCTTGAGGCTTTCCAATAAAATACTGTACTGTAGAAAAGCTAGACCCATGATTAAAGCATTAGACAGGGCATCTGGATTTTTCTTCCTTGGAAGATAATTTTTACATGTCTGTGTATCACTTCATGCTTTTATATTTTACTCTGTAAAATGGGTATAGTCATATTTATGTTTTATGAATAAATTCTTGAGCTGTTTTGAGACATTCAGAGGCCGGAGTGATAAGAACAACAACAAAAAGTGCTAAGAAATAGCAATATATATTACAGATACTGCACAGAAAAACTAAGCAACTTGTCAGACATTTCAGTTGGCTTCAGCAGACAGCAGAGAAAGAAAGCAAGAGCATACATCATTGGCCAAGCATGAAAACCACATAATGCACCTTTAACCTACAAATTTCTGTGATTTTGAAACAGATTATTTCTCTGCTCATTAGTACATTAGTAGAGGCATTATTTATGTTTGCAATAAAGTCCAAATGTCCTTATTACTGCTGAACCTTGATGCTGAAATGCAGCTCTTTTAAACTTAGCAGCAATCATTTGCAATACAGCAAGCAGATGGAGACCCCATCAGAAATCAATGTCCCATTGTAATAGGTCCTGTGTGTCTAGACAGTCAGAGACAGTCCTAGCCTTTGAAAAGATTACAGGCTGAATAGACAAGAGAAACAAAAAATGTGGAGAAGAAGCCAGCAGACCACAAATGAAGTGTTGTGCTCAGGTTCCCAGTGCTGGTCCCTGGTGAAACAGAGATGAGGATGTGCCTGGGGGTGCTGTGGCTGAGTGCCTCATCCCCCACCTCCCACTCCAGGCCCAGAGTAAGGACTGCTGAAGGGCTCCTGCTGCCAGTGAGAATAACAATGAAAGAAAGATAACAGGATCATCCAGGGATTCAGCAGCAGAGGAGAGCTGACATGATATTTATCTGCTGTCTGCAGGAGAGAATCATATTTCTTTTGCACAGATGGATGCGCACTCAATCAACTTCTGAAGATGCAAAACAAGGGTTTCTGATTTCCACCCAGGCTTACCTAGTGATTACATTAAATCCAGAGATAGCTGTACCTGCATCTGAATAATTTTAATTAGCAAAAATTAATTAGTGCTCGTACACAGCAGTACCTGCAGGTGTAGTGGAGTTGCTTAAGGTTAGTTAAGGTCTAGTTAGGATTTAGCTTCTGTGAAAACAGTTTGTATGACCTCCAAAATTGCTTGCGGATTTCATCCAAACTTGGCAATTAGTTTCCCCATAAGAACTGTGAAAATCGGTGAAAATCTGTGGGTTGATAGCAAAGACAGCAACAGTGATAGTATCTCTCCAGCTGCACAACCTTATCCCATTGGATATTGGAGCTTCCATGTAGACAAACACACTAGGAATTGGGGTTTCTTTTGTTCATTGCACAACTTGTTTGTAAATGCCCTTATTGTATCTTATTTTAACACTCCCTTACATACATTTCTTCTCTTTAACAGCAGCAGGATTGAACATTAGTTAAATCAGATTTGCGGCTTTTTTAGTATCTATGCTTTGACTGTGAGGAGTTATTTTTAATAGATATCCTTTTTCTTCTTAGCATCTTATCCTGAAGCTTTGATAAAAGCCTGAAGTCCAGAAAAAATCCTGTCAAAATTACTTATGAACCAACAAAAACCAGTAATGATATGAAAATGTGTGTCTTGGGCTTACTTTGCCGGTCCAGGACTTTCACAGTGTGAAAATCATAATGAATACACACTGAGAAATCTGCCCCTGGTGGGTTCCTGGGGCTGGGTTTTGCTGCAGTCCCAGTATTTGGCACAGCCAACTCAGACGGCTGCTGGGATTTTTCCAGCAATCAGGCTGTTCCTCCTTCATATCCTGCCTGTCCCTGCCTCCTCTTCCAACCTATCCCAAGCCTCCAGACAGCCAGAATATTGTTGTGAATTCAAAGACCCAACATTTCTGTGGCTAACCCCCCAGCTACAAGGATCCCTTCCTGCTGCTGGCCAGGAATGCACACTGCTGCCAGCCCATGCCTTGCACCCAAAGGCTCTCCCATTTCTCCTTATGCTCAGGCACTATTTTCCCTGTGGTTTGATGTGATACAGCCCAGGCAGATGCTCCTGGCAGAGGTGCCAGCTTCTCCCCCAGGGCTGGAAGCATGGCTGGCTAGACAGGAGGAAGTGGCCTCTTCCCTCACTGAACCAAGCTGTGCCACCAGACTGTGCCAGCTGGCCTTGTCCAGGTCAGAGAGGCACTCAGCACCTTGTCCTGGCTGGAAAAGAGGAGCTGAAGAAGAGGGGTTCAGGGGGAAAGGCAGCCAAAGGTCTCCTGGGAATGCACAGCTGCCAGCCTGCTGCCTGTGATGGTGGTGCTGGTGCTGGTACTGAACAGCAGGAACATTCCAGGACGAGGAAAAGGCTATTGCATTTGGGGCAGTACCTACATATTGCAATGGCCAGAAGAATGTGAATGAATGGCAGTGTCTTTTTCTTCATTGATCTGAACACAGAAGGCCTTCAATGATTCAGTTTTCTCATCAAGAGGACGTTGGTCTGATGAATCATTGCTTGGCTGTTTGCAATACCAAGGATGTAGGAGGCACTGCTTTGCATGTACGTGATCAAATTAATAGATCAAAGCTACACATCTACATCCAGCTACAAAAATCACATCAGTGCTGCTGCTGATCACCCATAAACCCACATTTGCTGAAAGCTTTGCTCAACAGATTGTACTGTAGGGACACTGTGATTTCTTTTCTGAGCAAGACACAGAACTATCAACATCTCTTTGCTGATGTGTTTAAATGTGCTGCTCCAGACTGTAGATTAATTGCCCACAATATTTCAGTCCAAAACTCAAACAAACCTCTTTTATTTTAATAAATTTACAGTTTCAACAGCTGAGTTACATAATATTAATAAAATTTGGCATAGACATATTAAAAACAGACTATGCCTTTTTTTTTAGTGAGATGGCAACTTACAACTAGAGAACAAATGCCTAAGTTCTGGGAGATGGATTTGGGGGAAACAGGCACTAATTTATTACAAGAATCTTGATCATAGATGAAGAATCCATTTTCTTGAGCACATAACTTTCTATTTAAAAGTATGCTTCAATCCAGCTGGGTTGCATACTAAATAAGAGATTTTTCTTAATTAGGAGAGAAGATACATTCTTTTAACTAAGTCCATTTTGCACTTTTCTTATTTGTGTCTGTCTCTGTGTGCAAGCAAAACAACCTGTTAACCACTCTGCTTATAAACTCTCTTTCATATTAAGGACTCTCTTATGTTATTCTATGCCACATTGCAAATTCTGTTCTCATTGTTGTGCATGCCTGTGACCTTTTGCCTTCAGATTCAGCTGAAGTCCTCTGGGAGGTGACAGAAAGAAAAAAAAAACCCTTTAACTTGGCTAGATATAACAGTGGAAGGTCATTAAATCTTGGTGACCAGCTATTCAGTTACAGTCCATTTAATCATACAGCAGCAAAATAATTGGCAATGGCTCAAGGCAAACTAATTATTCCAATCTGAAACTCGCAGGGTAACAAGTAAGCTGTGGATGAGGTGGTGATAGATTTTGCACATCTGACAGGCCTGATCTGTGAGGCTCCTGACAAGGAGACTAATGACAACCCAGGAAGTGTTCTCTCTTCAGTCACGTCAAAAAAAGAGGAAAGACTGGGAGCAGAAAAACAGCTGCTGGAAGGACAGGAAAAGACCACTTTCAAGAGGAAAAAGGGAGAGAAAGAGGGTGGACTCTTTAAAAGCCTCTAATCAAAACCTTAAGGTTGCTTGGCCACAGGGCCACAGAGGCAGGCTAATGCATACAGTTTGCCCTTGTTTTTTTGATGATGTTTTTCTCCCCTCTCTATGTCTTGCATCAGCCAAAAAGTAATTAGGCTTGCTGGAAATCATACGTGTCCCGGGAAAACCATGTGGCAAGCGCAGAGAACTCTTGGACTCGCAGCTTGGGGAAGGAATTAGCTGGAGCGCGTTGGGTATCGGCACCAGTGCTGGAGGCTGGCCTGTGAAATCCCAGCCACAAAGGCTGTGGAGTGTCCAAGAGACAGAGCCTGAAATTGCAGCAGTGTTGACTCAGCCTGTTGGAACTCAAAAGACGGATTTTGGGTGAGTATTTGCAGGTTAGTGACAGCACAGCCTCTTCCTCTTTGGGAGGTAATCACACCACTGCTGTCTGGTGAGGCCCTAAGAGGCTCCAGGACACCTTAGGGAAGTAAACATTATTCACTCCTGGAAAAACATAGTTGGATACTGTTCCGGTACAGGGTGGAAATTCAGACGTTCCTCACTAAGACCTCAAAAATCAAGAGACCCACCAAAATGTTTGAGGGACAGTTCTGAGGACAGAATTTCCTGGAATGGAGGTACAAAAGCGTGCCTCCTTCTTTCTGTAGCACAAAAGCTTCCCAAAAGGCAGAGAGGGGTGTACCAAAACAAGAGAGCAACAAAGTGGAAATTTTTCAAGTGGGAGCTGTGAAGAAGTTATCATCTTGCTCTGTAAGGTGTAACCTGGTGAGTAGCTGCAAATACCAGAAATTACAACAAAATTTTACCATTAAGAAAAGGTGTTTTTCCACTGACCCTTAAATAGAAGTTAAGAGCTAATGACAGAAGCCAAAGCTTGAACATTATGAGCAAATAATTCAGAATAAAAATTTCAGTGTTTTGGGGAATAAAACCTGTCTCTCCACAGCAGCTTCTGTGATCTTTAGTGCAGGGGGACAGGACAGGCAGAGAAGCAAGAAAAAGTGAAATAAAGTTTAAGCTGAAGGGATGAGTTAAGTACAAGTGTTTATTGAAGTCATCACAAGAAATGTACAACAGGTTCGTAATCAGACTACTTCTTTTTCATTCACTGCTATCCTTCTGCAGAAACCAGAGATGATCATAAAAATGACATAAAGGTCCGAATTCAAAGGGGACTTCAAACTTCCATGGAAAGCAGTGCCTTAGATTAGGTTCTCCATTTTCTGTCGAACTGTGTCTTGAATATTTTCATCAAGAAAAGTCCACCTCTTTCCTGGCTCCCAGAGCTAATTACTCTCATGGTGATTTTTTTTTCCCCTTGAAATTGAGGAAGGTATCTCTAGATGTCCAGTTCGTGGAGATGGTCCTCAAATGAACTTTCTTCCACATTTGTTTGTCATTGCTTCTCAGCATAGAGATCTGGGGGCTGATCTCACCCATGACGTGAAGAGGGCACTGAGTACTCCTGTCTTTTCTGTGGGCATTTTTAATTCACTTTCCATCCCCCTTCAGCATCATACCTGCAGCTTCTTCGTGCTTCCACTCTGTAACAGAGCAATAACAGCTTTTTATTTGCTATGTTGGACATCATCTGCCAATTTGAGCTCTGGCTGAATTTTTCCTTTCCTAACTACCTTTCTGCATGCAGGAGCACAATTTCTGTATTTCTTTGTGGTATTCTTATGTTTTCCATCTCTCTCATATCTTTCTTTCATGCTGGAGCTCCTTCAGTAAATCACTGTTTAACCAGGATGTTTTCTTGTTATGACTGTTCCTTTTTCTGATGAAGGGTGTAGGCCAATTTTATGCCTTGAAACTGAAAATATTCCAGTACTCCTGAGCTCCTTTGCCCTCCAAGGGGCACAGAAAGGTGGGTGGCTGGTGCAGCACTGTGCTGTTTTCCCAGCAAATATTGTGTTAGCTGGAGGATGGACAGCAGCTTGCATGTGCCACTTGAGCGAGCTGCTGATAACCAGATGAAGCCACTTCTGACAAAGGGGTGGTGTTCTTGCAAAAAGGCATGAGAAGAGAGCCTGTCCTGCCCATGCAGGATCTGCTGTGAGTCTGTACACCATTTATCTAATAAGTTGAGGTTGAGAAATGAAGAATCAGAGGGGTGCTTCTGAGAGCGGATCGTTCAGGCCTAAGGCAAATTTATGGCTGCGGGTGAGCACCTGAGGTTTCAAAACATGCAGGAGAAGAAGATCCTTTTCACAGACAATTAGGCAGGAATAGAATTATGAACCTAAGCTACTTGCTAATGGAACAGAGAAGGCCTTTTAATTGTCATTTACTCTGTACAGTGGGCATAGAGACAATGAAAGCTGAGTGAACCTTGCCTCCTAAGCACAGTTCCAGTCCTGCTGCACTGCTTCCACAACAAAGAAAGAAGCTGAGGATACAAGTACAAGTGATCCTCACCTCTGTTTGACCCTCCCTACCATTTCACTGACTTTGATAATAGCAGAGAAAGAGCCTGCAGATAAAATGTGCTCACAAACTCAATTTTTTCTCCTGCCAGCAGAACTCGCAATCTGGGTATTACCACCCTCCATTTCCTAAAACATCGAACCGCTGGGAAGATTCATCTGAGCAGTAATTCTGCTGGAACAATAGACAATTTTTGTTATTTGTACAGCAGCAGCACTGGAGTTTCAGATGGAGCTCTCTGACCTTTCTCAGCTAGTGAAACCCATGTCCTGGAAAAGCAGTGGGTGGGAGGGTGAGGAGCTGGCCATCCAGGGTCACGCAGCACTTGGAGCTCTAAAGTTTCACACAGATCACAGGCCACTGGCAGTGAATGCAGGTAGTGAGACCTTGCCCAGCAGCCTGAATCAAAACCTGGTTCACACTGATTCCCCCCACCTGCCATTCCTTCTTTTTCACACCTGGTTTTTTTCTGAGAATAAACTTTGGCTTCTGGTAGCAGACTACTAAGTCAGCCACATAATCACTTAACCTGGCAGTTCTCACTATTTATTCAACATTTAACAAGCAGCATTTCACATTATGTTTTCTACAGTTGTTAATTTTGTTTACTTCAATGGAGTAGTATCAATTAAATTCTTATGTCTATTAACTGAAAAATTAAATAAAATTAAATATTTTGGAGCATCATTCAAGAAGGAGTATTATTTGTCTTCTTGGGAATGTTATGCAAGTATGCAACCATGCAGATATGCATTAAATGAGTATTCTTGGCAACCAACACATTATTTATTTACTAAGAATGTGCTAAATTCTGTCATATTACATATCTGAAAAAAACTATTGTTCACCAGCATGGATAACCTCAGTGAAACAGAACTAAGAATAGAGAATTAGAAGAGTTTGTAAGAGTAGAGTCAATAATAATAGAATTAGAATTAATAGGAGATGTAATTTTTAATGATATGGAAAACAATCACAGAGGAAGACAGTTGAATGATGTGTATAACCACTGCCTACAATCTAAGTTACACTTCAAGAAATCCTTAACAAATACATTTATCACAGAATCCATACCACTGAGGGATATAAAAAGTTGTTGATCCTGATGTTGATGTTTTTCTAATATCAGTAACTCAATTTATAATGGATAAACTGGGAACAGGCAAAAATTACTCGTCCAATGTCCAGGTACATCTCAAGCAATCCATGATTATGAAAGTCAGGAGAAATTCCAGGGCCAGAAAGGTTAGCTTCCTATCTCATTTAAGGCCAAATGGACTTCACTTTTTAAACTTCTCTCATCTATTTCATTGTTCATGTCAGGGAGACACAAAAAGACATTTGAGTACCACAATTAGCATAGATGAGGGGATGAGCAACAATTATTTCATCCATAAATACTTAAATTAGATAAATGGCTCAATACTTTTTTTTATTTTCTCTAAAGGACTATTTTCTGGATTTCTGAAGAAAAATATTCTATCATACACAATTTCAGTTGAACTAAAAGAATTATTTGGACTCCCTCATCATGTGTAATTTAATATGTTGTTGACAGTATTAAAATCGTTTTGTTAAAAGGGAAAAAAAAACCACCAGGAAAAACCTATTAATTTAATAACTTTTCTTGTTCTCTTTGCACCTATAAAAAGTGTTTCCTGGGAAAGAAACTGGCACAAGACACTTTCTCTGAAGACTAGTGTGTGTGGGATTAGACACAGAGAGTCAGCTGTCTTTTGCCATCCTGGAAATGAAACAGCAAATGGGTTATACTTTACTTTCCATAAGAAGTGAAGCGATAATTACAAATTCCTTTCTCCTAACAAAGTATAGAAATCAGAGTCAACTTTGCAACTGAATTTATTCGATCTTATACAGTCACAATACGTTTCTGTATTAGTTTTTTTTAAGACATGTAAGCAGCAGTTTTGCACTGCGTATTCGTAAGTTATTGAATGCTATACATAAACCGTGAAATTTTGCATCAGGAAGCAATATGATTTAGAAATAGTATTACTTTAATACATTTGATTAACATCTGCTCTTTTACCCGTGTCAGCATTCATAATAACCAAACTTCTGGAGTACAGATACTAGTCTAAAAAATGAACTTGAGAAATCAGACTTAAAACAAGAAATGAAATGAATCCTCACTTAAAAGCATTATAAGAGAAATTCCTAACTTTCCTGTAAGTACCCTGAGGGAGAAAAGTAAAATTCCCAGGATGTTAAGCTTCAGGAGAAACATTTTAAAAATGTGTACATATACTATCGCAAGGTTTTCTGAAGTTACCAGCAGGCTAAATGGAAGCCTACTAAAATAATCCTGTTTTCACCAAGATGTCGAAGTCAAAAGAACCTGATCAGGGCCTGAGAGAGCAACGACGGGCAGACGTTTCTGGAGCTTCGATGCCATCTGCTGGCTGGGTAAAAAGAGTGCAGTGATCCCGACACATCCACACAGCGCTTTTCCATTTCCGCATGGAAAACTGAGCATGGGCTGTCCCCGCAACTGCCGGTTCCTCACAAAATGACAGCAGAATTAGAAAGGAAAAAAAACCCAAAACCTCAAAAATTTCTTGGGACTGGGCAGCTCTCCAGGGAATGAAAAGAAAGAGGGATAAAAGAAGGATGTAAACCAATAAACTGACATCTTGATTCCATGCAAAGAGGGAATTACTATTTCAAGAAAGAGGGAAGTGGGCACCAACTTCACAGCTTTCAAAAAAGCTTCTCCAGCAAGATTTCTTTCAAGACAGTAACCTCTCTGCTTGGGTCCTAAAGTTAGGACAGGAGTCTATCTTTAAACAAGAGTGCTTACACTTCAAAGATGAGAGACATGAGAAGAAGCTACAAAAAAACTGCGAGTACAGATGGTCTAAGATTTACATCTTAGTTGTAAACTGCAGAAGACTGACAAATAAAACTCCAGGGATAAAAGATTCCAAAGGACTTTATGTCCTTTGAAGGCCCACAAAAGTGAGATTTCTAGTCTATTTTACTGGACTCCAGATTTCTGCTGTGTGGGTTTGGACTTTCACACTGACAAGTTCTGTGACATTCACAAAACAGTAAAGCTTCTGAGACACTCCCACTTCAGAGAGCAAATGGCAATGTCACTTGGTAGAGAAAAACGAGGCAGTGCAGTAAGTGAGCAGTAAGATTCGAGAATCTTCTACCTGAAGCAGCAATCAGATACTCAAGAAATACATGTTAAGGCACAAGCCAACTGTTTTTCCCCACCCAATAGAGCCAATATGTGCATACTGGAAAAACTAGCACTTATCATACTACAATTAAATTCTTACTGTAGGGGTGAACAACATTGGCTTTTATAATTGTTTTCCTTGGGGAACGCAGACATGAATCTTCCAGTGAAGCCAATTAATCTCCACTGTAATCTTAGCTGTGAAGCTTTCTGCTCTTTTGGAGGGTCCTTTGCCCTGTCTTTTTTCTCCAGCAGGATATTAAGGGTGTCTTCTGCAATGCTGGAAATCTCTGATGAGATCCCAGAATTGCTTGAACCATGGCAACCAGCTGCAGCAATCGTGCATGGCTGCTGTGCTGAATAGCTGGGGCTAAAATCACTTGGGGTTCCATGCACAGGACATGTGCTCTGTCCTGTTCCCAGCAGGCAGAAGAGGTTTAATGCATCTTGAGTGCATTGGGTGGCATGTGTACGTGATAAAACATGTAACTCACATGAACTGCCTGTCTCTGGTGCTTCAGCTGGAAACAGGAAAGCCCCGTCTCTTACAAGAAGCAGCACACTGCTGAGGGTTGCAGATATTTGAGTCTTCTGCCTCTCTGTGTGAAGTGCCATTGAACACGTATCAGTATTGCTCCACGGCTAGCTTCTTTCTGTTTTCCTCATTACTTCTCTTCTGCTCCTTTTTCTAAGTGTGCACATCTATGGGAGCAGGGTCCTTTCAGTCTTTTGTCTTACAGCAGCCATGCAACAGCAGTGATATGGAGAAAGAGTAATCTATAACTCCTGATAACTCCTATAATTTCTTTCCTCAGTGCCAATTAACTTGGACAGCATGACCTCTACATTGGGTCTCACTAAAGCTTGGTTAAAGTCTGCCTGCTTTGCCTGATCTGATGTTTGCCCTTTAAGCTCAACTTGAATTACTTTATGCTTAGCTTTTAAAGTTCTTACCTCAAGCAAATTATCCCTTTCAGGCCTCTTGCACTTCTGATAATCTTATTTGTATGTGACAATTGTAGCAGAAATGAAGTGTCACTGTAACTACCAATATTTGTAACCTGACATGCAAGTGAACTCTGCATAAATCCTGAAACAGAATTGCTGTTGTTTGGTCCTCTCCTTGATCTCAGAAAACACCATTTAGCCAAGAAAGTATGAAGACAAACCCAGCAATACCGATCAAATTTGATTTTCCCCTTCACTGAACCTGTTTTCTGACGAACAATTAGTGAATGACCGTTACCTCTTGTTCTCACTGGTGGTAATTTAATTTCCTCTCTCATTTTAATTAAAAAAAAAAAATATTGTGAAGCCAATTTTCAAGTCATTGCACTTTGCAGAGTCCTCCCGATGGGAGAGGATTGAGCCACATACAGCTAAAATCAAAACCATTAGCTCATCGTTTACTTGGGCAGGATTAGCAGGCAGGCCTCTTTACCCCCAGTCAGGCATCCTACCCACTCCTCTGAACCACTTCTTGAACTTGCAGTTGGAAACTGCAGGAAAAGAAAAGAAGAAAATATTTCAGTCAGTTGGGAGTAAAGAGGAAAAAACATGTTACTAAATCCCACGTAAATCAGCCCTCTCTATTATTCATATTTGATTTCACTGGTAACCATGGGAAACCAGAGCCAAACCTGGTACCCTCTTGTGTACTGCAATCCCTCACTACAGTGCAGACAGAGACAGAAGAGCTGTAATGGAAAAGGGCATATCAATTAAAGGTGACATATCCCCGGCTCAGTTATCACTACAAAAGGCTTTACTTGAGAGGTTCAGGAAGGATCCAACCCTAAATATGAAATGGCCAGTTGGACTTGAGAGACTCTGCAGTACTGTTTGGTAACAGCACCCTTGGACATGGTATTTTGCAGGGACCTGGTGTGTGCAGCCTGAGCCCGCGAGTCCGAGTGATAAGCTGGGTATCAGAAACACACAATATACTAACTGAAGATGTGACACTGCAGTGTACCTGCAATCTGGAGCCTGGTTCTGGCCTTTGAGAGAGAGGGAAGGCCCCTTGGAGCTAAGAGACTGCCGCTACCTAGAAGCTGAACTTTCTCCCCCACCAAGGTTGACAGGTAGAGGGAACAATCTGTTCATCTGTTTTACATTTCAGCCTTTCATAACTCTGTAATTATTCTGTCTGCCCTAGCTCAATCGTTTGCTGAACCTTGAAATTTGGCTGGTAAGTAGTGCTCAACTGGAATGTGCACTGCAGTCAACTAAGAATCTGTACAGATCTCTCTTACTCAGCACGCTTCTCAGCCACCTAATGAAGCAAGGCAGTGCTTCCCAGTGAGCCTGCTGCCCCATCAGCATTCAAGCACTTGCTGTGGCAATTGTGTGCAATTATCTGTGGATGCCTTCCTAAAAAATGACACTGACAATGCACAAGGGAAGTACGGAACAGGGATGTGTGTGTGTATCCACTTGGGTGTTAGGGAGTGTCTAGGCACAACAGCATCATTCAGCCCAAGTCATCTGAAGCAATCCAAAACATAAAAATAGTCTTGAGTACCAAGAGCTATCAAAAAATATTGGGTGTTCTGCTGATGCCCTTTGCACAGGAGTAACATTATCCACTTTACTCAAGGTCATCTGAGAAATAATTAACAGCAGTGGCATGAACAGGGATCAGTGCCATCGAGGTACAGCAGGTAAGGAGCTGACTTCAGGAAGAGTAGGAAGAGCAGATGGAGAGAGAGGATCTTAGTTCAGGAGTAAGATCTTAGAGAAATTCTCTGGGAACTCACTGTGAGTTTCCTTTCATGACAGTGTTGCAAAATGTGAAAACACCTTGCAGAAACTTAAGTGCATTAGCTTAAAGTTTCCAGGCACTGTCCACGTGGAAAAAAATGTGGCTCTGAAAACTGAAAGGAAGTATATAAATGTAAAGCAGCATAGACTCCAAACCCTCTGGCAACAATAGTAAGAATTTCTGTGAGATCAGCAGTTGAAAACTGCTGAAAGAGACAGTCAAGTGTGTGTAACTGTGTCCTATATGTATCTACATGTCACTAAGAAGATAGAGCTGTGAGAAAGCCAAGTGCTCCCACAGGGCAGGTGCAAAGCAAGATCCAGAAGCACAAACCATACTAGTGAGATGCTGCGTAGGCTCCAGCTCCAGTTCAAGAAAGATTAAATCAATTCAAAACAATTGTAGAGGATGACAGCTAAAATATTAATGAGAAAGAGCGCAAAATTATGGAAGTTTGGCATATTTAGTCTCACAAAATACAAGCCAAGAGTAGTACAATTTCTGTACATGAATACAAATGAATGCTGAAAACCTGAGTGGCCATGCTGGCCCAAGACCAAACAGGTTTAAACTGATTGCAAACACATTATACAGGAGACAGGAAGACATTCAGTTTCAGGAGAGGCAGTTTCTGACTCATGATAGTTAATTGCAAGAGTCATATTGAGTAAAATACCCTAAAGCAAACAACAACACAAAACCAACAAAATCCTTAATTTTATTATGTTTTAAAGTATTTCTAGGTAATAGGGACCCATATTTGACCTGCTGGCCCTGTCTTATATTCCTGCATTCTACATTTGAGCTAGAGCACAATGTGTGGGCACAGAACTACAGTGTTCCTGCCATGGTTGAGTTTCTGTCCCCTAGAATTGGTTCTCCTTGGGGCAATTCATCCTCCCTGGCACCTGCTGCAAGGGAAAGGCCATTAGGGCGATTTCTGGAGGATGTCAGGGATAACACAGGTATTAGATGTACCAGCTGGTATAATGCTGGTCTGGATGAGCTACGTAAAAATAAGGAAGAACTGGTCAAGGTATAACTGTAATGATCCAGATGCAGGGAAGTTCAAGATCCTGGGCAAGGCTGGACAGTAGGAAGGCCAATAGCCCTGAACCTCAGGACAGAAAGCTGTGGCTTACATGGGGAAGAGGTAGGTGTGAGGCAGCTCTCATGGGAGCCAGCTCCTGTGGGGTTTGAAGGGCAAAGGAGCTCAAAAGAAAAGTCCTTGCTGATGCTCAAGGATAAAACACAACAGATATTTTAGGAGGCTTGCTTGGCTAAAAAGAGAATTCATTGCAGGGCAATGCAAAAAAAAAAAAAAAAGTATAAGCATAGTGGGGAGTTAGGAGAGGTTATGACAGAGATTATATTATTATTTCACTGAGGTGTGCGGAGGTGTGATCAGGAAAACCAAAGTTAAGCTGGGGTTCAAGAAGTGCTTCTGCTGCTATGTAAGAAGTAAATCAGGTAAGGAAATTATGACAAATGGGTTGAATGGTACATTGACAGCAAATGCAGTCAAAAATGAGGTACTTTGTGCCTTCTTCCTCTTAGTTTCCACTGACACTATTCCCAGGTGTTTTAGCCCAAAGGCAGGGATGAAGAAGTGCAGCAATTCCAGGAGTAGAGGACATTCAGCTCAAGGCTCTCCTAGAAAATTCTGTCTTATCCAATTCCATTGACTCGAGTGGAATTTGTCTGAAGGGGGTTTAGTGAGGTGGCTGATGACAGTATGAAGCCACTCTGCCATTTTTGAAAGGTTCTGGAGCCTGGAGAGGTCTCTGATGATTTTATGTGCACCTAGAAGGCACCTAATGATTCTATGATTCCCAGGACTCCATCAGGTCACCCTGGCTGGGGCAGACAACTCCAGGCATGTGAGGCAAAGAGGGGTCATTGGGAGGCTTCAGCACAAAGTCCCACAGGCCTTCCCCACATCTCAGCACTATTGGCCAGCCCTCTGGGCTCCCTTGATTCTTCCCACAAGGGGTCACAGAGATTTTCATAGAATCTTGGAAAGATTTTAGTTGGAAGACACCTCTAAGATAATCTACTTCCATCCCCCTGGCTCTGTCCTCAAGGTCAGAGATGCCATCCACAGATCAAGTGGCTCCAGGCCGCATATAGCCTGGCCTTGAACATTTCCAGGTACGGGGCACCCACAGCTTCTCTGGTCAAGTCTGTATCAGAGCCTCACTACCATCTGAGTTAAGATTTTCCTCTAAATATCTGCCCTCTTTCAGCTTAAAGCTATTACCCCTTGTCCTATCACTACATACCTTTGTAAAATGTCTCTCCCCAGCTCTCTTGTGGCCCCTTTAGGTACCAGAAGGTGCTCTAAGGTTTCCCTTCACTTCTCCAGGCTGAACAACAACTCTCTCAGCCTGTCTCTCCTTAGCAGAGGTGCTCCAACCTCCTGAGCATCTTTGTGGCCTCCCCTGGACCAGCTCTAAGAGCTCCACATCTTTCCTGTGCTGGGGAATCCAGAGCTGGATGCAGCTCTCCAGGTGGGGTCTCATGAGGGCACGGTATAGGGGAAGAATCACTTCCCTTGACATGTTGCCCCCACTGCTTTTGGTGCAGCCCAGGGTGTAGTTGGCCTCCTGGGCTGCCAGCCCACACCACTGGCTCATGTCCACCTTTATATCCATCAGAAGAACCCCCAAGTCCTTCTCCACAGGGCTGCTCTCAATGAATTCTTCTCCCAGTCTGTGCTCACGTCTGGGATTGCCCCAGGTGCAGCACCTTGCACTGGTACTTGTTGAAACTCTTCGGGTTGTCTGGGTCCCCTTCTTGAGCTTGTCCAGGTGCTCCTGGATGGCCTCATCCTTCAGGTGTGTCACTGCACCCTCAGCCTGGTGTCAGCTGCAAACGTGCTGAGGGTGGCCTTGCTCCCCCTGTCTGTGCCACTGATGAAGGTACTGAGGAGCCCCAGTCGCAGGACACAGCCCTGAGGGACACCACTCATCACCGGCCTCCAGCTGGACATGGAGCCACTGACCACAACTCTCTGGCTGTGTCCATCCAGCCAACTCCTCATCCACTGAATCCTACACCCTTCAAACCCAGGCCTCTCCAAAGCCCTTTCAGAACTCGAAGTGGATGGCATTGGTCAGTCTTCCCTTGCTGACCATTGCAGTCACTCCATCACAGGCGGCCACCAGATGGGCAGAGACAATTTTCCCTTAGTGAAGCCACGCTGGATATCTCAGTATACCTCCTTGTCTTTCATATGCCCCGACATTGCTTCCATAAGGATCTGCTCCATGATCTTCCCAGGCACAAAGGTGAGGCACACTGGTCTGTAGCTCCCTGTGTCTTCCTTTCTCCCAGTTTTAAAAATAGGAGTGATGCTTCCTTTTTTCCAGGCACCAGGGAATTCCCCTGACTGCCATGACTTTTCAGGTGTGATGGAGGGTGGCTTGGCAACATCAGCCAGCTCCCTCAGGACTCTGGGATTTATCTCATGGGGGTCCACAGGCTTGTGCCTATTTTCTCTCCTGTCTAGGGTGCAGGGAGTTGGGCAAGGATGATCCCCTCTGCTCAACACCCAGCAGGCTTCATTCAGGCACTGAGCTCTGTTTGGGGTCCCAGGCAGAACTGACAAACCAGAAGGGCTCAGGGGAGGCCAGTGGAACTGTGGGACTGAAATAATCACCCTGAGAGGAGGGTCTGTGGGGCTGAGGCTGGTTCAACATGGAACAGAGAATGGTTTGGGGCACCTCACAGCACACTCTTGTGCCTATGGGGATGAGATCAAGAGGATGGGGCCAGGATCTTGCCAGTGAAGCACACCCCCTGACAGAAGGGCAAGAGAGAGTGACATCAGCAGAAACTAGAGAGGTTCAGCATATGAGAAGGGGGAAAAATGAGAATAATTATGCACTATAGCAGGAGCCAGAGGGGCCTGTGGGATCTTTGGAGGTTTTCAAAGTCTGGCTGGACACAGCTCTGAGCATCAGGATCTGAATTCATTCCGGAATTCATTCTTCTCCTCCAAGTAAAAGTTTGGGGTAGAAGCTACCCATATCTGTGCCAACTACAATGCTTTTGTGGTCTGTGACCTAGAAGTTGGTATTGTCTTACAAAAGGCTTTATGTAGACAAAGTAACTACACATCCAAGTGAATTCCTGTTGAATCCAGAGGGCCCACACTCCCCAGCTGTCAGGTTACACATATGCTAGGAAATGTACTGTAGCAGCTACATAACTCCACAGCAGATGGCCTGTACAAGCTATGAACACCGTGACAAAAGCTTCAGAGCACAGTGTATTGTTCTCTTTTATCTGGCAGTCAGTACAGAAAGCAAAGTGTTGGAAAGTGCATGCTCAAAATCAAGTAATGCAAAAATCCATAGTCAGGTCTCTGTAGAAAGATCTGTTTTGGTGTTTAATTCCTCACACCACACTGGAAAAGACTGGTCTGTGTGTGTGGCTGTATAACTTAGAACAAATTTGTTTATATGAGTTTTAACTGCATTTTGATTAAATTAAAATACTTTCAGATAACCACGGTGATGACTGCAATACGATTAATGACTCATACAAAAATAAACGGATCTAATTTATTCATAGTAAGCCCAGCTAGACCTGTAGGATTTGATTCACTATTTTTCAGATAAATATTATTCTTGGAATCGATATTCCAGATTAATTGCTGACGATTCCCGACGTCATTTTCCTAGAAGCTTTTTACAGAGCACTCAGCAATCCATTCTGCAACTGCTCCTGAAGCTGGGAAGATTCACCCTGTGACAACTGTCAATAGCAATGGGCTGCCCTGGCTGGCTGCACTATTTGCCATTCTAATGGCTCATGCAATTATTGGCCTTGCTCTGGAATATTCAGATGTCTGGCCTTTCCACAGCAGTTCTGCAGGACCACAGGAGGACAATGTACAGCTTCCGGCTCCCGTTTCTCCCTGTTATTACAGGACAGACAGGGACACAGACAGGACAGAAGCTCAAACACAGCCTAAATATTGGAATAGCTGGCAAAGAGTCTGCACTCTGAAACGCTGTAAAACCCCCGCTAGAGCAGTCCTTCCTGTTAGCAGACACAGACATCAGATAACTGTCTTCAGAGGCATTTGTCAAACCCCAATCATCTTTATTCCCTTCCCTTTCAGCTGTCTGGCACTCCAAAGAAACCAGTGATTAAATAAGGAAACTTTTCATGGGTAAAAAGATCTTTTCATTTCCAGATAAACTCTCTTGAAGCATACAGAATTCCATAACTCCCTCTCCTAGGTGACAAGTAGTTTTTGCACACACAGATTTAAAGAGTTTGATTCCAATGCCAATCAATAGCATGTTCAGGGCCTTGACACTGCTGGGATAACCTTCCAGAGTCACTAGCCATGGCTGTTACAAGCCTGGAAGACGACCTCTTCTTTGAAATGCTTGGGGCAAGAAGCAGTGTGCAGCCTGGTACTCAACTACAAGTCCCATTTGGCCTTTCTTGGCAAACCTCACTTCCTGCAATTGCAAAATGACACTGATATGAGGGGAAGGGAGCCTATAAACAAACAAACAAAATGATACATGAAGGGGTTAGATTCCAAGTGCAAGTCCAGTGCTGTTGTGAAGCTGGACTGTCAGCAGCAATGCTCCAGGAATAGCTTCTGGAGGCAGCATGCCTTGCAGACACTCCCTGGACTGAGATTCCCCTCCCCACTTACTTCCTTAATACATGGCATAAAATAAATTAAAAGTGATTTCAAATTAGGAAGCTCATGTACTTACTATAGTTACTGCTCCTAAATCTCTGTACAGAGGAAATAAATTAAAGTAAAAGGTTGTGCAACTGAATGAGAACATTTATTATATGTTTAAGGAAAATTTGCAGATTAGAGTCAGTTGAGAAATCTTTTGTGGGTTTCCCCATATTTGGTACTGATTTTACTGATGGAAAATATCTAGATATTCCTAATACAATTACTACACCCACATAATTAGCATAATAAATATATAAGCCTGTCAAGATGATAGTCTAAATGCACTTGCCATGCTGTTATTTTATAGTGAATTCCAAGTATTCTTGGCAGCTGTTTGACTGTCAATCAGGCTAAAAAAATGAACAACAGAAAAGCAATCACTCTCGAAATAAAAGACCTCAAGTGTGAACCCTGCATTAAAGAAATTTTAGTCACTTTTATCAATAGAGACTGGGTTTCATTTTGATCTCATACTAACTTTTCCTCAGTGTGTGCGACAAAACTGAACTGTAGGTTCTTCTCTGCAGACTCCAGTGCTAACATCCATGGTGCCCAAGGGCTGGTGGGAACTCTAATGGGAATTTCCATGCTTCTTAGTGTGCTGCTGAAAATGCACCCAATGATTTCCCTCATCCAAGGCAGTACCACTGCTTCAGAGTGAGATTTCTCCAAGTCTGAAAGATCTAGCCCCTTTTGATGACCTTTTGTTTTCAGACCACAAGGCATGCAGACACGAGAGATCACTGATAAATCCAAAGAAAACAAGATCCAGACCCTCTTCTTCCTGCAGCTGGTAGTGGCTGAAGTGGTTACAACCCCCTTGCTGCATGCAACCACGGCCTCCACAGTCACTGCCTTATACCTCACTGTCTAATTAGCTGATTAACCTGCACAGCTGCTCTTTACCATCGTGACAAACAGTGTGAAGCTGCTTCAGTGTTAGTCCTGCACAATAAATGAGGATGACTGAGGAAGCGTGGTAGCAGTTTCAAAGTGCAAGTAAACCCCCAAATTATTTCTGTACTGAAAAAAACAATGCTCCAATAGGAGACAGATAAAGCTCCAGAGTGCATGCAGAATAAGATTAAGGGTGAATTAATTTACACGGTATGACCTGAAAGCTGGAATCTAAGTAGAGGTTCATCTGCTCCAGAGACGTACTTGCAGATGGTTCAGACTTCACAAAAGGTCCAGTGGCATTCTCAACTAATTTGTGATACAGAGAAAGCCAGTGGGAGATCTGCACAGAGGCATGTGGAACAGCAGAGACCAGTCAACTCAATGGAAAATCTCACCCTAATGGCAAATAAACACTACAGCCTAGGACACCTTACATTAATTCATGTCTATTTCACGTCAACAGCCAGTGGGAAAAGCCTGCTTTTCAAGCATTTTTGAGGGATAGGTCACTTACTGTGAAATAAGCGTGAAATGCTGCCTTTCATTAAGGGTAAGGTCTTGTTACTGCCTGTCAGTGACGGTGTTACCTTCCCTCACCTCTCCATTACCAGCATGTGCTCCATTTGTTCCCAAGCCCCTCCAGGCTGTGCTGCTCTTCTGGAACTCTTCACATCTACCCATGTAACAACTCTTCCTAACCACCACCACGAGCTCAAAATCTTGCCTCTTCCTTCCATTGCCTTTGTTATCCAGACTGACAAGCATCCGCCTGGAGTACTGCCCTCTGTGTGCCTCCTTCCAGTTCAACACACACAAAACAAGTTGCTTTCTACACCTTCAGGGCCTTGTTCCGGCCGTTTCTGCTGCTGCTCTCTTGTTTCTGAAAAGCCTGCACCCACCTCAAAAGGTCTGAAAGAGAATGTGCTGGTTTCTTGCAAGCACATTACACCCTTGCTTCCCTAAACTGTTCTTTGGGGTGAGAGTCACCTTCATATCCTTTATCTGCCGTCAGTCTCAGAATCTGAGTAGGACCTGTAAAAATTATGGCAATGGTAATAATGATGGGCAGCCTTAATTGCATATAGGTATTTAAGGCAGTGGGATGACCTAGGTAACAAAGAGGGTGTGTGTACTTACTGCATGTTAGTGCAGAGGTTGAATAGTCTTACCAAAAGTACTGACTCGAGCATTTGCCTCAGTGTTTGCCACTGAAAACCACGGAAGCTTTTCCCAAGATAAGTAGACAAACTGTAGTATCACACAACAGGGACTTCTTCTGTGGCCAGAAAGGTGACACACACATCACCTGAGGTGACAACATGCAGACATGCACACTGATATTGTTAGAACAGGTTCTGTAACAATCAGGGTCCTTGAACCCAGGGGTATGCTCACAGCTGTGAACAGGTACAGCTAAAGAGCACTTCCTGGGGAATCACAGACAACAAAGAAGAGCAAGGAGGGCAAAGCCATAGCAGCATAAAGCTGGATGAAGAGCACCAGGGAGATCAAGTTACTTGGAAGAGGGAATCCAAAAGTAATCATTGTATGCATTTGCCACCAAAACACCTTTCTACGTCTCGGGCTTCATTTCACATCTCTCTCAAATCAATCCAAGTTTTTCCTCTTTGCACAGGAGAGGTTTGTATGCTCACTGACTCAGCATATAAACTGTTGTAAATGAAGTTAGCTAACTGTGACACTCCAGTCTGAACACAGGGCGATTACCCAAAATACTTCACACACAGAATGAAAAAAAAACACCAAGCACTGGCTGTCAAGGAGAAGAACTATGAAAGTAAATGATGAGAGTACTCTGGGGAAAAAACTCCAACCCTCAATTCTGCAACTGCAAGAAAGAACTGGAGAGCCAAGCACTGCCAGATTTTATGGAGCTGAATGGGCTGAGCTAGAGGAAATACCAAGAATGTGTTTATTTATTATATTCCCCATACAATGAGTTGTCATAAGTTGCTGAACCACTCAGAGGGGGAAAAAAAATCACAGCTTCTTTTTTTTTCTCATTCTATTACAAAATTCAAATAAATGGTCAGAAAAAAACTTCACTCTCAGCCATCCACAGCTTCTGGAGTTGATTCCCAGTTATTCTGGGGCTTTTACAAGCAGAGCTACACAGCCACTGTTCCAATGAACCCTCAACCCTGAAGCAGAACTGCTTCACACTCTAACCAGCAAACATAGACGTCAGAATGAGTAGTTTAATACATTCTGAGCAGAAAAGAGTAGTGAAACTGCCACAACCCCTCAGCATGAGGTACTTTAGTTTGCATGTGAAGCTCAGCACCCACACATCTGGACTGCTGAATGAAAAGTTTAAAAAAAAAGATCCCTTTTATCTTCAAAGTACAGACTTAGATTTGGTATCAGGCAGTAGTGAAAGTGAACAAGCAGCATATTCTAAGTTGTAACCATCCAAGCAAAAAATAGCAAGTGATATTTTCTCTCTCTTTCTTTTTTTTTTT